>PPJI03000023.1:0-196245 GCA_003707485.3 Blastobotrys proliferans
TGCGTTATCAGAAACATTACTCATGCATGCATCTAACTTCTCTTTCTGCCATTGCCATGGCTATGCCCCGCAGTATGCTTTTTTATAGTTGTTTGTTTCCAGGCGTAGAATCGCTCGAAATGAAATAAATATCAAATTGTATAAAACCAAAGCCTTCTCCTCCTAAATCTCCCCTTTCTTCCTGCTGTTTGAAACTTTTTGTCTACTAACTGTACTACTAACTTTCTCTTTTTTTTTTTTTTTTTTTTCCTATCGGTCCACCGCGTAATTATATCTCAGATCGGTAAGTTTTCAGCGAGACATTTTTTTTTCTCGTCTATTCTCCACCTCAAAAGAAAAAAAAAACACACCACTAGTCTAGCAGCAGCGCTCCGCTAGTTATGCTACACTGCTCTACTCAGTCTGCTTCATCACCGTTTAGGCGCTGTTTTGGGAAAATCGTTTTATTAATTGAGATTTATTGACTAACAAATTTTTTAATTATTAGATAGTCTAAAGCCGCCCCCCGCCTTCTTTCCCTCCTACACTCGACACTTTATATAGAACCAAATGAGCGCTAAATCGAAAGCAAAAAGCGACATGCCAGCGCCACCTCCTGCAAAACGACGACGACCGAATAAAAAAGATGATAAATCACAGCCAAAACAGCCTAAACAGCAGTCACAGGGCCGTGGGTCTGTGATTGGTGTAACCCGATCCATTTCAGCATGCCAAAGGTGTAGATCAAGGAAAACAAGATGCGATCAAAAGTTCCCGTCGTGTACAGGCTGTTTAAAAGCTGGCGTAGAATGTGTGGGCATTGATGCTGCAACTGGTAGAGAAATCCCTCGATCCTACGTCTCGCATCTAGAAGACCGAGTGGCGTTTTTGGAGAGTAAACTACAGACTAACGGGATTGACTATGACGAACAAGCCCAGAGGGATTCAGAAACAGCTGCTTCAAAGAATCCGAAAAAGCGAGAAGAAGCCGCCGCACCTGGTGGATCAACAGCTGCTCCAGCTTCGAAATTAGGTAATTTAATGACTGCAGTCAAAATGGTAAACGACAGACCCCCAAGACAGAAACTAGGCACCTTTTTGGGTCAATCATCGGGTCTTTCGTTTGCGAGAATCTTGTTCACAGCCATCAAACAGCAGCAGCAGAGGCATAGCATTGCCAGTAATAGAGCATCCACAAGTACCCAGGGTGGTGCCACTGCACCTTCATCCAGTACTGGCACTGGTAATGCCAACAACTCCACGACTACAACGGAAAAACCCCCTGTGGCTCCCGAACCTGAAAAACCAAAAGTGAAACCCGCTCGATTACCCACCAAGGAAGTAGCCGAATCGCTGTTATCTGCATACTTTTCCCAGGCCAATGCTCAGATACCAATTCTGCATCGGGAAGAGTTTTTGCACAACTATTTTGAACCTATTTATGGCAAACTGTCCACCAAAGTGTCGTTAGCCAGCGACTACAGCACCATTGCTGCAGACTTGTCTGATGAAAAGGACACTGATTGCTACTATTACAAGTATTGCTACAAGTTTCCCGAGCCAGAAAACAACGATGAATCGACGCTTGGTGCTCCAAACCCATGTTTGTTCTTCTTGAACATGGTGTTTGGCATTGCCACGTCCATTCATCAGCAGCAGTATCCCTCTCATATCAGCGAATCGTACAAAATGGCAGCCTCCCATCATTTTGATGCCGTTTTTGCATCTTCCAACAGACTGGAATCCCTGCAGGGGTTGCTACTGTTGGGTCTGTATAGTATCATGCGGCCTGCTACTCCGGGCGTTTGGTATGTGCTAGGTTCTGCTCTACGATTGTGTATAGATCTCGGGTTGCATTACGAAGGAGGACTCAAGTCGTGGTCTAATCATCACAACAACCATGGGTCTGAGCATCATGTCAATGGTGGCGGTATGGAATTTGATCCAACCACTTTGGACATGAGAAGACGGCTATTTTGGTGCACTTATACTCTAGATCGACAGGTCTGTGTGTATCTAGGTCGACCATTCGGTATTGGTGACGAATCAATCAAAGTTCCATTCCCCAGCGAGCTGGACGATGCATTGATCAACAGAAAGACCCATTCTCAAATTGCCGACTTCTCCAAAGAAAGCTCTACCTCTCCTTCGTACAAATCAGTATCACTTTCGTTCTTCAGAATTCGACAAATCCAGTCTGAGATCCAGCGCGTGCTGTACGACTGTGCAGAACTCCCTCGAAAGTTCAAGACCATGAGCGAATGGAAACAGTCAATGGCACGCAAACTCGAAGACTGGCATGACCAATGTCCAAAATCCAATCGAAAGATGAATTGTAACTTTAATTTGGCATTCTTTGAGCTCAATTACCACCAGACTCGGCTGCTGTTGTATGGGTTGTCGCCCGGAAACATCCAACCTACTGTTGAATCTTATTTAATAATCGCCGACGCTGGCGAGAAAGTGATCAAGAAATACCACGAGCTGCATCGAAAGCGAAATATCAACTATACCTGGGTGGCAGTTCACAATCTATTTATGGCCGGAACTTCGTATCTGTATGCGCTGTATCATTCTCCTGAAGTTCGTGCTGGTACAAGCTTGGAGGAGATTGATTTCAACACTTTGGCATGCATCCATGTGCTCAGCTCAATGACTGACCGATGCGATGCAGCTGCTGGATGTCGAGATTCGTTTGAATTGCTGACCGCTGCAATCATGAAGCTGTGTTACAACGAAAAGGCCGGTATTGTCATGACTCTTAACAAGCCTGACAGTACTAATCCTACTCCTGCTGTCAGTTCGGCTCCAACTCCGAACGCTGAAAACACTCCTTTCAACGTTGCAGTAGCGCGACGTCAGTCTGTCAAGCAGGAGCTCAAGGATGCTGATGAAGTAGACGGAATTGAGCCTCCACCTGCATCATCCGAAATGACCTGGCCAATGCCTGATGATTTGGAGATGTTTTTCCAAGAAGCCGCTCAATTGGAGGGTATTTCTCCAGACTCTATGCGTACAAGTGGCAATGGAGCTGGAGCTAGCCAATCTCCGGAAACTACGTCGACTCCTTGGGGTTATTCCAACCCAGGTAGTGAGCACGAAGGCAGTGATGCAATGGTTATTGAGCAAGACCGAGCATCGCAGCAGCCACACCATCACCATCACCATCCAGGTCACCACCAGCATCAACGAAACGACCAGCAACGTATTTATGACTTGATGAACGAGGTTCCATTGGCGCCTATCTGGGACCAGTTCTTTGCCCCAGGAGGCAATGGGCCTCACAATTCTATGACCAACGCCAGCGGTCAGTCAAACCAAAACACCCCAATGTCCGACATGATGGGCAACGGACGTTGGCCATAGTCTAATATTAATAATTGTAATTTATTGTTGTCTTATGCATTGAACATGCGCCGCAGGCACCGTTTTTGCTTCTTTTTTGAAAAAGAAGGACACCACCAGCAGGATCATTACTGCTTCCGCAGAGCGTTGACAAAGACCTGGCTTTTGCGCTGTATAATCTCCAAGTACCGTTCGTCTTCGAATAGCCTGGGGTCCTCCACAACACTCAGCGCCGTCGCCACCAATTCGCCTTTGCTAACCCAGTATCCTTCAATTTCCACGACGTTCCCCTTCTGTAGACAATCGTGATCAACAGAGCCCTCGAGCCTGGAAACATCGACGTCCAAGCTTTGGTTGCCAATCTGCCGTAGCTCACACACAGTCAGCGTGTCGTCGCTTATAAAGTTGGCGTCTGACCCCATCACTGCATAACACTTGACCAATTCAGCAGACGAAAACTGAGGTTCCTCCTGTACCACTCGACCGACCGTAACCAACAGCATTTATATACAGTGAGCTGGGGCGCTATATAATATATATACGTATGTATGTGTAGTGAAAAATCGATCGGTTGTGTGCGTGCGGATGCTTAATTATCGGCATCTGGCTGGGTACGAGGAATATTATTGTACAATTGTGCATAAATTGAACAATCAGTACATATTGCGCCTTGAAAGACCGGGATACGTAGGCTGATTGGTGAATACGAGATAATTTTTGGTGCGTCAAATCAAAAGTGATATCTGTTAGTCTATGTCTCTGTCTCTATAAATTAAACGTGTCTGATCCGATAAGTCAACACGGGCCCCGTGAACTCACGAACACAGGCCCCATCAACCTTCTACTATCTAGTATCTAGTATCTAGTACCTAGTATCTATGGCCAGTAACCAGTATCTAATCAACCAAGGGTCCTTGCTCTCAGCGTTCAGCGTTCAGCGTTCACCATTGAGCGTCCTGTGAGCCAAGCATAATCAAGCAATTGCTTGGGGCACCTACAGCTCATGCTCATGCCCGGACATGTCCGAAAGCCAAAAGACAAAAGTCAAACACCGAAACGGCCGATGTCGTCATGTACAAAGTACAATAATAGGCAACGATAATGAAAATCACAAGCCGCACATAAATAGCTTTTTACTAAACTTGGATCTTGGGATACTGCCCGCCTGACCGTTGCAATTGTTTCTGTCTCCGGTGAGCCTCCATGACCAATTTTCGTGAAGGTTTTACGATTCGCCGGTTGTATCCTTCTTCGCTGAGAACCCCGCTGTACTGCTTATCGAGCTGCAAGAACTGCTTCAACAGAGGGCTCATAGCTGGATCGTTGGAAGCAGACGTTAGCGACTCGGCAGAAGGCAATTGCGGATTCGGGTTGTCCCCGGAATTCACAAACTTTTGGTAGATGGCACACTCCTTTACATATGATCGCCCAGGGAACCCAAGAAAATTTGCCAATGCAAATACGGTGGTGCTGGGCTTGACATACAGCAAGTGGCAGGCCAGTAGTTCCAGAATCTCAAAGTCAATGGGTTCCGGCCGTTTTCGCGGTTTGTCAAACAATCGCACCGAATCTATATGATAAGATTCGGGATCGTCCAGAATGGCGTAAAAGTTTCTAAGAAAATGGGACAGATCTGGAACCTTAGTCAAGGTATATGCATGCTGAGCCATGGACAAATTACAAAGCATTGAATAACAAAGCGAATAATGGATGGTGCCGCACGGAAATTCACTGATTTCCAACCGATCACCCTCGATGTCGAGGCTGTTACCGCTTGGGAGTCCGCCGAAGACCGTGTGGAAATAGTTTAGCACCCTCGTTGTACTTGCCCAGTGGCCCACTTCGCCTATCGCCAACCTCACTTGCTCCATCTGATCCTCGTCCTCGTTGCCTTTGCACTCGGTCAGATTGTAAAGCTTTCCTCGCAGCGTCGACGGAACATGTAAGTTGTATCGCCATACGTTCATCTTCATTTCCATCAGAATCTCGAACGCATTGTTGTTTGCGCGCTTCTGGTAGCACTTGGTGGCCTCTTTAAACAGCTTCTTGTCCTTGTTGTTAGTCAGTTTGCAAGCCTCGTCCACCATGATTGCACACGGCGAGTCTTCGTACAGCTTTTCCCGCACAATTGTCCCAGTAACCGTCACCAGATGCTGCCACAGGTTCACATTAAACTCGCGGATATGCTTGAAATGCTGTGATGCCCACGCTATCGTGTTGTCGAACCGCTTATCCTCGTCCTTGAGCACCGGAAGGGCATGCTCTTCCTTGCCTGCCATGTCGCCCATATGGTCGTTGTAGTTGATTTCCATCCGCACATTTGACTCTGTGTACTGGTACTCCTCCACCCGGGCCATGATCAGGTGTGCGAACGACTTGTCCGCGTTAGTGAACGACATCGCACTAAAATCAAAAAATTGTGTCTGGACAAAATTATTTCACCAGCCACTAGTGTCGCCAAGGGACCCCGCGCGATCACGACCATCGTGGACGACTATGCAGGTATAGCACTTTCTGCTTTTTCAAAAGAAGCAACAGTAGACAATTGGAATAAATGGTTGCAAGCTACCTACGGGTGGTCTCACCTAAAATGAACAGGAATGTCACGCTTTCGGTGGATTTCTTCTTTTTTTTAAAAAAAAGAAGCAACAAACAGTAGACGTCTGGAATAAGCAGACTCCAGACTGTCCAATTGTGCCCTCGTTTCCCTCCAAAAAGCACTGGAACATCGCTTTTGACCCCTAAACGGCTCCACTACATCTGGTGCCTTCACCCAGCGTCGACTGTTTTTGCTTCTTCTTTAAAAAAGAAGAAAGTCACGCCTAGGGTAATGTTCTTCTTTTTTAAAAAAGAAGCAAAAACAGTAGACGCATAGTGTTAGCAGACCTTGGTATTCGCTCAAAATACCCGGAACAGAGTTTTCAGACCATTAACGGCCCCTTGCCATGTGGTACCCCCAAGCGATTGAGCCGCACCGTGGCCTTCGTAACACTTTCATCATCTCTTCTTTTTTAAAAAGAGGCAAAAAACAGCAGACAATTGGAATAAACAGGACCGGGCCATCTAATGATGCCCTCGGTCTTCACTGAAAGGGCCTGGAACATCGATTTACATCCCAGTCCGGTGCCTCCCCAACGTCTACTGTTTTTGCTTCTTTTTTAAAAAAGAAGAACACCACCTGGAGTTGAATGTCACGACTAGTGAATATACGGGATATACTTATGTAGTGTACGTAATTTAGTCTCCGGATGGCAGAGGATAGATGTGTTCACCACGCTTCAAAACAGTGACGTTATCACCAACCTTCACCTTGAACCCGATCTGTTCATTAACCATATGCATTCCGAAGCACGACTTGTGTTTTGCACCAGGGTCAACTCTTCGGAATGATTGCAGTGTTTTCAATGGCTCATTGCTCTTGTGAAACTCGCCAGTGTCGTTGTTTACGGTAGTAACTCTACATCTAGTGTCTCGACAAGGAATAAACCAAGTAGATGACTCTCCAATTCTGACTCGTTTCCACTCATCTTCGTCCCATGCCTTGTTTGTGTCTGCAATTACAAGATTTGGACGGAAATTTCTGGCACTAAGCTTAATATCTGGTTGTTTTTCCGATACTCGACCTTGCAAGTCTGCCAGCGACTTTTCAGTAATCAAATTACCTGGGAAATGATCTTGGAATGACGAGGTTGGTTGGTCCTCCCGACCCCTAACATCACCAGCTTTAACTCCCTTTGTGACCAACCGTCGAGCATCACTTGCAACCAAAGTAGTTCTTATCTCATCACTGCCCAACACTTGATTGAAAAAGTCAATAATTTCTGGATATTCCAAACCCAAGTCCAGTGATCGGGGAGTATCTCCCCAAATCCACGCATTGACCTTTGGAGCGTTGTCTTTGACACTATCCGGTAGTTGGAGAGGGAGAACCAATTTGGCTCCAGTAGGTTTGTAGACCAGAACAAGTTGATTATTTGGCTCATCAATGGTAGGAGCAATCACTGCTAACTGTGGAACTTCCCGTAAGGTTACAAATCTCAAAGCATTAGGGTCATCAGATTTTTTGTCTTGTTGACACACCATATACATTCGATCGTACTTAAATCCATGTTCGTCAATCTCACACTCATCTAACTTGACACCACCAACTGACTTGATCGGATGGACCCAGATTTCACTAACATAAGCGTCTGATTTTTCCTCTGGAGCAATCCAGCTTTGGAGATAGGAAAGCATCTTAAGGCTGAAGTTGTTGTCAGGAAGAAGAATGGAATAGATCCCCTTGTGACACAAGATCCAGACCACCGTTTTAGGAAAATTGATGCGAATGCGAATGCGGTCCGTCCGATTGGCACTACGATTAGATATTCGGTGCAAACAAGGGTTCGGCACCAGCTGCTAGTCTGGGGAATCCAGTGGGTGAGTTACGGAGGTATGAGTCAGCTGAGATGAAGCCATTCAGGTCCAGCCGCACCCCTACACGCATCGACTCCCTACTATTCCACTATTCTACTGTTTTTTGCTTCTTTTTTTTTAAAAAAAAAAGTCGCTTCCCTGCAGATGCAACAGCCTTCATCCGTCGTCGTCGGACCGGGTCGCCGACCGTGGACAATTTTTCACGATCCTTACCACCAAGCCTAGATGCTGAGATCAGTCTTACGACCTGAGAACGGGCCATTCAAAAGGGCTACAATAACTCAGATCCACAAAAGATTCGTGACCCAGTACCTGAGTAACTTCCAGCAGGGCGATATCGTGATTTTACGGGGAGTTCTGCGTCCGGATCGAGTGTCGCTTTCCAAGCCGTTGACCCCAGGCACCTCGTGGCAGACCCCATTTGGGCACTTTCGACATGACGATCTGATTGGAAAAGAACCGAGAGCTGTGGTTGTGAACACGAAGGGCGATAAGTTTATTGTTACCCACCCGACACTGGAGGATTACATGGTAAACCGACGTAGATTAGCCCAGCCTATATATCCGTATGATGCGGCTGCCATTGTCAGTCTAGCGGACATTCATGTTGATCCGCTGAGTGAGCAGGAGGCAGGAGCTCCTACATTGCATTTCATGGAGGCAGGCACAGGTCATGGGTCTTTGACTCTTGCCATCTGCAAGTCCATCCACGCAGCCAACCCGAAAGGCTCGCCTCCCGGTGCGATTCTGCACTCCATTGACCGGAATAAAGACCATAGCAAGCTAGGCAAGAAGAATGTTGAGCAGTTCCGGCGGGGGATGTACCTGCGAGACGTTGAATTCCATGTTGCGAACACCCCTTCGAGCTGGGTCGAGCAGGCTGGAGTCAAGCTGTCCGGGGTGTTCCTTGATTTGCCTCAGCCCAACGACTCCATCAAGACAATTGCTAAACACATGAGGGTAGATGCACCGCTGGTGGTGTTCTGCCCTTCAATTACGCAGATTCAGGAGATCGTCAACGAGATCGCTGCTGACGCTTCGATACCCCTGGTGACGGTGGATGTGGTCGAATTGATGCCTGGAATGGGAGGCAGCATGCGGAGCTGGGACGTCCGCAGTGCGAAGATCAAGGAAACGGGCAAGATAGGGGCCGTTTGCAGGCCTCGAGTGGGCTCGAAGGTGGTGGGTGGTGGGTTCATTGGCATGTTCAGGAAGCTGCCTGACGACGCCAGGCCCCCGGCCCAGCCTGAGCCTCAGACGGAGGATAGATCGTGGTCCGCATGGGTCTCGTCGCTGCTGACGAGACGGTAGACGGCTGCTCGAATTGCGCCGCAGGCACCGTTTTTGCTTCTTTTTTGAAAAAGAAGAACACCGCCGGCAGGATCATGTCTTCTTTTTCCAGCAAAAGAAGCAAAAAGCGGTGCCTGCGGCTCAATTGCAGAGTCATAACTTGTTTTATTAGATTAATAGCACCACTGTATATATACAAAATGTAATCATATCTAGTCCAGGTCCATAGCATTGGCCGACTTGGCGGACTTCTTCTTCTTGTTCTTGACCATGATGGCGACCTTCTGTTTCTCTTCCTGTTCCATTTCTTCTCCGCTGCTGACATCCATGATTTCTGCCTCCTCGGCTTCGGCTTCGGCCTTTCGTCGTAGTTCCACTTCTCGCATTCGTAGTAGTTCTGGATGCTGTTCGACCAGCTTTCGGTCCTCTTGCTTTTGTTTCTCCAAATTGCCACGCATTCGGTTCTTGTAAAATGCACGCTCTCTCTTCTGACGGATCTCTTCCACTCGTCCCATGGCCCGCAAGGTCTCTGCCACCAAATCTCGGTTATATCGCACTGGAACATGGCGTCGAGTGTTAAATGCAAGGGTCGAATCAACAACCATTTCTTTACCTGCTGCCTTTCTGAATGCTTTAGTCCATTTGAGTTTTCGTGGATTTCTCTTCATCTTGAAGTTCTTGTGACATTTGGATCTACAGAAACGAAACTCCTTTGCATCGTTTCGTACAAACATGATTCCATGACCAGGCTAAATCAAATCGATATCGTTAGTAAGCTTATCCTCGGGAACTTGGGGAACTGTTCTCACATACGTATATAGGTGATGAGCAGAAATGACAGTTGTGGACTCTCATTTTGTTAGTTTATGATAAATATGCTATTAGGTGGTAGTTGATGTATGTTAACGATGCTTGTAAAGGATGATAAAAAATTCCAAAATTTTTTTTTGCAGGGTGTTTCAGTCGCGCGCGATCCAAGTAAAAAAGTTTGGTGGATAGCCAGCCGCAAGCAGTGAGCCGCATCGGCAGTCGGTGATCGGTGATCGGACTAACTTGATTATCGTCACGATGAACGTTGATGAAGACAAGGCGAGACAAGGGTTTTGATCTATTCCATCACGTCCAACAAATGCCTCCCAGAAGATCAGGCCAGCTTGGTCGTTCGATCCAGCTACCTCCTGATCCTTCGCCAGACTACCGGGGCCAAAATCACAATCAATTGCATTCTTTAAAGACTCCCAAGCCTTCCTCGGCATCACATAGAACAGGAAACCTTGAGAACGACTGCCCCGATTCACTGAAAAACCTGGCAGATTGTAGTCATGGAGCTGGCTCTTCAACTTACAATGCCAGAGCGAAGGCAATGGCAATGGCAAAGCCCAGTTCTGTTGTGGTAGAACCGGTCGCCGCACACGGAACCAATAATTCGACCAAGAAAGGGTTTGTATCTTATGGAGAATATTACCTTAACCAATGGGAAGAGCAAGATATCAATCAAGATTGGATGGATGAGCCACATTTTGCAAGCAATGCGGCAAATTTGTACCTAGAGCAGGCAAGCGCAAAAGCACAAGCCTGCAGCGACCATTGGCACGATAAGGTACTAGACCCTTTGGATCCTGTAAGGTCCTGTGCAGAGGAAAAGATGGAGATTTTTCAAGAAAAGAATATGACTAGTGCATTTATAGATATCATTGAGGAGGTTGCGGAGCTCACTCAGCTGTCGTCCACAGTTGTGTCGTTTGTAGTTAACTCGAGTACCCATGCGTATGATTTCATCTTTACAATCCTTGGATTGGGCATCGCTACAATCAAAGCAGTATGGGAAATATTTGTTATTATAGACAGAACTTTCTCAAAAGATGGAAAATTAGTGGTAGGGATGGTGACACGAAACACATCTGCAGCTCATCAAATGGTCCAATCATATAACAATTTCTTCAGTGGAGCCACCGTTGGGAAGCACAATGCGTTGTATAACCTGGTAGTCAACGCAAATAATCTTGTAATTTCTATTACTTCATTGTTCTGGAACACGTTCCGGGACTCTTGGAATGATTCTATGGTGTTAGTAGGAGATATTGGCACCAACGCTGTACAGGTACGCTCAACTGGTGAAAAATGGTATAGAAGTAGTCGACCACCACTCAAAAAGGTGTTCCAGTTTGTAGTATCCTGGGTTTTGGGATATTTTCATGTGGATGGATATAGGCTGTTTGACCGAATTGAGCAGTTATCTCATGAAAACTCTTGGTTCCTAAAGGCCGTGCGAGCTCTGAATCGGTTGCAAAAATTTGTATGCCAATCAATTGTAATGGTTATTGCTGTAGTGTGTCGGTTTATAACTCATATTACTGGGGCATATGTTCTTCAAAGGGTCGGATTGACTTTACCACGGTTAAAGACTGAGAGTCCAGGTATTTCCAAGAAAGAGAGCCTGGGTCAGTATAATGACAACGGCAATGTAAATGGTAGAAGGATCGGCCAACCCAATCGATATCAATATACAATCGAAGCGTTGGTACCAACTCTTAAGTATGTTCCGGAGCATGCAGCAGTCATCATGGTTTTCCATGACTTTAACATGCCAGCACCCACTCTAGATTGGCAACTGGAACGTAAAAAACGAAAGAACAAGATTCCAAGAGGCAAGAAATTGACTTTACCTGTTCAAGATGAAGAAATCATCCGTATTTATGAGAATAAATGGAGAACATACGAGCTGCAGCGGGCTTCTTACAATGAAAGAGAGCATGCACGATTGATTAACGATGCGGCGGATACAATCATCTGGTGTATTCGACTTGGAATTTCCACTTTGACACTCTATGAGCGTTTGGGATACCTTGCATCAGAGCATGATCGTCTTATCGCTGCTACCAACGCCAAAATGTCTGCATTAAAGGGCACTCTTCTGGAATTGTCACCAGATTTCATCATTAGACTACACTCACCTTCCTTAAATGTTACCAGTTCTTTCAACCGCTCTTTCTCACATACGGATGATGACTATGACGGATATGGCTATGGAGATGACGATGACAACGCAACTAACACAGGGTATCATTATGGGATGAATGTTATTCTACTGAAGGAGAACCCTGACAACGTTGCTGCAGTAAGCGACTATACACGGAAATGCGTAGACAATTTCGATAGCGAAGAAGCACTGATTCCGGGATTGTTCACGTGCCTAGGAGGCAACGCGGCCAATCCGAGTTTGTTAGTCTTTGGAGATGGGAGTAACACCAATTCGCAAGGGTTTCCATTGTATTGTCTAAAGAATACGTTTCTATTTCAGCAGCAAGACCCATTGAATCCTAGTTACGAGGATACGTTCATGCGTGGACTGGTTGCGTATGCAAACGAAATCAGTGAAATGGAAGCCATTACTCCTATTATGGACCACTATATGTCATCTTGGGCTGGAAGTGGATCCGGAAGGCTGGCAAGCATGTCATCTTCAACCAATAGTTATCGATCTACAAACCCGAGCGCTGCAGAGCGTCTAGCGAGAGCACAGCATGTGCTGGAGAAGTCACAAACAGAGCGAGCGCCCCGCTACTCCCCGATTCATCCAGAGGAGTACGACCACGAGCTGGACTGGTCCGAAGAATAGGCGACCGACCGGCTATATACTCTTCCTACAATACATCCCGACATACTCCTCTTGTGGCCCTCTTCTTTTTTAAAAAAGAAGCAAAAACAGTGCCTACGACCAGACGTCTACTGCTTTTTGCTTATTTTTCTGGAAAAAGAAGAACATAACCCTCCCGGTGCTGTCCTTCTTTTTTAAAAAAGAAGCAAAAACAGTGCAGTGCCTGCGGCACCGATTGTGAACGAGGTAGGAGGTTCAACGCCGCAGACCGCTTTGGGACATTTGGATGCTGTTCGGGGTGGCTTACCATGCACGAACATATCTTGTGCCTGACGGTGAGTGCAATGGAACTGTGCGTGCGCAACCCAGTATGGTACGAGAAATTAGTCATTAAGTCTGCGTGTTTTGACGGATTCGAAACAATTTCGGAGCATACCGTCGACTGTTTTTTGCTTCTTTTTAAAAAAAAGAAGGAGATTCGTCGTCCGAGCCGCACCCGGGTGCGGGAAGGGTTTAGGCTCTTTGATCGCCGCCGTATATTTTTTTTGTTTGTTTATGTAGAGAATGTGACTAACTGCATGACTAAAAGCCGATGGACTCGGGAAGCCATTGCCATGAGCAAACACCTCTCCAGGGAGGCAGGTGACATGGGGATTTAATTTGCAACAGTGTTGTTGTTTGTGGTGGTGGAGCCAAGGAATAGAGAGACACTTACGGTCTGTGCATGCACTCGGAGTAGGCATGCAAGTCTGCGATGACCAAGACCTGATTACACAGGCAGGCTGGCCCACCGAGGTAGGTGGGAACGGGTCAGACAGTCAGAGAGTCAGTCAGTCAGATCAACTAGATGCTTCCGCTTTAGGAGCTTAGGGTAAATTTTTTTGTGTTATTGGTATTCCCTTAGTATAAATAGTATACCTGGTACCTCCTCCTCATTTGTTTATACTTGCTCCTCTCCCTTTTCCCTTTCTTTGAATGTTTCTAGATATAAATACCTTTTTAAATGAAATATAACCTGCCTTTAGTATATTATATTTGTGAGACATGAAAAGTACCGGTGCATCACAGATCGTGGACCTGCCTTTGCAGGTGACTACACGGATTATCGACTATTGCTGTCAGGACTTGGATGAGATTTTGACTTTGACAAGGGTTTGCAAGCAGTGGAGACGACTGGTATTAGAGCTTGATGATACAGTTGTAAAGAGATTGGTGTTGGAGAGAATTAGTGAATTTATCAGGGTGGAGCCGCAAGATTTTGCTGGTACCTGTAGAAATGGACCTTGGCTCAATGCGGCATTGCGTTATAGAAGAGCTTGTCAGGTCTTGAATCCACCTAGACCATTGATTGTAAGGAATTCACATATCGAGCATCCGTGCTTTGATAAAATACCATACGAGTTTGGGCCTACCGAGGAGATTTTTGTCAGCAATGGCAGAGAGATCCAGGGGCTGAACAACCTAAAGAATAAAGTGTACATGAGATATTGGGATAGTAATTTTAGAGTAGAAGGAGAAGGTGTGTGCATTTTTGATTTTGATAATAGAAGCTTTGAATATATCGAAACTGGAGGATACCCAGCCAAAGTGAGCCTAGGGCAAGAGAGCATTGACATTGAGATTTCTAGGCCTGACCAGGGTTACGACGAGCGACATTGGGTGATTCCTAGGAAATTGCTATACCAGGAAGAGGATCAAGAGAAAGAGCAAAACTGCTCCAGTAGAACTTCTTCCTTTGACTATAACAGCGTAGGTGACTGGCCACCACAGAGAGAATACAAGGACGAAGCAGAAGACTACAATGATCCAGAACAGAGCAAATTGAGGTTGGTAGGACCACGTGAAGATCTGCTGTATCTTGTGCGAGAGAATTGTAGAGACGAGATCCTGCAATTGGTTTGTGTCGAAGCTGATAGAGACGTCAAATGGTGCTTAAACCGGAAATTCCCCACAAATACCAAACTGGTAACAAGACCCGGGTTGGATATATTCCTAATGGTGCGAAGTACAAAGGTTGAGGTATTCAGTGCCAAGGATGGATCATTGCTAGGTACCAAAACCCACGGTATCCCATCGCCAATTCAGGTACCATTCGATGAGCCGTGGTTGCAGCAGGGACATAATGGAGACTGGCGATTGACACAGACCCATTTGGTGTACTTTCACAAGTATGAGCGCAAGCTTCAGTCGGTACCACTGACGCAATTGACTGATGTCACCGTTGATGAATTGTGCTGGTCTGATATATTGACAATAGATATAGACATATTTGGTGGTATGAACGAGGGCATCTGGCAAACAGTAGACTGTGACCATTCCAGCCGGTTTTTGATGCTTTCATGCAATCAGCTTACTGGAACTGGATTAATTGTGATTGATCTGATCAACGGTGCTGTACACCCGTATGCGTTGAAGATTGACGAGCTGGATGCAGTACTGGCAATGAAATACCACGTTACTGAAGAGAATTTTGAAAAGAGGCTGAAACAACAGATTCGTAGAGGCTCCAATGAAGCAGAAGCTGCCGCAATGGCCGCCAGCATTGACTGCAAGATTCAACGACATGCTAACATTCACGACGGGCTATGGGCAGTAGACCAAAACGGAAAGGCGATTTATATTTCGATTACTAGATTAATGATGGTACGGAATGTATATTATAAGAAGAATTGTGAGGGGTCAGTACAGCTGTCAAGTTTGGGCCCATGGATTGAGGTGTTCAATCGACCACAGGAAGTTGTGGCTACTACAGTTTGGAAACGACTCAAGATGCGTAATAATAAGAATGGCAAAACCAAAAAGCTAAAGTTTTAGATCCACACTTGGAAATGTCGATGGATAGGATCGCTCACTAAAGAAGTTGGGGCCATTGAAGTCGGTCGAATGTATTTTCTTGGTTGTCCCTTGAGACCAGCTCCTCCAATCTGCTGAGCATTAGTCACCTGAACTGGTGATGAGACCGTTGCAATACCTTGAGTCTCACGTTTGTCATGGTGCTTGCCGGATCTTTTATTTATTTTCTTCAATCCCTTTTTCACTTGCGATAGATATTTAATGTAATGATTATGAATATAATGATGGTAATTTGACTTCTTATGGCTTGATTTTCTTTGAAGCTCGTATGGATGTTGGTTTGTGGTATTTCTTTGAAATGCTGCTAGTGGTTTCATGGGTGTTTAGTTGATTAGTTAAAAAACGAGAACGTCCTTCCCTTTATATAAAGTCGATGACTTAGGTACCCTTACCTTATCCATCAATTACCCTATCATTGGGTACACAATCGACAACCACCACTCTTTCCACAGTTTCGGTAGTTACACCATGATACGATGTACAGCTACCTGTGCGCCGTTACGATGTACCACAATCGAGTGGCATAACCACATCTCAACGCGTTCCTATAGTGATCACGCGTTTTGTGATTAATTAATTAATTAATTTATCCTGATAGGGATAGTGCCTGTCTTGTCGACCCTTGCTTTCTTGATCGTGATCCTTGCTGCGCAGGCACCGTTCCCCAAGGCCAAGGCGCAACTACCGTAATCCGGAGGCGGATGATATGGCAATAAAGTCAAATTTGTATCATGTTTTGACTGTAGACTTACTTTGAATAAAATGGTGTTATTGCAGTATTGGACCTTAGTGGCTGGGCTGATCATCTGTACAGCAGCAGCCACTCCCCAGAACCAAAGACAGAGCCAGAGCCAGAACAATAACCACGATGGTGGTAATGCAAGCGATGATAATCGACATAGCAGGGTTTCCCTGCCTAGTACGGACACTCTGGGCCCAGATATCAGTACAATCCCAGTGACGATAACGACAGCTACCAGCTCTCTAGAATCAGAACCAGAACCAAAACCAGAACGAAAACAGCGTCATGTCTCACGATCACGATTAGATCCACAGGCAGTTCAGGGTCATGGTGCAAGAGCAGCAGTACCAGGCTTGGTATTCTCAATGTTCTGGATAATGGTTGGGTCCATCTGCTGGGCCCATGACACTGGCCAGCCTAGGCCATTGACGACTGCGCTTTATCTAGCATTAGTGGTATGGAGCGGGCTGATGGTCATACTACATATATTCAATGAAGTGCTCGGAGCGTTTGGGGTGAGTCTTGGTAGTCACGGATTTAGTAACGCCGCATGCCTGGTGATTGTTCCGGGGTTTGTGGTTTATATTCACTATTATTGCTATCTATGGGGATGATGTTCTTCTATTTTTAAAAAAAGAAGCAAAAAACAGTACAAAGAGAGTTCGAATTCAGTGTGGTGGTAACTGCGTGTTTAGAGTGGCTTTGTCTTGAGCCGCAGCGGAACCCGCCGACTGAAACACCTTGACAACGAGATCTTGCAATGCATAATGTATATTCATATTTTATACAGTAAGGTAGTATATAATGCGAGTTGAATGGCTAGCTTCTACTGTTTTTTGCTTCTTTTTTTAAAAAAAGAAGAACACCACCCTAGCACACAGCCCTTGATATCTTGATTGACGGAATGCTTGAAGTAGGGCTGATGCTGAACGATCTACGGGCATGCGAAGGTGGTGACGGCGGTGGTGTTGGTGGTTGACGCTGTCGTTGCTGATACCCACTAGCTTTAGTTTCCACCCGTAAGGGTTTCGGTTTAGCCTGTTTGACACTGGATTTACGTCTGTGTTGTGGCTGCGACTGTGCCTGCCATTGTGGCTGTGGCTGCTGTTGTGATTGCGAATGCGACGGCGACTGCGGTTGCTTGTCGGCGGTTGATATGGTAGAGGTTAGTGTTGGTTGCGGTGAAGGGACCTGTTTGTCCATCAATCGTTCTTCAATCAGATTAGTAATGCGTTTTAATAAATATAGATAGGTCGATTCATCCAAAAATAGCTTGGAAATGGCTACAAATGGCACCATCAGTAGTACTGCCACCATGCAAAGTGGGATATAGATCAGAGCAAACACCACTCTTTGCCAAAGCGGATACTTGGTATCCGTAAGTGGAGTCATTTAGAATAGAGATAGGTTTGGTTGTTGAAATATTTTTCCGTCTTTATATACAAAATCAGAATCAGAATCAAAGCCAGGTTTCTTTGTGATTCGAAATGTATCACCAACCCAATAATAATAACACTAGACTTTGTACACTATTCTTTGTCAGTTTTGTAGTTAGTCAAAACTATTCTCTTTCAAAACCATTCAATATGCACAAAAAGGAACAGGTATATTTGATCTATATATATATACATACATGAAGCGAGGGCTGTTTTTGCCTCTTTGCGCACTCTAGTGTGGGTTAGACAGCCGCATCAAGAATATTCTGCAGAGTGGCCCGAATTTAGCAACGGAGATTGCCAATTTCCACTGTTAAAACAGCCGGAACTGAACCAAAACAACACACACAACACAAGACATGTACATGACCATGACCCACATGCTACCATAGTCTGGAATTCTACGTAGATCACTCCAGGGCCCTATTTTCATTTTACTACCGATGAAATTTTATTGGTTGGAAGCCACCGGGGAGCATGTTGCCAAGCAACTTTTGTCTAGGTCCCACAGAATCCAACCAAGAGCCCAAGAGCCCAAGAACTCAAGAACTCTTTGCTAGACCGAATAAGGAAAACCGGTACTATCAGAAACAAAGCTGTTAGATATGTGGTGTTTCCGTAGCTCCGCTACCGCTACCGCTGCTACGATTATGATTTGTGCTTCTACTGTCCTGCTGACCCTTTGGAATCCAAACGATTCCATTTGACTCTTAACAAAAAATGATCCGGTCGGTTCCGGTAGTTCGTAGCCATTGAAGACCATTGAAAATTGAAAACAATAGTGAACGGTATGGAGACACTACAGATCTCTGGGCATGCGACATCTCAGCATGCAGGCCGCGCCAATACTGCTCGTGCTTCTTGTTTGGAGATTATCAGAAGTCGTCGTTGTCGTTGTCGGTTATGAGCCGCACGAGCCATTCGGCATGCCCGGGTCACTAAATAACTCATAGGTCTACTTAGTCAACGAACGCCTCGAAGAAAATGACTACGAGTCACAGTACAACCAAAGAATGCCAAGCACGAGTTGTGTATTATTCATTACATATGCTAGTAGATGTACCTATTTCTTGAGTTCGGCCAGTACATTAAGACTTCGTTTGGCCAAGGAACCAGCAGATGGTGGGTTAACACCAGTCAAAACACGTCCATCACCAATAGTATAGTCGTCCCACATGCCGACAGGTGACAAGAACTTGGCGCCTGACCGTTTGGCGACTTGAGCAACGGTCGACAGTCCTTGTTCTTTCATCAATTGGTCAGCTTGGATAGCGACTTCACCCTCATCGGTGAACCCAGTGATTGACTTGCCTTCGATCAGCAACTTGCCGTTATTTTCCTTCAAGTTGTCAAAGATAATTGGACCATGGCAAACTGCGGCAACAACGCCATTAGCTTCATAAATATCGGCTGCAATCTTCTGCAAACCCTTAGCAGTTGGGAAATCAAAACAGCAACCGTGACCGCCTGCAAAATAAACAATGTCGTAATCCTTTGGATCAACTTCTGAAGCCTTCTTGACGGCTTTCAATGCATCGTTGAATTCTTTGTTATTTAGGAAATAATCCTTATCGGCGCCGAGGACATCGTCAGTGACCGAGGTTTCGTCCCATCCAAACTCACCATTTTCCGACGCAAAATCAACAGAACAGTTGTTTGCATGAAACACCTGGAATGGGTGCAGAGCCTCTGCTAAATAGACACCGGTCTTTTTCCCAGGATACAGTTCACCTTTGAAAGAAGAGAGTCCGATCAATACCTTTGTTTGGCCTGTCATTGTTTTATTTGTTTGTTATTTTTGAATTATCGGTTGCCGGATCTTCTGCTGCATATTTATACATGTTTTTAACTTAGTAAGCAGAATCTCACATTTTGACAACTCCGTTCAAACTATCCCAGCCAAGCCCTATTTAAGTCCGAAATCTGTGAAATTTTAAAGGTTTTTCACAACAATTGGTCATACTTTACACTATAGTTGATTTATAACTATAAACATTGAGTCGGCCCCCCGCATGAGCCGCTTATATCCGTACAACTCAATGTAACCTTATTTACTAGCTTGAATCTGTTCAAGCACCTTGATGCATCGGCATGCCAACGATGCGGCCGATTGAGGGTTGACTCCAGTCAGAATTCTCTCATCTTCCACGGTATAATCGTCCCATGGACCTACAGGGGACAAGAACTTTGCGCCGTTACGTGCTGCCATGTCCTCCACTGTGCCCAATTTGAGCTGTTGCATGGTGCCGTCCACTTTGAGCAGCTTTTCACCAATGCCAGTGAACCCAGTCATGCTCTTGCCTTCAATCAGCGGCTTTGTTGAGCCTACTCGATGGCAATCGTGGAAAATCATCGGCCCATGACACACTGCCGCCACCACACCATTATTATTGTGGATTTCGGCCGCCAAAACCTTGAGATCATTTGCCTTTGGGAAATCAAAACAGCAGCCATGACCACCAGCAAAGTAGATAATATCGTAGTCCCCAGGGTCAATATCTGCTGCGCGTCTGATTTCCTTGAGCGCTTGATTGAACTCGGTGTCCTTTTCGAAATACAACTTGTCGTCGCCTAAAATTTCCTTCGTAATTGACTTGTCGTCCCATCCATAACTTCCGCTCTCTGATATAAAGTCGACCTGATAGCCATTGAATCTGAACACTTTGAATGGATGGATTGTCTCCAGCGCATAAGCACCCGTGTTGTCGCCGTCTTCGTAGAACGGTCCGGTGAACGATGTAAGAGCAATTGCTACCTTTGGCTGTCTATCCATTGTGAAGCAACTTTGGTGTTTACCCTTGGCTGATGGCCAAACTTTCCGCATTTATATATGATAGAACGGCATTCATGTGATGGCGGTTGCGGTTGCTGTTGCTATTGCTGTGGCAGAACCATCGGTTGCTTCGACATGTTTCACTTGAGCCGCGCTGCCGTGCGGCTCACCTCCACCTGAGTTTTAAAAAGGGATACGAAACAAGACATCACGCCTATGGTAGTGTTATTCTTTTTTTTACTGTCCAGTAGCAAACGAAATTCCAGCATGATGTTCCTATCATGTAATCCCCTTAGCAAATTCCCGCGATTGATTGACACGACTCATGGGCCATTACCCGTTTCCCACCTTGGTTGAATAACTTTAGCATGCGGATCGTCAGTCAATCCATCCTCTCCGCATCGCCTCATCAGGGGTGAAATTATGCAGTTCATACCAATGTGATGATTACACGAAATCAGAAATTATTCAAAAGGATCGCCATTACTGTGGACCGTGCTAACACATCGTTACGGGATTTGAAGAACGGGATGTAAAATGTATAGATTGGTTGTGCTGTGACCCAGCTTAGCATGTTGATCATAACATAATCACAGACTCCTTGGCGATATAAATATAACAAAAGGTCAATATGTGATTCTGTTTCATAATCATGTTTGTCTTCAATTCCAAAATACCAAACTTTGGCCAAATATTAATCCTGGGATCCTGTCGTTTGGTACAGCGAATTGGACTCAACAACAATTCGTACTTATATTTCATGGTAGAGAGCTTTGGTTATAGTTCGCCATCTGAAGTAACTTCAGCAGTTGTTGTCATTTTATCAGCATATAATTTCTTTCAGAGTTGTAGTTCTGTTATATGGGGTAGGTTAGCCGATAGGTATGGAAGAAAACCTGCGTTACTGTTCGGGTTAGTATCATTAACAGTTGGTAACATTGTATTTGGACATTCTAAAAACGCTTATATGGCAATAATAACCAAGGCTTTAATGGGGACACTGAATGGAAATTTAATCTTGTATCGCACATTATCACAAGAATTGATTAAAACCAACCTGCAGTTTCAGTATACAGTCAATCGCAACAAATATAGGTAGCTTATTGGCTCCTATGGTAGGGGCATATCTAGCTTGTCCAATAGACACCATGCCTTCGCTTTTTGCTGGCTTCACATACTTTGAGCGATATCCCTATTTATTACCAAATCTTGTTTGCAGCATGTGTCTTTTCGTTCTTACAATCATGACACTTTTCTTTATAGAAGAAACTGGAACGTCTATTGATCTATTGATGCCAAAACGTTCCGACCCTTTTCTCAAAACAGGGCATATGATTAAGGGCTTTTTGAATGGCTACTATGACGAAGAAGAAGGATATTTGTCAAGCACACATAATGGACCTCACAACTATGGCGCACTCAGCTGTGAAAGTGATCTATATGATGATGACGAATGTGACAGTGAAAGCAGTGAAATTACGTTGCACGACAATGAAAACCATAACTTTTCGGCCGAGGTGATGATCACATTAGCTCTGTTTGGATTGGTAAAGATGCATAATTCGGTTTTCGTCAATCTGATTTCGTTATTAATGGCTACGCCTGCAATGGATTGGACTCATACTAACCCAATTAGATTCAATGGGGGATTGGAGTTGGATTCTCATCAGATTGGGATACTGTTGTCGGCAGTTCAAACAATACCAATCTTGTTCCAGCTTTTCATATACCCATTGGCTACACAAAAGTTTGGAAGTTTGATAATTCTTCGAATTACATTGTTGGCTTTCTTATCATACTTTATTGTTCCATACCTTGCATTTTTAAGGAACTCAGGTTCTCTCTTGATCACCTGTACGCTGCTTGTCGGATCGACATTAAGCTTGGCAGCGACTCTTTCAAAGACTTCTTTGGAGATTATCCTGTCCAATGTCACACCTTTGGGGTCTCTAGGTACCGTTAACGGCGTAGCACAGTCGTCTAGTTCGCTTATACAAGGTCTTGCGACATTCTTACTCGGACAGGTGTTTACATTGGGCATTAACTGGAATATTATTGGCCTGTGCTGGTGGTTGCTGGGCTGTATAGCGATAGTGCAACTAATATTATTGTCTAAACTGTGCAAGAGAGGTCGAGAGTCTGAATATAAGAGTATAGAGACAGGATAAAAATATCGGCGTGCCGACGCGGCTTGCGGCTCATCGGGTATGTACTGCATGTAAGTTATGTATCAATGCGTCTAACTAAACGTCTTCTTTTTTTTACAAAAAAGAAGCAAAAACTGTCGCTTCTTGATAAGCCCCAAAGCCCCAAACGTTTACTGTTTTTTGCTTCTTTTTAAAAAAAGAAGACAGCCACCTCCACCGCTACTCCGACCCGGCATCACGAAAAGATTTCCACCCGACAAATTTTTCACTCTTGCCACACTAACCCACTCCGTCACCTATCAATCGCACTCATGGACAGCCAAACTGCATCCGGCTCCTCGTCACAGAGCCAACCACAACAACAACAGCAGCAAGCAAGTGCCGCAGAGCAAGTTTTCAACAGGATTGAAAGCTTCGTTTCTGAGCATCCAGTCATTTCATGCATTGGCGCCGTCACCACTGGTTTGGTCATCAAATCAATGCTAAAGAGACCAGGCCCAGGCCCAGGTGGTAAACAGTATTACACAGGCGGATTCGATCCAAAGATGAACGCTAAAGAGGCCCTGCAAATCCTAAACTTGCGAGAATCCAGTCTAACTAAAGCCAAATTGAAAGATACCCACCGACGAATTATGTTGCTTAACCATCCGGATAGAGGTGGATCACCTTACGTTGCAACCAAGATTAACGAAGCCAAAGACTTTTTGGAAAAGCGAGGTGGCTTGAAATAACTTGTCGGACAATGAAATGCATACTGATACTGTAAATATATATATATTCGTTTTTTTATTTTGTAATGATAGAGACTACATCACCTTCTCCAACTTGATGCTGTAGCCCACATTTTTGAGGACTATGCTTTGCGGATACTCCCCATACTAATGCATATCTAAATTTGGACTTAAAGTCTCGATGGATCGAATCGCAGATATCCTCAATACTGTTGTGAGCTTTTCGTACCACCATGGGCTCTGTAAAGTCAGGTTGAACGCCTTTTCGTTTAGTATAGATTCTCAATAGCGACAAATCAGCCCAGATCCTTTCTAGCAAGTCATCTAGACCTAGATCCATCGACACCGAGATAACCGCCGAGTGAGGTTGTCTTGCCAGACGATCAGTCTCTTCCAGCGATACAGCGTCAATCTTGTTGTATGCATAAAGACATGGAATGTATGAACAGTGCGATTGATTAATGACATCAATGAAATCTTCTACCGTAACTTGATCATCTCGAATCAAAACATCCGCATTGTGGATCTTGTAGTCTTTCAAAATGTTGCCCACCATCTTTTCATCCAAATACTTTGGAGGAGACATGGCGTTGAATTTCAATCCACCAGTCTTTTTGATTTTGAAATAAATATTTGGAGGCTGTTTGTTGAGCCTGATGCCAACTGCCTCCAGTTCTCTCTCCAGAATCTGCCGCTGATCTTCAGGCTTGGTGGCATCCAGAACCATCAGAATCAAATCTGCGGTTTTGGCTGCACTGACTACTTGTCGACCTCGACCTTTACCTTCAGATGCTCCCTGGATAATACCTGGCAAATCCAAGATTTGGATTTCTGCACCAGAGTATTCTAGCACCCCTGGAACTGATGTCAAGGTCGTGAATGCATAATTGGCGATTTCTGACTTTGTCTTTGTGATTTTGGACAACAATGACGATTTACCTACGGATGGAAACCCAATCAGGGCCACTCGAGCATCACCAGATTTGGATACATCAAACCCGGTGCCTGGTGATGATGAAGAACCTGGTGCTGGCTCAAGCAATTGTTGTCGATACCGTGCAAGTTTACCCTTTAATAGACCAATATGGTATTCGGTGGCCTTGTTCTTCTGGGTCCTGGCCAATTCTTCCTGGATCTGCTGGATCTTTTCAAGAATACCCATTGTTGATTGATGTGTTTGTCAAAATTTTTTCCGTGTGTGGTAATTTTGTGATGTCTCCCAAGACAAGACATCAACACAACGACGACGGCGATGACCCCAAAGGTAGCATTAGAGACCTCTGCGGGTATAATTACAGTAGAGCTCTACGATCAACATGCTCCAAAGACGTGCGAAAACTTTATTCAATTGGCTAATCGTGGTTACTACAATGATACAATCTTCCACCGAGTAATTCACAATTTCATGGCACAAGCCGGAGACCCAACTGGAACTGGAAGAGGAGGAGAATCTATCTACGGAAAAACATTCAAAGATGAAATTAAACCTACATTACGACATACAGGAGCTGGGGTTCTCTCAATGGCCAATTCAGGTCCTAATACAAACGGATCACAGTTCTTTCTTACACTTGCCCCCACGCCGTGGTTGGACGGGAAACACACAATATTTGGCCGGGTAACGGCGGGCATTCGGGTGCTGCAACGAATTGGAAGTGTCAAGACTGATCCGTCTAATGACAAACCAGTCGAAGACGTGAAAATATTGAAGGCTTATGAGGTAGTTGATGAATAATCACCACAACAAACCCAAACAACATGGCTAGATTCAGTGGTATACAACGTGATGGTAAGAGAACAAAAGGCAAAACCAGATTGACTGACTGACTAGTGTAAAAGTAATCAAACTATATCGACAATGCATTCGACAGGTTCACAAAAAACCGGTTGAAAATCAACAAAATTTTCGTCACCTCGTAAGGACAGAATTTGGTCGATATCGTAGCCTGCCTAAACGGGATTTTGGAACCATCGAGCATCTTTTACGAAAGGGTAATCGAACGTTGGAAACGTATTCAAATCCGAACGTCCGAAATGTAACTGTCACTGTGTAAATAATTCAATATACTACCAGCATGAAGATAATGAGCCTCATCCACTGAGAGCTTCGGGCACTTCAGTTATTATATCTATCCATTTGCCCGCTAACGAGCACAGATCTGCGTGGGGTCTCTGTGGCCAGACAGAACGGAGTCGACCGAGGTCAGCAGTACACGGGCAAACCAAGCCGCAGGAAGCATATGGGGGCCACACCTCGCTGCTTGACGGTGAAAGCCGAGGAACAACCTGAGTACTTCGCCAGTCGGTCCTAGTTCGGTTATCTCTGGTATATAAAATTAAACGCATCTGCACTTCGTTCACCTTTTCACGTTCAGTTCCTTAAAATTTTCGTGGATCATATAGTATAGAAAACCATGAGCGACGTTGCAGAAATTAGTCCAGAAGTTGTAGCGAAAGAGAACCCAATTTGGGGTCAAACCAAGTCGTTTTTGGCCGGTGGTTTTGGTGGTGTATGTGCAGTGTTGGTTGGACATCCATTCGACTTGGTCAAAGTGCGGTTGCAGACATCGACACAGTACAGTGGTATGCTGGATGTTGTCAAGAAGACTCTCGCAGCAGACGGTGCTAAAGGGTTGTATAGAGGTGTAGCAGCTCCTTTGGCAGGGGTAACTCCAATGTTTGCAATCTCCTTCTGGGGTTATGATTTGGGTCAACGGATTGTAAGTTCAGTGACTGAAGTAGGTAAGGATGGCATGTCAATTGCACAAATCTCAACTGCAGGTTTCCTATCAGCTATTCCAACAACTGCAGTAGCAGCTCCATTCGAACGTGTCAAGGTTATTTTGCAATTGCAGGGCCAAGGCAAGACCGAAGGAGGAAAGCAATTCAATGGTGCATTCGATGTTGTAAAACATCTATACAAGACTGGTGGTGTTCGGTCAGTCATGAAAGGATCAGCTGCTACTTTGGCTCGAGATGGTCCAGGTTCTGCATTATATTTCGCTACTTATGAATACACAAAGAAGGCATTGACACCTGAGGGAACTTCTATGTCATTGGGTGCCATTGTGCTTGCAGGTGGTACTGCAGGGACCGCCATGTGGATTCCAGTCTTCCCTATCGACACCATCAAGTCCAACTTGCAAATGTCGCAAACTCCTCAAACCATTGGCCAAGTGACGAAATCTTTGTACGCCAAAGGTGGTATCAAAGCATTCTTCCCTGGTCTAGGGCCTGCATTGTTGCGATCATTCCCAGCCAACGCAGCCACGTTCTTGGGTGTCGAACTGGCTCACAAGTTTTTCAAGTCCGTTAATCTGTAATTGTGTATTATAATACTATGACTATTGATGAGCTGCTGCGGCTTTCCGTATGTTTGAGTAGAACCCGTTAAAGTCCAGCCGCACCCCCAAAAACCGCATTTCTGAGTCATCTTGACGAGAAAGATCTCGTACAAGCCGAGTCACGGACTTTTCAAACTGGGTCTTGAGATCCAGAATCCGGCTGCAGATTGTTTCAAACCGCTGCTGGTGCTGGTTGTGGGACGGCTGGTGCTCGAGCCGCACCGAAGTGTCATACAGCCCGTCAATGGACTCTCTGAACGAGAGCATTGTTTTCAGAATCTCGTGCAGCTCACCCATGAGGTTCTCGCCTCCTAGAAGCCCCTTGTGAGTGATCTGTGATAAATAGGTTTGGTGGGCCTTGATGATTTCGTCCACTGTCAGCGGAGCTTGGCCCTCTTTCTCATGACTGGACAGCTTGCGCTGAAGTTCGGTCCATGCCATTTCTACGACTTCATAGTTAATATAGTACTGCATTTCGCATATGAAATGCATCATTTCCTGGTATACCCCGCGGACCTGGTGCCAGTTGGCCTTGTACTCGGGCTGACGATTCAGCAAGTGTCTCTCCCCGGTAGCCAATCTCCTCCATCCAGCGTACAAGGTGAAAGAAACCCGTTTAATTCGCCACAAAAAGTTGAAAACCCGTAGATATTCAGTCATGGCTGCACGGTTTAGGATAACGACGTCCAGAGGTTTGTCCACTCGATAGTCCAGAGTGAATACGTCCCATCCGATATCACCATGACCAAGCTCCAGCATTCGTGCGTCCAGCGATCGTAGCACTTCCGAATGATCGTGCTGGGCATTTGAACCACGAATTGCTGTCTCCAGAGTCGATGTCAGGTGGTGCCGAAGCAATCGGTTGGCTGGTCTATCTAGAATTGGAGCGACCTCCTCTACGAGGACCTGAACAAAGTCACCCTTGCCCAGTAATAGATAATCCTTTAGTCCCTGCAAGTGAATATCCAAAAAGAATCTCTCTCGGAGCACCGAATTGAGCCGATGTACCACCTGCGCATACCCTCCACGGACCTGACGTTCTAGATCGTCATAATCCTTGATAGGTTCAGTGGTGGCCTTCTTCATGTCGACCCACGCAGCATCGTCGCAGGCAGTCCGCAGAAAGTATAGAGTTTTACCAATCTCTAGCACCTTGTTTGCGGTCTCGGGAGTCATGTATGAAGGCACTTTGCCCATATCGCAGCTGAATCGCCCTTCCCACGTTGACTTGGAGTCTTCGATCCACACAAATATTTCATTGTGAGGATCAACTAGCGATCCCCCACTGACCCATTGATGCAGTACTTCGTAAAATGGTTTAGATATTTTTGCCAACAGCCGTTTGGCAAACTTGGAGACAATTTCGTCGCCATTGTATGTATATCCATGCAATAGCGACAGTATCTGGCCGCCAACCAGGTCTTTGCTCTCTTCAACTATCGAGTATAACAAGCGCAGGCCCAAAGTGGCATCCTGAAGCAATACTACGCATCGTCTGAGAGTGATTCTTGACTCGCTGCCATTGGCTTGACGGCGGACCTGGTTTTCAATGACTCCTACAAGACTCAGATAGCTCTGCAACTCTTCTGATACAGCACTGTGGAGAGATTGCTTCACTAGACCGGCCCTTCTGTCATGTGTGTTTTCTACGAGGTATCTATATAGCAGGGCCGGTTCTAGCAGCTGATTCAACAGTCCCATCATGGGAAAGGGTATCGTGTGGGGGATGTTCAACACCAAGTCTTCCCACTGAAAGGTGTTGGTTTTCAGTCCTTGTAATGCATATGGCAAGTCTTGGATCAGTACCTGGTCGTCAGGACTTTGATTTTGATGCAGTTGTCGAATGATGTCGCCAACATTTCCCGCATGGTCTTGTTGATTCGGTTCCTGGTCATAGTCATCAACGTCTATGCGGTCCGGTATACGGCCAACCACGCCCAATTTGTCCATATGTCCCGCCAGGTTGTCGTTCTCCTTGTCTTCACTGATCATGTTAATAAAATGTACCATTTCTGCAGGCCGTCGAATCACCCCCTGGTCCTGCAGACTAGCCAGTCGGTTCACCAGATTGAAGAACTGTGAGCCGCTCCGCGAGTCCACTGTTTGTCTATTAGCACGGGTCTTCTTTTGAAAAAGAAGCAAACCCCTCTCTTCTTTTAAAAAAGAAGCAAAACGGTCTGCCTACGCTGCACTTACGTCGTTCCATGATGACATTGGATATATGCTGCAAGTCCGAAAAGTCCTGGTATTCGGCCTCCTGCTGGCACTCTACAAGCTGCTCCCAGCATTCATCCACCAGGTCCTGCGTCGCATTGGGCACCTGTTGACCGACCAGCCTTGATAGCAGTTCATATATCTTTCGTTCATCCATTGGCCTCCATGTGTTTACAGTGAACAATCCAACGAGAACGCGTCGGCGTCGGCATCGGCGACACGTCTTGGGACCAGGCAGAGCCGCACGATGTCTCGCTGCGAGTCGCAAAGAAGCAAAGACAGTGCCTAAGGCCAGACGTCGACCGCTTTTTGCTTCTTTTTCTGGAAAAAGAAGACGCTATTCCTCCCGGTGGTGTTCTTCTTTTTTAAAAAAGAAGCAAAAACAGTGGACGAGCCTCAGTCAGCTAGGACTGTGATATACGCCTATGCGCGTAAATCTCATACCGCCTTGGGGGTGGTCGTTTTGGGGGGTCTGAAAACAGGTAAAAAAGTACGATACGAAATAACTATTATCATATATAGATTCTAGGAGGTTAATTGGGCATATTGCTCTTGTATTAACAGTGTATTTGAAGCTGGTTTTGGTGTTCTCAGGAGTATGCTAGTTGCACAGCGATGGTGCGGCTCACGGCACTTCGACCGCTTTTTGCTTCTTTTTCTGGGAAAAAGTAGACATGATCCTACCGGTGGTGTCCTTCTTTTTCAAAAAGAAGCAAAAACGGTGCCTGTGGCGTTACTACCCTGTGATTGACGTTCTACTCTATGGATTACTACTATTCAGGCTCAGCGACTCTAGCTCGTGGGCGAAGAAGTCTCCCTGGTCAGACTCCTGGCCATAGCTTCGATCGTTGTAAAACTGAGTCAGCGCTCTTAGAGCGACTTCCTGCACACAGGCATCGTCCACCTCGGCACTCACATCCGCGCCAGCTAACCAGTCGTCTCGAAGCTTGGCCTTACAGGTCAAGTAAATCGCCGATACTAGGTCCATATTGTTATATTTCCACTTTCTTCCATTGTACGGAACCTGCTCTTTGAAGATATCCAACACCGACGTCCATAGATCTTTCTGATAAATAGTGAGCGCCTTCTTCAGGGTCTCGGACGGCAGTTCAGCTACAATTATGATCCTCTGAGTTTTGTTTTTTATAATCTTGCGTAGAACTCTGATCATGTTAACCAGAGTGAATAAATAACGACTCGAATAGTGGTCAATCGAATCCTCATACATGGCCTCGTTTGGTGCGACCGTTGGTCCTTCTTCTTCAATACCGGTTTGCCCATAAAACGTGCTCGATGCACAATCGCTCAATTCGCGACATCTGGCAAAAAACGAATATCCAGGCTCATCAGGTATATACAGAGCCCTTGATAATACATCATGCGAGTACAAAAACCGGTATACTAGCAAGTAATACCTCGAATCGATCAAAATCGCAGAAAGGTACTCAAATTTCAACACATGAGACACCCTTAACCATCGGGTGAGTAAGTATAGTATAGCAGTGATGGCCTTGAGATTGGTTTCTTTGGACCTGGCCTCTTGATTCGTATCCTCGTTGTTCATGAACGAAATCGAATTCAACAGAACCTTTAGCAACACATTTACAAACGAATTGAACCCGGGGTGATTGTTCTTGTAGAAGGACTCGATACGGTCCAGAATCTTTTGCTCTTTGCAAGGGGTATGTTGACCATTTGCAGTAGCATTGGTTGATTCTGCACTAGAACCTGCCACCCAACCTCTCTCTTGCTTCATAAAATGATCTCGCTCCTGCCACAGCTGTAGCATAGCAGGGGTAGTCTTTATTCTAGATGCAAACAATTCACCCGCTTCTTGAATACTCTTTGGTACGCTATCATCGGTAGGATACAAGAACGGGAACGATTGGTTGGTCATAAACACAGATTTTCGAACCTTTTGGCCTGATGCAATAACTGGCGAACTTGGAGGTGAAGGGGCTGGCGTCGCTATATGAGCCTGAGGTGCAGGCAATGTTTGGTTCTGGGTATGAGCATGTACTGGTCGAGGTACTTGAATATAATGCGAGATAGACTGGTTGTTGTCGAATACTTTAGGTAGCACTGAAGGAGGTGGCGTATAAGAAGGGTATCTGGACATTAAATCTTGGCGAAAGGCATGATAATCTAAAGGAGAAGCTGTGATGACCTCAGTACTATCACCTTTTTCCGTTGGCAAGTCGAACTTTTGTCTCATGTATCGTTTCACTTGATCCAACATTTTTGTATCTCCAAATAAGCACAGCAGACATTTCCAAATTAGTAGCAACACATGTTTAATCGGCAGCTGTGCAGTCAGTGACCATCGTAAACGGCTAACTACTTCCATCAAGTACCCAATCAAGTTCAACTTATCTAGAGTAACCGCAAAGTCTGGTTTGGTTCGCAATGACTCAACCATGGCATATAATACGTTCATTACTAGCATTAGTTCACCATCAACTTCACTAGTATTCAAATCAGGGTCATCCATGCACGACAGATCGCTCGGGCACCTGAGATCAATCAGTTGCTTGCACCGTTCAAAGAGTATTGCCAACCCGTTATTTTTCCACAACAATCTGCAGTTGTCCACTATTTGAGACTCGTGATCTGTTACTGTAGTCACTTCTCCATACGTTCCTAATGCAATATAGTTTAATATCAACAGCGCTTGGTATCGTTCTACATAACCACAACTATCGGTAACCATCGATAGCTGTTTCTTTACAAACTCGACTTTGTAATCGGCAATTGCCTGTTTCCATGCTTGGTGATTGCCTAGTTTCGGTCCACTTTTGAAGCTTCTTGTAAACTCACGCTTAGCATCTTTGAGAATTGTGTCGTTTTCATTGAAATCAAACCATTCGTTTAGCTCAAACCGGAATTGTTCCGTATCTCTGTACCTGTAACTGAATCGTGGAAGCTACGCGATATATTAGCAAAATAATTGACAACTCGAGTCACACATACCGTTTCGTAATAACCCTTGACACTTTCTTTGGCTCTCTGGCGAATTCTTTCTGCAAACCGTTCGCCAGCCTCATCCTCACTGACATCTTCTGCTTCCAGGGCTATTTCGTCTGCTGCTGGAGCATCCTCATCTTGAACAGTCTCATAGAAAGCGGCCTTGGCTTCATTCTCAGGCGACTGTGATTGAGATAAGGGAAGCCCAGTATCCACTACGCTCTCCCCTAACACTTTGTCCATGAGTTGTTTGAGTGTTTTGGTGTCGGCGGTGACGGTACAGTGACGGCGACTGCGACAGTGTTCGTGATCGGATGTGCAGTATTTTTTGGCTTCGTGTTCTACTTGCACTTGGGGCAGCAACCACCGGCCATATCTATCAAAATGGAAGAGCACCATCATCTATTGGCCCATTTACATAATTATCCGTTTATATATACATATGTAAGCATAAATACAAGGCATATCTAGATATAGCCTATGTAGACGCCGGAGTCTCTGTGCCTTGAGTCTTCGTGTCGTTAGCTAATTTCCCAATTGAATTTTTCAAAAATCAACACCACCACTTCCACCACCAAATAGCACCATTCACTCACTTACACGCCGAGTCCAGCGACACTTGTGATCAGAAATGAATTCGTTGGATTGGTCTATTGGTCTTCGGTAAGTTTGCTTTTGCTTTTGTTTGGTGCATTAGATATACTAACAAAAGTCATGATCTGATCAGTGTCAAAGTGACAACTATTCTGGACAAGTCGATTACTGGTAAAGTGTATAGTTTTGATCCAATAACAAACACTATTACACTAGAGGAAGGCAAGAACTTCCGAGTAATCAAGTCGTCATTCATTAGAGACATTACCAATTTGGACAAGGCCAAAAAGCCACAGCCTGCTCAATCATTCGTTTCGGCTGAACCAGCCATTGGACCTGTGTCTATCAACGGAGCTATCAAGCGGCAGCATGAAAATGTCCAGCGTGCTCGTAAGGTGTTGCTTTCAAAGGGTGTAGGGGTTAGTCCTGAAGGTCAGTTTGTTTTCGATGTGCTGAGTCGAACATTACCCTGTAAATGGCAAGGCAAGTCGATTGTTGTGTTTGATGAGATCGTTGTGAAGCCTCCGTACACTCCAGAATCATGCTCTGCTGGTAAAGATGGCAATGCCAACTCCAATGCGTTAGAGCTCGTCCGAAAGAACGTGGTTGGTGCCCAAGATAAGCTGGGCCGCGAGCTGAAGGGTGGTTAGTTAGCTAGCTGTGTATGTACGATTTAATTTATTTTGACATGCGATAGCACTGCTTTTGCTTCTTTTTAAAAAAGAAGCAAAAACACTAGACCTCTGCGGTGAGCCGCACCGTCTGTAACTAGGGGTAAAAGCAATAAAAAAAAGTAACATAAATAAATCCCTATTGACGATACAAGAAGATTAGAACAAAGATAAGCTAGTACCTTGGCGGAGTAGGCTCGTCATGCTTGTCGATAACATGTCGTTCCGTGTCAGCAATGTTATCAAAAGGTTTGCCACAATGTGGGCATGGATAACCGTTAGGAGGAGACATTTTCGATGATGCTAGGTATTCTTGTTGGTGTGGAAACCAACCAGAAAAACGGCTATATCGTCATATATATATAGGTGCCCAACTTGATTGACAGAAGGTGCAGGTCGTCGTTACCCTAAGGCAGATAACATAATTATTTGTTCCAGAAGTGCATGACGTCTTTCAGTCACTAAAAAAGCTAACAATGGAATGGGATGACAATCAACATTCCGGCGCTAAATGTAAATGCTAGACACCAAACGCCAGCACGCAACCATACTTTAGATCGTAGAACCAGAACGTGGAACGTGCCCAGAACACGATGTAGTAGCTACAGTTACGTACCTTCGGGCGCTTCGCTTTGCTTTCCTTTTTTTTTTTTTTTGCGGCTTCCGAAGGTTGCTACGATTACTATTACAGTCAAAGATCAACACCTACAAAAAAAAACCCTGTTCCTGGAGCTTTGGAAAATATTTTCGATCGATTGCAAAGAAAATTCAGGCGGCGACAAGCGTGATGGAGATAATGGGTTACCAAAAGTTTCTAAGACAATGATGTTTTAAAGAGGGGGCTTCCGTTTGCGTTCACTTGAGCCTCTTTGGAGCACCTAATAATGCCATGACTCAGCTTTAGAGTTCAAACTGATCCTTCGGGTCCATGTTTTTCCCCACATTGTATCTTGAAAGTAAGATAACAAAGAGGCAGAGTGAGCCAGACCGGGCCAAGTAACGTTGCCTCTTGCATATGCAAATGCTTCTACTAGCTAGACACTACATCGATTATTACACTAGTTTGGTTTGTTTGGGCGGAGGTACACTAGAAAATATTTTATCCTGTGGGGTAGCCAATGTAGTTACTAGTTAGTAGGTAGTACTCGACCGGAAGACAGAGGGCAATGCACATGACTGATTGCTTTCTCTGAACCGTGCTAACCGTCTCGTCTGGTTTCTATCCTTGAACCGCCTGAGCCGAGCCGCATCTTGAAACGAAAACTAATAAATTCAATCTTGTATTTTAGCAGAATTATAATAAATAAATAATAAATAAAATATAGTATATGGTAATATAATATAATAAGAATACATCAAGAAGCCAACCAAACAATCAATACAGTAATAAAACAAACAAAGCAAACTTTTTTTCTTTTAACAAAATAATAATAATGCAAATCCTCTTCTCTTTATTTTCCCTTGTGTATGCAATAAATTCAATTGATAACTCGATACTTCACTCACTCACTCACTCACTCACTCACTCACTCACTTGCTCACTTCCCCTAGCCCCTGATAGTAGCATGTCATCATCCACCCTTTTCTCTCTTTCTCTTTCTCTCTCCCCCACAAATTGCCATTCTTACACGTTAGGATAATGATCCCTATAAACATGAGATACAACTTCATCCACTGAGCCGAAGAATTTCTCACAGTATGGACACTTTTCTTTACCACTGTTGGTTTGTCGATGATGACAAGATACAGTCATATTTCGTAAGGGAAGCCAGATATTTCGTTATTAAGAGTCAAGATAGAGAGTGAGAGAGAAAATTTTTCTGGGTATCTACATCATATATATATATACATTTATATTTATATGGTAGTAGTGTGGGTGGTGTGGTGTGGTCTGTACATGTATGTATGTATGTATGTATGTATCTTTATTATTAAAAATGCGGCCGTTGAAATTTGAAACCTGAGATCGCGATCTGCCGCTTTGACCTTCTCTCTGGTTCTGGTTCTAGTTCTGGTTCCAGTCCTGGTTTGTTTCCTTTGTGGGCACGGACAACCACTAAGGTGACCCACTAACGCCTAGCCTAGTAGCCTAGTAGCCTGGTCTAGTATATTTAGTCTAACCGAGCCTGGTCTAGCCCTCTCTTTCTCCTTACCCCGTGTTGCAATTGAGTTAGTTATGCTATCAAGTGATGCAATCGTTTTTGAAATTAGATCCGGGAACCTAGTTTCTGGTTCCGAGACTCCAGCTTGGAGATGAACAATAATATAATAACCTATGATGAAATTCATTAATATGACCTACAGGGGTAAAAAAAAAATTTTCCCATTTATGGCTGCATATCACACTCCAATCAAGTAAGTCGACATTCCCTCTCCGATTCCTCGGTATCTTCCGGTTTCATATCTTGGACTGTGTGCTCCTTATTTTACAAGAGTCCGTCGCCACTCTACTTGCATTCTATCGAATGACCGGGATCCTTTCTTGTGGGTGCCAATAAACCCGTCCATTTCATCCCACATAACTTCAAATTTTTCTCCCTCCTCGAAATATGTATTAAACCAAACATATGACGTAGATGTCGATTGAATCAATCGAAGCCCCTGACTCAACCCAACCCTATGATTAAAAGAAATTTTTACATCCACAGGAACATATAGCTGAAATCTGGGTCGAAACTCGACCACTAGGTCAGATTTAAAAGCCAAGTCTCGATCATCAAACACATATTTGTCAATAATTGACCTCCCTCCATCTGCAAATGATGAACAAATTATTTCCAAATCGTGATATCGATTATTGAACAATTTCAAAGAGGTGATTTGCACAATTCCAAACGTGTCATATGCCCTGTCATTCTGTAACCATTTTTCTACGTAATGCAAATAACGTAATTGGCTGTAGATGGAAACCCCCGGTCCAAATCCCGTTCTCATTCGCTTTTGAGTGAATAACTCAATTGCTTGTGCGGGTGTCAATCCATTATGTGTCATTAAATATGCACAACACATTGTACCTGATCGGCCTTGACCTGCTTTACAGTGCAGTACTGCAACATTTCGATCATTCTGTAACAACAGCTTGTCCAGAGACCCAACAAATTTCGGAATTAACTCGAAAGGCGGGGGTTGGTGGTCTGGGAAAGGGAAATGGCTCACCTGGTTGTTAAACTCCGAGTCTTTGTAAGACATGCCCTGCTCAGCTCTAAAATTGAAGATTTGCCAATTAGTGCCATGGTTGCGCTGTAGGAAGCTCGCTAGCTCGCTTGTCGGTATTCTGTACCATGATTTGAATGTTTCACTAGTTGGCATGGAGCACACGATCATCCATGGAGTTATCTAAGCCAAGTCCAGCGTATACTTGCCGTCGCTGTACTGTTTACGGGGTGAAGCCACTGCATATCGCAACAGACTCGCCATGTTTTGGTGGATGTTAGGATGGAAGTGTAGCCCCTCCGAGTCACCACAACACAGTGTTCTTTCGGGTGGATTTCTTCTTTTTTTAAAGAAAGAAGCAAAAAACAGTCAACAGCCGGTTGAACTACCCCCAATATCTACTGTTTTTTGCTTCTTTTTTTAAAAAAAGAAGAAATCCTCTGAAAGTGCTCCACGCACGTGACACATGGATCTTCAGGGGCACCGCCAGTAATGGAGCCATTTAGGGGGTGAAAATCAATGTTGTGGCCGTTTTCAGTGAAAAATGATGCCATAATGGGGTAGCTTAGGTTCAGTTTATTGCAATTGTCTACTGTTTCTGGTTCTTTTTGAAAAAGAAGAGATCACAAAGAGTGGCATGTCGACTGGCAGGGGCGTAGGCACCAGGTGGGGTGGGGCCGTTTGGGGGGGGTGTAAAACGATGTTCTGATCGTTTTTACAGGAAGCGAAGTACATTATTAGCTAGTTAGCAGTCTGTTATTCCAAATGTCTACTGTTTTTTGCTTCTTTTCTTAAAAAAAGAAGAAACTCACCGAGAGTCATGTCATGCACGTGATTCATAGAAGAACGTAGATACTGAGGAAAGTACTGAGCACTGGCAACACGGGGTGTGGGGCCATTTAGGGAGTGTAAATCGTTGTTCCGGCCCATTTCTGAGGTTTGCGATGATAACATTAAGTAGCCAGCTGTCTGTTTATTCCAATTATCCACTTTTTTTGCCTTGATTTTAATAAATTCACTGAAAGCATTACGCAAAGCTTTGTGTGGCTCGCTCGCTGGTGGAGGCACCACAAGGCGTGGAGCCCTTTTAGGGGGGTAAAATCCATGTTTCGGCCATTTTACGAAGACGCTATATGTACGAGGAGATAGTCTGTCATCTATTTATTTAGATTATCCACAGTATTTTGCTTGTTGTTTCAAAAAAGGAGAGTGGATCCACTAGAAGCGTTACCCAGCTAGCGTGCGGCTCACTCGACGTGCAACATGGCTCGGGCACCAGCAGGAGTAGAGCCCGCTTGGGGGTCTAAAAACGATATTCGGACTCTTTTTCAAGAAAAATAAGTACATGAGTCGATATTTTGAGGTCTAAATATTCCAATTGGCTATTGTCTTAGCTTCTTTCTCCGGTGATATCTTCTTTTTTAAAAAAGAAGCAAAAACAGTAGGCGTTGGGGAAAGATTATGCACGTGGGCACCAGATGAAGTGGAGCCCTTTTAGGGGGGTAAAAACGATGTTCCGGCCCTTTTTGGAGCCAAACGAGAGCATCATTAGAAAGGTGTCTATATTTTTCATTGGTCAAATGTGTTTTGCTGGTTCTTCGGAAAAAAGGTGTAACTAGTAGAAATTGTGCTATGCACGTGATAAATGAGGTTAGAAGCAAGGAAATAGCAGGAACCAGGTGATGTGGAGCCCGTTTGGGGGTCGAAAAACGGTGTTTCGGCCCTTTTTGAAGAGAAACGAGACCATCATTAGATAGAGCGATATCTATATAATCCAATTGTCCACAGTCTTTTGGATCTTTTTTGGTAAAAAGGTGTAGACTGTGAAAAATGTGCCATCCTCGCATTGAAAGGCCAGAAAATGGCAGGCGCCATGTAATGCGGAGCCGGTTAGGGAGTCCAAATACCTTGTTCCGGGCATTTTTGAAAGAAAATGAGCACACCATTAGACAGAGTGACTTATTTATATTCCAATTGTCTACGGAATATTCCTTCTTCTCTGGAAGACGAGTGAAATCCATAGAAATTGTGCCTTGCACGTGATACATGCGCTTTTAAAAGCATCTGGCAAGGTGGAGCCTCTTTGGGGGGCCCAAAAACAATGTTCCGAGTCTTTTTAGACGGAACAGGGGGTATCATTGAAAAGCGCGAAGTTTGTTTGTTCCAATTGTTTACTGTTTATTGCTTCTTTTTAAAAAACGAAGAAATCCACCGGAAGCGTCGCTCAGGGCGGCGTGCGGCTCACGCCCCAGGGGAGGTGGTCTACCGCTTTTTGCTTCTTTTTCAGGAAAAAGAAGACATTAACCCTCCCGGTGGTGTTCTTCTTTTTTAAAAAAGAAGCAAAAACAGTCGTAAGCAAAGAAAGCCTGTAGTGTGTCTATTTAGTCTTGTAGTCTACCTTCGGGTGCTTGATGACCAGGCACCAGATGTCTAGATAGTCGGTGATTTCGCACACGATTTCGGCAATGAACGACCCGTATACACCCACGCTGCAGCCCAGGCCGGCCCAGATGATGGCAATGCCCGTCATCTCCTCGTTCCATGCAAAGTAGCTGCCTACATACTTGGCTACAATGCCTACGGTAGGCAAGAAGAGCATTGGGTTGCTCACTGGGAAGGGCTGCTTGGTGACATGGGCCAGGATCATTCTGCCGACAGTGAATGCGAAGATTGCGCCAATGGTCACCACCAAGGGCAACAAGTGGTAGTGTAGAATGGACGGCTCAATCTTGATCCATGCAAACACAGTGGCAAAGAACAGAAAGTACGGTAGGGTCCGTTTCCAGGCACGTCTGAGCGACTCCCCAGCATTACGTCGTGCATGGTACACATTCTGGGACGATTGCAAGATGTTGAACAGTAGCCCTACTCCAGCGAACACCAAATAGGCGTCGTTCAGTGTGGCATTATTGATCAAGTCAACTGGCACATCAATGTGCAACAAGTCGACCACCTTGGTGTGCCAGAACCACGGACCAGTGTATGCAGTGGTGGCATAGAGCGCAATGATAATCAAGATCCCCTCAACTGGGCCAGAGAATGAAGACAGGAACAGCACTTCCGTGTGATATTCTTCCCAGGTAGTGAGATAGAAATTGAACAGTGTTGCGAATTGAGCAAGAATCACCGGCCATCCGTATCCCAGGTTCGTGACGGATGCAAACACAATCACTTCCAGAGTGGTGTTACAGGCATCCACACAGTGGTCAAACAATTCGCCCAGTGGACCGCTCTGGCCAGTTCTTCTGGCCTGGAGCCCGTCGCATGCATCAAACGTTTGATACAGGAAAAGCCCCACTGCGTACGAAATGTACACCCAGCTAGGGCATTCCTGGTCAAACGTAGGGTTGTAGTACAACACTGTGAGCACATTGATTACCACAAAACTGAATCCAAGCAATGTAATCTAGAATTAGGTTAGCCTTTCTCTCTCCAAGTGGCATGACGATCGATTGCATACTAAGTTTGGTCTAACAAAAAAAAAAACGGTCAGCACTCTGCCCTCTCACATTCTACGATACTTACGCCAACCAAGTTGGAAAAATGTTAACAAATCGCGTGTAAAACGGTTTCAAAACATATTTCGATACCAAGGAGTTGTCTTGACCCGCATATCTGGAAGTGTGTTGTTCTGTTGTTAGCCCAGGCTCGTTCCATCGATCTGTAATCTTCACCCAACTTACTTGTACTTCTTGAGGCCAGGCAGCGCCGATTGTGGTAGAAACACCCCCATGATCTTCTTTTCACTTCGTCAATGTCCAGATTCCAACTGGTCACACAAAGTGAAAAAAATCTAAAGGAGAATTCCGGCGCGGGACTCTGTTCCGGCCTCAGCATCGGCCGGAGTTCCGTGCTGGCGCCACTAGGGGGTGACGACTACTTTTTTTAAAAAAAGTAGCAAAAAACAGTAGGCTATGGAAGTAGTATAGGGCTTGGGCCTTGTGGGTCTTGCTAGTACTCACAGAGTCCACAATGGCCAGATCACTATCTGAGTGGATCGGGCCGGCCACTAGCGATACTAGACAAAAAACACTGTACTGGTTACGAATGAATGACAGAACAATTGGAAGATATGAGATGCTCGGGATCTGGCCTGCTGCATTGGTTTTCTTGTTTCTGGATTTTTTGGTCTGTGAGGTCCTGTGTGCAACATAAAATCGGCGGGTTGGTAGGCGAGGATCATCGCGCGTTTGGATCAGATCAATCAATCAATCAAATCACCCAGATCAGGATCAAATAAATCGCCCAAAAATATCGTAACAGCACTAGCTAGCAGGTAGCAGGTAGTAGGGTTATGCATGCACCTGTATTGTTTAGATCTATCAATCAAAAGCTTAGCTCTCACTGCAGCTCGCATGAAACTCGTACGACGCACACTGCATGGGCACTCAGCTCTAAGCAAAGCGATTTCGATCCCACAAGGCTGGGTTTGGCTTACAATTCTAAAAAAATATTCCAATTCCAAAGTGCTGGATAAATACAGAAATCGATTAAGTATTAAAATAAATATAAGAACGCGATGATATCCTGTGCTACTGCAAAACTGCAAAACAACAAACACCGATCGTCGACGACAACCTCCCTCCACCGACCGACCGCAACAACGATAAGTTACTTACATATTGTCTCTCGGTCACAGGCACAGGATTATATATATAGATAGAGCCGCGCACGTGTTTTTTGAACTGCATTTGATTCGTTTCGAGCAACAACCAAACAACGGCACTGAAGAAATTTATTCTTTCGAACGAACCAACTAACTAACTAACCATCCTAATAACGAAAGATTATCGCATTGTTTTAATTTTTTTTTGAATAAAAAAATTGATCAGCATTCATCCCGTGAACGAATAGACAGTACAAACGGCAAGACGGCCATTTTCCGTGAAAAATGAAATTCGGTGAACAGCTTAAAAGCTCGTTGATTAAAGACTATTACTACTATTATGTTGCTTATGATGACTTGAAGAATACCCTGAAAAAGGAGCTAGCTGCGCTGCCTGAATGGGACCATAAACATGAAGAGAAGTTTGTACAACTCCTGGAAACAGAGTTGGACAAGGTATATACTTTTCAAAGAGTCAAGAATAGCGAAATCCAACGTCGATTAAAAGAGTCGGAAAAAGAAGTAGATACTTTGGTGCGTATTATTGAATCTCACCAACCGTTTGATGACCAACATTTCGAAGACTTGGAAGAAGAGTTGTCAGACATTATTGCTGATGTGCATGATTTGGCTAAATATGCCCGATTGAATTATACTGCATTTCAAAAGATTGTAAAAAAGCATGACAAGCAGACTGGTTGGAATCTCAAGCCTATCTTTGCTGCTCGATTGAATGCCAAACCTTTCTTCAAGGATAACTACGACGACCTGGTTGTAAAGCTTTCAAAGCTGTACGACTTGGTTAGAACTCGTGGTAATCCAATCAAAGGAGACTCTGCTGCTGGTGGAGCTCAACAAAACTTTGTGCGTCAAACCACAAAATACTGGGTTCATCCAGATAACATTACCGAACTAAAGTTGATTATTTTGAAGCATTTGCCGGTGTTGGTTTTCAACCCAAACAAGGAATTCTCAACCGACGACTCGGCCATTACATCCATTTACTACGACAATCCTGGCCTGGACCTGTACAAAGGACGACTTGAAAAGAATGAAGGTGCTGAAGCCATCCGTTTGCGTTGGTACGGTGGCATGGATTCGGACCAAATCTTCGTCGAACGAAAGACCCATAGAGAAGATTGGACTGGTGAAAAGTCTGTAAAAGCCCGGTTCCCTTTGAAAGAAAAGCATGTCAACGATTTCTTCAAGGGCAAGTACACTGTTGAACAAGCATTCGAAAAGGCCCGAAGAGAAGGAAGAAAATCGCTTACTGAAATCGAATCCCAAGAACAATTGGCCCGAGAAGTGCAATACACTGTATTGAAAAAGAAGCTACGACCCGTAATGCGATCCTTTTACCATCGAACTGCGTTCCAACTGCCGGGGGATGCTCGAGTTCGTATCAGTTTGGACACCGAACTGTCAATGGTCCGAGAAGACAACTTTGACGGTTTGGATAGAGCATACAAGAACTGGAGACGAATGGACATTGGAGTTGACTGGCCATTTAACCAGCTGCCGGACGCTGATGTAGAACGGTTCCCATATGCTGTATTGGAAGTCAAGCTGCAGACACAATTGGGCCAGGAACCTCCTCAATGGGTGCGTGACTTGGTCTCATCGCATTTGGTTGAGGCTGTTCCAAAGTTCTCCAAGTTCATTCACGGAACTGCCACTTTGTTGCCAAACCGAATTAACCTCATCCCATTCTGGCTTCCTCAAATGAGCGTAGATATCAAGAAGCCTGTTCTTCCAGACTATGGTATCGAACATCCATCTGCACACAACAGTGGAGGTTCTTCCTCTGGAGGTGACTTGGATGACGAGGAGACATTGGGTGAACAACAGACTGGTGCAGTTGTTCGGTTTGATCAAACTTCAACCCATTCCGGCTCTGGAGCCACTGCTGCAAATATCATGGGAGGACCTGAATTCTTGTCTGGACCAAACGAATCTACTTCATTGCTTGGCAACACCCCAACCACTCGAAGCTATGACAGTAACGTTATTGTTCGATCGTGGAGAGCCTTCAATGAGTGGTTCAACTCTGCATTCTTGAACGAGCAAAACATCTTTACCAACAACGTACCTGCAGGCACTGTTTTCATTTCCGATATTCCTGTTCCTCCAGGAAAGCGAATCTGCGTGCCTGTTCGTGTGGAACCAAAGGTTTACTTTGCAAATGAGCGAACCTTCTTGAGTTGGATCGAAATCTCCATCTTGTTGGGTGCCATTTCTGGTGGTTTGCTCAACTTTGGCGGTAAAATGGCCATCCAGGCATCGATTGGGTTCTATTTCACTGCTGCAGTGTGCATTTTGTACTCAATTGCATTGTACATGTACCGAGTCCACCAAATCCGCAACAAGAATGCCGTACGATACGACGACCAGTTTGGGCCTGCGATTATTTGCATTTCATTGGCCTGTGCGACTGGGTTGAACTTCTTCTTGCATGCTACTGGTGGCTCCATTTTGGAGCCAGAGTTGCCTAATATGCGAGGGTAAATTACTATTACACAATTACATAATTTTCGTTCTTACTTTATAGCTTCTTCTGTTTAATATTAGCCTTTTGTTTACAAGATGCGCATAATCCGCCGACAATTGCTCCAACGCTGGTTCCTAGATAGGCACCAGCCAGGATGGTAATGGGCCATTGTTGCCATGGTCTATCCCAGTCCAAAGGGATTGGAATGGCTCCCATCCAAGCTCCTAGCCATGTGCCTACTGCAGCTCCGTAAATGCTATTTAACGGCAGTTTGACCGAGATGATGTCACACCAAAGTGACGCATCCAAGTTATACACATGAATCAATGGCAGCACCGAAAGCATTGAAATATGGACTGCACAGAGATAAGTTTCTGGAATTAAAGAGGTGATTGGTGCACCGAAAAGAATTACAAGCACAAACACCAAGCACGACAGGATAAATGCCAGAATTGTAGCAATGATGACGGTCGATAGCTGGGATCCGAATGACGGATATTTGCCGTGTTTAAGCGGAAGAGCAAGCTTCCCGAAGATGCAGTAGCTACATTGCAAAAGAACCAGCAGTGGCAATGACTCGGTCATGGACTGAACTGGTGAATCTAGCAAATTTCGGCTAAATAATGCGACATAGAAGAAGCCCAATAACAGGCCCGAATATACGATTCCGGGCACCAATCGATTGTGTGCTGGTGTCTTGTGATGTGGCGTGTGTTGCCTGGCACTTTCAGCGCCGCTGCTCTTCAGATTCGCAGGTATTGGCGTGAAAACCGGTTTGGTCATTGTCTGTTAGTAGCGATGGTGGTTGTTGTCGTGTGCAAGAACACCAAAAATTTAAGTGGGAGCCGCGGACGGAAAATTTCACCGCCGACCGGCCGTGCGGCGCACATCGCGACTTCACCCCCAGACATCGACTGTTTTTGCTTCTTTTTTAAAGAAGAAGAACGTTATTCCTCCCGGCGGTGTTCTTCTTTTTTATAAAAGAAGCAAAAACAGTCGACGGCTCACTAAGATTGAACGGCCAGCTTCTCAAGGGTTCGGCCCCAGACCCAGAACCGTGGTGTCCTTCATTTTTAAAAAAGAAGCAAAAACAGTAGCAGATACTATTATAAGTGCACTAGTCTATATTCTACACGATTGAGACAATTCCAAACCTCATCTTCGCCCTTTTGCCCAGCCTTCCGCGAGTATTGATACCGCTTCTCAATGTCCAAGTCGATAAACCGTCGGAGAATGGTGTAGTCGAGCACATTTCGCTGGACTCCTTCTCCTGAAGTATTATTAGTGTCTCGGTTCATCCGTGGATTCAATGCTGCAGTATGCTCTTCCTTATCAACAATCTGCTGCTGAACTACAAACAGTCTTCTGAAATCCGATTCTGTCAATGGAACCATTGTGGATAAAGTTCCATCATCAGATCCGCAGATAGGAATCAGCTCTGATTCATCAACCTCTCCTTTCTTGAGCGTTGGAATCATGAACATGGTTTGCATCACTCGGCCAGTAAAGAAATCCCCCTTAGGCATCAATCGTTGACCAGCCAACGATGCAGGATCCTCAGGCTCATAGCTTAACACATGCAAGGTGCGGTCATAGTCTGCTACAATCAAGCTAAGAGAACCGTCGCTAACAACAAATTCACTAGACGATACTTGGATCTTACGCAAGTCTTTACCCATGGTGTTCATTCTATATGGCTCTTGCCCGAAACCTGCCAACCAAACACTTGAAAGAGCATCTCCAAGGATCAAAAAGTTTTTGACATTCTTGGCTTCCACAATATACATGTTGAGATCCAAGAAAGCCACCGGCATGATACTGTTATCTTCTTGAAGGTTCCGCACAACCACCTTTTGTCCCTGCGCAATTAACAAGTGACCATCCACTTCACACAACGTGGTGACAGCACCTTTGACGTCTTCTTTGGTGAGTTCTTTTAGTTTACGATCTGTTTCGGGTCGCCCAGGTTCAGGAACAATGTCAACTGCATCGTAGATATAGAATGAACCCTTGGCAGCCAAATCTTCTCCTCTCATGATAGAGGTACCATACGCCAGTACTTCTTTGTACCGCTTTTGTCGTTCGCTTACCAATAGCGATACACTCTTTAACGTCATAATCGTCTCGCCTGGCAACGCCTCATGCTCGTCAATTATAGTCCAAGTTAGTGGAGATACTAGCTTTAATGAACTCTGATATTGCTTGGCTTTAGGAATACCTTCGAGTAACCCAGTTATAGGTTCACCATCTTCATCCTTATAGTCAAAATCGACATCTTCTATGGTTGACATGGCATAGACTTTTCCCTTTTCATGATAGCAGATATTGTTAATACTACAACCGAAACGAATTTGTTTAACTGGCCATGAACAGTCTGTGTAATCAAACCCTTCAGTCAATGTACAAATTCGCACAGTATTCAAGTCATCATTCTTCTTCTTTGGCCTGATTGGTGGTGATGGGTCGATCACGATCAATCCTTTGTAGATTGCATCAGTATTAAAGCTCGCGACACTAATTACATCTGATTTTCCAAACTTATGAGCCCGAGGAGGTGATCGGTGTCCTTTGATGATCACATGTGGGTTTGTACCGGTAATAAATACTCCTTTGTATTCTCCAATTTCAATTGGATGAACATTGACAAATTCCTCACCTTGTAAACCGATAGAAATCAATTGATCGTTCACTTTCAAGAATCTCAATTGTTCTTCAACCACAATTGCTTTGTATAAGTGTAACTCATTAGTATCCGTTAACAAAAATAAATATTCCTCTTGGTGGACATTGTCGCCCAGTTTGGCTAGTAGAACCTGGACTATCGTGGCTGGTGATGCGTTCACAGACGGTTCTGTTGGTTCATAACCATCGTACAAAACATCAGGCAGCAAGTGTAGTCCTCGCAGTTTAGCCTTGTTTTCTTGATCTTTGATTTGATAAATCTATAGCAAAAAGTGTTAGTACTCCTGTATTTCAGGCTCAACATACCTCCAGATCATTCTCTCCAGTCAAACACACCGCAATAGTATTCTCTTCCGAATCACTATTCTCTTCTTCAATTTCTTTGCCATTTCTGGCCCGTTTTTTCGGTGTTTTATCGTGTTTTACCTTGTTCATGATTGTACTGGACGACAAAGCTCCACAAATGGCATTGTCTGGGAACTGCTTAACCATGTCCAATGTCGGCTTACCAGTCTTTGTGGTTGAGCATTGCAACAACACACACTCCCCGTTTTCAAAAGTTACCAAAGCATATGGACCATTGAAAGATACATAGAGAGCATTTTCCTTAAATTTGACCTTCTTCCCTGCATGTTTGAATTCTGCATCGTAAATTGTGGCAGAATCAAGCATTACTTGAATTACAGCAGTTCCTCCAGATACAGTACCAATACCAATAGTCCGCTGTCCGTTATATTTACTCTCTTTTGTGTAGTTCTTCAGTTGACGATCTCTAATAATATACAGTGTACTCGCCTCATGATCACTCGTAACTACAAAGTTGTCATACGGAACTTCATTTCCAGCAACCACACTACTAGTACACAACGACCAAATTTTATCTGCCGTTTTCAACGTCAAATCACTCACAATGTTGGGCCGCAAGTTGGGTTGAAACACTGAAAGAGAACCCTGTGCACCAACTCCTGTGCTCGCGACAATATCATATCCAAGGACCTTTGGGTCCTTGGTTCTAAGGACGGTTTTGCCACTAACACGCGGTCGACCAATTGCCATTGAAGTAATTGGACCATAGTTAGGCATTCGATCATCAACAACCAACGCCATGGGAGTACTAGAGCCTCCACCATGGCCAATTTCTTGATCATCATCCCCATAGATATCATCCAGTTCATCAGTTGAAGCAACTGCTACTTTACCTGCGCTATCAACTGCTCCAGGGGTCTGTCGCTGACGTCTCAGAGTTAAGAGTTGCGCCGCACCACCCCTGGATCCGACAAATACTGAACTTGTTTTTGGAATCATAGACATGCAAGATGGTCTTGGCATCCACTCTTCTTTGGGATTGGAGTGTGGTGAAACTGTGAAACCATATACTCGTCGTCCTTCGACTTTGAACTTGACACTGTACAATTCTCCGGACGACAGCACCATCAACAACTCACCGTTGGTACCATCAAGTTGGGCAAGTTTACACCCTTCTAGCTTGATCTCTAGCGAACTCTGATCTACAAGTTGAAGGTCGGTGGTATGTTTAGCAAGACTATTAACCGCCACAGCAGTGGTCTTGCCCGAGGAATCGATGTGAATCAACATGTTAGGGCCTACGAGCATCGAACCACTGACAGGGTCTTTCAATGGTAGCACTTGTGAAATATCATGAGGTAGATTTTGAATCGAAATGATAGGTGTGGACGAGCTGTTCTGTGTATCTAACGACAGCACCAAGTATCGAATGGTGTCTTTTGCCCTTGGTAACAGCCCAGTCCAGGTCAACGTTGGTTGATAGATCAATGCCATCGTTGGTTCCCGGTATTCGTACAAAAATGCAAAGTCTACGATATTTGTCAGTTCTTGATCTAGCCGAGTGGAGTGAACAAGGAATGATTTTCGGTATACCTTATCTTCATCACTCATTGTCGATTCATCGAGCTCATCACGTTGCACGAATGGCAAAAATGCCAATTGATCCTTCTGGTACATCATACACGAACACGAATTCTGAGGGTCTACTCTAAAATAAGCCGCAAAGTCCTGGTCAACAAAATGAGACTCCATCAGGTCCTTTTCATACAAATGCAAACTAATTGTAGCAATCTTCTCATTCAGGGTATCCCAGCTAACCAGGGTCATTTTCGCGTGCTTGAATGCAATCAGCAAGCAGTCGACTCCTGGTTCGGTTGCCATTGTTTTGACACTATGGATATCAACGACGAACCCATGCAACGGAAACTGCCCTATCAGCTGTAATTTCGAGGTATTTTGCTCTTTGGACTGCTCCAATGCCATTCCTGCACCTATGAACGAGTCGCCTCCCTCTACCATTGCCGATTCTTCGGCCTCTCGCTCTTCATCTCGAGATGTTTTGTTCTCATTGACTACTTCCTCTTGCACCACGACCCGGTTGTACACTTCCAACAGGGAATTGCCGCGAACAACGATCAGACAGCTCTCATTGGCATCGATAAAATTGCATGCTAGTGAGTGTGTGACCGTCGTTGGCTGCGTCAGCTCTTTGTACACATGCATTGTCGAATTTGGCTATCTATGCCCGCGTTTGGTGAATTTTTTTGGTGGTGGAGGCCAAATTTCACGATGGTCGGAGGCGTGGTTGGGACCGCGTCTGCACTACTGAAAATGAGCCGCAGCCATGCCCTCGGCAGGCGATAGCACTGTTTTTTGCTTCTTTTTTTAAAAAAAGAAGAAAGCCAACTGCAAGGTAATGTCTTCTTTTTTGACAAAAAAGAAGCAAAAAACCCCGGCGCTTAGCCTAGCGATGCTGAGCCGCACGCGGCGGCGGCGTCGGTGACAATTCGCTTATGGGCGGAGCCGGGCTCTCTCTCGTTCACCGTAACATCGCCGACAATACCCCACATTGCAAAACCATATTGCCGCCGAAACCACCTCCATCCCTTCGAGGGATCAGCTTATAATCGTCAAATAAAAAGACTCATAAATACGTCCATCGTATTGCAGTGTCCACATGGTCAATTGGGGTCACGCCAAAATACCATCAGGTCATTTTTTTGCATTACGAACTCTGCTGTTTCGCCGCTCCGGTATAGGACGCCGATATCGCCAACCGGGCCGAGTCACGTGACACTGCCAAAAACGTCCGGTTCCATCTATGATACATACAATTTCCACCAGAAGAGTGCATAAGACTAATTTTCAAATAAATACCCCTCAGGATCCGGATTTTTTCTTCTTGATCCTTACATTTTGATATCTTTACTATCCATCTTCTCACTCCCTTTTCATTTAATTTATTCATAGAGACACAATAATGTCGACACAACCAAAAACGGTAGCACCAGCGGAGACCGAACAGTCACAAAAGCCAAAAAAACAGATTAGTACGTTTGGAGGATTTGTAGCTGGTGGTTTGGCAGCTTGTGGAGCTGTTACTGTTACTAATCCTGCGGAGCTTATCAAAACAAGGTATGAGCCATTTTTTTCGTCAAAGCGGCTAAGAGCTAACATTATTAACCATCAGAATGCAATTGCAAGGAGAGCTTGCGGCTAAGGGACAAGTTGAAAAAGTATATCACGGTCTATTTCAGGGTCTAGGCACCATTTTTAAGCATGAGGGCATCAGAGGATGCCAGCGGGGGCTTTTTCCAGCATATATTTATCAAATCGGGTTGAATGGATGTCGACTTGGGTTTTACGAGCCAGTTCGAGAGACTCTAAATGCGCTTTTTGGAATAGACGCTAAGAAACAACAATTTGGCTTGAATATTGTAGCCGGAGCGACGTCTGGTATCATGGGAGCGATCATGGGATCCCCATTCTACCTTGTCAAGACTCGAATGCAGTCGTATTCACCAGTATTCAAAGTGGGTGCACAAACTCACTACAAGAGCATCATGCATGGGTTGACAACTATTTGGTCAACCGAAGGATTTAAAGGGCTTTACAGAGGTGTCGATGCGGCCATTCTAAGAACTGGTGCCGGTTCCTCAGTGCAATTGCCGATCTACAACTGGGCCAAGGGGTTGATCGATAAGTACAAGATTGTAGAGCAGGGGCCTGTTCAGCATTTGCTAGCATCGGCCTGCAGTGGTATGGGTGTCTGTATTGTGATGAATCCATGGGATGTCTTGATGACTAGAATGTACAACCAAAAGGGCAACTTGTACAAGAACCCAATTGACTGTTTGTTCAAGACAGTGTCAATCGAAGGTCCATTGGCATTGTACAAGGGATTTGTTCCTCACTTGTTCAGAATCGGTCCACACACTATTCTCACTTTGATGTTCATGGAACAGACCATGAAGTGGATGAAGAAGATAGAAGGGGTTCCGTTGTAATCGTATATATCAATAGAGCGACGTAATGACAAACGTCTACCGCTTTTTGCTTCTTTTTCTGGAAAAAGAAGACATGATCCTCCCGGGGGTGTTCTTCTTTTTCCGGAAAATGAAGACATTTCTAAGGATTTTTAAAAAAGAAGCAAAAACAGTGGTGATACAAGCAAATTGATTAGCTATGTTCTATTTCTGGGCAAGGTACTCCTCGTAGCCGATGGACTCAAGCTTCTTGGTCTTGGCCAAGACCTCCTGCTCCATCTTGAGCATGTACTCCTCCATGGCCTTCTGGTACTTGCCAATGCCAGCACCGATGATTCTAACGGCCAGCAGTGCGGCATTGGTAGAGTTGTTGATAGCTACGGTTGCCACTGGGACGCCTCGAGGCATCTGGACAATAGAATGCAACGAGTCGACACCATCAAGCGTCGATCCCTTGACTGGTACACCGATCACTGGCAATGGAGTCATGGCGGCGACCATGCCCGGCAAGTGTGCGGCACCTCCGGCACCAGCAATAATGGCTTTGATACCTCGAGAAGCGGCCTCTCGAGCATACTGGTTCATTCTGTCTGGAGTTCGATGGGCAGACACAATCTTGACTTCGAATGGTACATTGAATTGCTTCAGAATGTCAGCTCCAACCTTCATTACCGGCAGATCAGAGTCTGAGCCCATTATAATACCAACCAAAGGAGCCTCCTTCTGCTCTTGTGGGGCTACGTCGACATCTGAACCCATGATCTTGGCCAATCGCTTCTCACATTCAGCCATGCTTCCGGCAACGATGTTGATATGACCCATCTTTCGATTGGATCTAGTGGATTTACCATACAGGTGTACATTGGCACCTGGAGTTGCCAGTGCCCGCTGACAAGCCTCAAGCTCAGAGTTAGGCTCGTCACCACCCAAAATGTTCAGCATGATAGAGTTAGTAGAAGGGGTACTGAGATCACTGAAGCCCTTTGGCAATGGCAGTCCCAAGACAGCTCGAGTGTGTGCTTCGAACTGCGAGGTAACACAGGCATCTTGTGTATAGTGACCAGAGTTGTGTGGTCTTGGAGCAATCTCGTTCAAGAGCAATTCTCCATTCTCGAGGTAGAACATTTCAACCCCGAAAATACCGGCACCTGAGAAGGTGCTGACGGCATGTTCAGCCAACAATTTGGCCTTGTATCGAACTGAGTCCGGCACCTGGGCAGGAGCAAACACCAAATGGCAGATATTGTTCTTGTGAATGGTTTCAACAGTTGGGTAAGAAGCTACTGAGCCGTCTACGGATCGCACAACCATCACTGCCAGCTCCTTGACAAACTTGGCCCATTTTTCTGCATACAACGGTCTATCATGAAGCACTTTGAGTGCCTCTGGGACGTAGCTTTCGTCCTTGACTACGAAGTTTCCTCGGCCATCGTAGGCATTGGTTCGTGATTTCAGCATGTAAGGGTATCCATACTCCTGACCAACCCGTTTTAGGTCATCTTCAGTGCTCTCAACATCCTGGGACTCTGCAGATGCAACATTGTGCGAAATGAAGTGTTGTTTTTGCAAGTATTTGTCTTGAATCAGTCTAATAGTAGCCGGGGTTGGTTGAATGGAAACCTTGCCGGCAAATTTCTTTTCAACCTGCTCCAAAGCGTCAACGTTCACATGTTCAATTTCTACAGTAAGGACGTCACATTTGCTGGCAATTTCCTCCACTGCCTGTGGATCAGTGAACTTGCCATCCACATGTTCACCAGTGGCATTGATTTGTTTAGCAGGAGACTGAGCAGCGTCCAAAATCACAGTCTTGATGTTCAATCGATGGGCAGCTTCGACCATCATTCGGCCAAGTTGTCCACCTCCAAGAATCCCAATAGTTCGGTTATCCATTTGTAGTATTTGGTTTCGTCTAACAGGTATGTCTCTTGTTCTCTATGTCGGTGGTAATCAAAATTTTATCACTATCGGCGCCGGACCTGGACCTGGGGCGGCGATCGGTCCCGGGTGCGGCTTGCCCGTGCCTCCAGCGTGACTGTCAGTCATTGAAGCGAAATCGACACCGAAGTTGCAGAGTGTACTCAGCCTGGGTGTCTTCTTTTTTATTTTTAAAAAAAACGAAGCAAAAAAAACAGTTGAAGCTTCGAGCCAATCGAATGTTGTTACGTTGAACGGGATCGGGTGATTACGTAATTCGAAAATAAGCACAGATGCGGCTCACGCTATTTGAGCCGCATCTACTGTTTTTGTGCTTCTTTTTTTAAAAAAAGAAGTCATCGCGAAGAATTAGTTATGTTATATTTATTATTACAGTGGTTAGTAGTCCAGTAGGGAATGCTTCTAGGCCAGAATGGTACGAGTCGATGAAGTCCTTCTCTTCGGCTTGGGTTGCCACGACGGCCTGAACTTGGCAGTAAAATAAGTGTCGTCTGGGACACCCATCAGCTGTTCAAACCGTTGGGATGAATTGGTAACAGTCAGAACTTTGCCGGTATAGATGTCGATTGTCGGTCGCATGTTGGAGCTGTACACACATAGGCTGATCAAACTTCGGCTCGATAGAAGCACCTGCGTGAAGATTCCAGGCTCACTCTTTGAGCAAACACACATCAATTGTACAAGGTTTGGGCATTTGTGTACGTTTGTGAGTTCTGAACCAAAGTAATTGGATGAAATCACCAACTGCTGAAGGTTAGACCACTCGTATTCGTCTTCAACCATTGCCAGGTGGTCCAGAAAGGCGCAATCAGTGTTCAGGGTAGTAACCGTTTCCATCCACATGGAACTTTCGAAAGGACAGCAGAGTTGCTGCAGATCCGGAAATGCAGTATATTTTAGCCGAATATCGCTGTCGTGCCTAATCGACAATGCTTCGATTTTTGGATATTCTTCATCCATTAACTCATTGATTCGTTTTACATCCAAGTCAACCTGTTTGACGGTATTAGGCAACATGCGTAAAACATCCTGTTTCAAGATTTTTGCTCTGATCCGCACCTTTTCTAAACTTGTGAGTTTGGTGAATACCAAGAGCAGACGATTCATATCCACCACCTTTTGAGAGCAGTCAAGGGTCAACGTTTTGACTGTATGCCTATTAATGAATGCAGGGACCATTGCATAGTCCTCCACCGCTAGAGTCAAGTGAGTGGCATTTAACTTTTTCCGCGAAGGAATCGGTAGTTGTTCTCCTGATGTGTATACATTGACCTCCATTGCCTTCTCATGCAACGCGTTGATGACTCCAAATATGAACTTGGGGCAGGTCTTGAACTTCTTTACATGCACCCCTACATATCGAATATTCCCCCGACAATGTGTGGGAATGATATTATTAATCAGAGATAGAGCCAAGAAATTGGCAGGGTATCGATTCACCTGCGAAGGCTGTGTAGGGGGCTTTATTAATGGTATCTTGTAAATCGAATCGGAAACTGTAAATGTAAGTTTCGTCAATCCCTGTAATATGGGTCCGTTGAACCCCTGACACAAGATAACTTCATACAACTTTTTTATATCCTTCCAGAAAATGATCCTCGTCTCAGGGTCGGATGATAGCTGTGAGATTGAAGAATCTATGTCGTCCAACAAGTTGAAATGCAAATGAGTTGGAGTATGCCTGGGGATCACCTGGTAAAGCCGGCTGCAAGTACTGGATAGACTTAGTCCATCACTGAGTGGCAATGCTTCGACAACTGCAAGAATCAACTCCACAGGCAAGGAGATGAAACTCATGTTTTTTTGCAAATGCCAGAAAATATTAATCGGTTGGTTATTCAGGAACGAACTATGGTTCTTATATAACATCTGCACGCTACTGTGTTGCTTTGGATCGAGGGATCGGAGTCTCACGGTGATCAATGCCGAAAGAAGTATCTATGACGGATCTGCATAGGTATTACCCGAAGATGCATGCAATTGTCTCATGCGATTGCACAGCACAAGGGTGGGTGGTGAGAGAGGTGCATATACTACAATTTCTTCTTGTTAAGATAAGCAACAAACTAGCTACAATTCTGGAATAACGCCTTAGTTAAAGTGGGTGATCTACCTGTCGAATGAAAATCTACCAGGTACCTGGTATATATAGAACGTTTCATGTTAAAAATAAGGAGACTTAGCTTTGGGATGATGGTACATGAAGAGGGGTAGTTGCTTAGACTCTAATCGGAAACGTTAAACTAGTTCTATCCAGAAAACAGTGTTCAGTGTTCATTCCAGAGTTTTGGTGTTTCAAAAAGCATACATGCCGTATACTACCTGCATACCTCACTAGTACCATATACAATATATGCAGTTTGAATAATATCTACAATATAATTGGTCTGCTGTTTCTCATGACATTACTGTAGATCGATTTACGCCGCACCTGTAACAAATTAAGCTATACTAGTTGACTCCTGGACTTTTTTTCAATGTGAATAAATAACAGCGACAATAACAACAATTCCATTGGTTGTAGGCCGGGTCTCTAAATACGTCACTGTACGTATTCAACGGCTTCCCCAATTACATCAGATGTTGTTTTGCTTGCCATCATTATTCATCCGGCCGGATGTATGTGTAATTGAAAAGCTGCTCCCACGCACGCTGTTCATGCACGCCACGTTCGGCAAATCCTTCATTGACCAACCTTGTCCAATGAGGATGATTCACAGTTGGCCCCACCCCCACTTTTATTATAAATTAACAATGCCTTCAATATATGCTGTTTTGGGCCCCTCTTTCCCCAGGAAACAATTCGTCGTATTCTCAGGCAGGGCTGAACTCAGTGGTTTATGGAAATCCAGAACCACAGCTGTACAACCCAGAGTCAGACCGTTTTTTGCTTCTTTTTTCTGAAAAAAGAAGACGTCACCAGAAGAGGTATAGATCCTCGATTCGATTTTTAGTGTTTCATGTTGAGCCGCACGACGTTTACGCGGTTACCATGGCAACGGGTCGGACCTCCCAAAACATTCGCCAGATATCGCGTTACACGCAATTTTTGTAAACAACAGTCGACAAAACACAGACAGTACCGTCATGAGCGCACCGACGAATTTTGACGATATAGAGCATCAAAAAGAGAATATAGAACCTATAAGAGAAGGTCGGTCAGCGGCCTCATTAGCCAAGACCTTTGCACAGAACCCTCTAGAGGCTCGGTCATCGCAGACCTCAACGCGACAGCAGTTCGAGGCTGCAATATTGGAATCCGGAGAGCTGGATGATCCCATCGAGCCTTATCTAGACTATATCAAGTGGATACATCAGGAATACCCCCAGGGGAACAACTCAGAGAGCGGATTGCTGCAGTTATTGGAGAAATGTACCTCCGACTTTCGAGATGCGCCGTTCTACAAGGATGATTCTAGGTATTTACGCGTTTGGATGGAGTATTTGAAGTATTCCGATGCACCTAGGGAGATATTTGCTTATCTTAACCGTAAGAATATCGGCAAGGGTCTTGCATTGTTCTACGAAGAGTATGCGGCTCTGCTGGAGGGCCTAGGAAGAAAGGCTCAGGCGGACGAGGTTTACCAGCTGGGTATTGAAGCCAATGCCAGGCCTGTGGAACGGTTGAAGCGACGATATAATGAATTCCAAGAGAGGTTAGCTGCTAATCCACCAGACCCGAACGAACCTTCGTCACCCGCTCTTCCAACTGTACGACCAGCACTGGCCCAAAAGGGAGGAATTTCTGTCGAGGACCAGCAAGACGACTCGGAGAGACCAACCAAGAAGCTACAGGTGTTCACAGATACCGAAGGATCGACGTCTGCAGCTCCAAACAGCTCTGGAGGATGGGATTCAATTGGTACTTTGGCTTCAAGACGTAAGGAAAACACTGTAGAAGCCAAACCTTGGGTTGGCGAGAAGATGAAACAAAAGTCTGACGCACAATCGTCAACACGATCGTTGTCAGTGTTCCGGGATGCACCAGCTGGCGGTGCCGCTCCAGGCAAAAGAGCAGAAAACATTGCATTGGCAATGGAGTTCATAAACGTAGATGGCGAAGAATTCTGTTTAGAAGAAATCTTGGCCAAATCCCGGCGAATATACCACAATACTTACCCTCGACCGGATGTCAGTGTACAACAACAAGGAACAGATTCAACCGTCCCTTTGAAAGGCGGAGGTATGTCCACTCCCTGAAAACGAGTTTACTAATTTCCAAAACTGTTTAGATTCTCCTGTAAAAGCTCCGCGGTCGCCCACAATGACCTTGCATACGAAAGCTGCTACTGACGAAGTATACGAAATGTTTAACCAACCTTTGAACGACGATGATGACAGTGACAACGGATACAACGACACCGAGAACTTTACTGTAACGCGTCAGTATGACGACGATGTAGATCAATATGAAGGTATGAATAACGTTGTCACTCAGACTAATGAGCTGACAATTAATGAGCAGAGTAACGACAACGACTATCCTCAGACACCGGCGAGAGATAATAATGTAAAACTAGCCTATAGCATGCCTGCCATGACGCCCATTGCAGAGGCTACCGAGACCTTTACACACAAAATGAAGCAGGCCGCTTTGCTGTATCAACATCCTTTGGTGGACTACAGTATCTTGAATCCTGCCGAGCAGCAGCTACAGATAGATATATTAAAGAAGGTCGATCCCACGATAGAGAGCTACAACGGATACAATCGCATTGACGAGGATTTTGGTCAAGAAGAAGCGATAAAACGGTCCCTAAAACGGGGGGAATCGCCTACAATCCAGCTGCTGGCAGAAAAATTTAGGATAATCAAGACATTAGGCTGTGGAGGATATGGGTCAGTGTATCTGGCTGAATCTGAGCTAGGTGATCTGAAAGCTTTAAAAGTGCAACGCGAAATGAATCCGTGGGAATTTTACATCCTGCGGAGTGTCAATTCTCGGCTAGTAGACAGCAGAGATCGCCGATCGATTGCCAAATGCAATTCTCTGTATGTGTATAATGACGAAACGTGGATGGTGCTGGACTATTCGTCCCAGGGCACCATACTCGACCTGGTGAACCTAATCGGGTCAAAAAATGAGGGCAATTGCGGTGTTGAAGAGTGTCTCGTAATGTTCTTTTCCATAGAGTTGCTCCGTGTGATGGGGTCGATCCATTCAACAGGAGTGTTGCACTGTGACATCAAGCCGGACAATCTGATGCTGAGACTTGATCAGGTTGCTGACCAAGACTGGAGCAAGTACTATTCGCGCAATGGGTCTAATTCGTGGAATAGCAAGGGCCTGACGTTTATAGACTTTGGTAGAGCGAGCGATATGACTGTACTCAAACCCAATGTCCAATTCAAAGCGGATTGGAAGATGGACGATCAGGATTGCGCAGAAATGCGGCTCGGGAAGACATGGACTTACCAAGCGGATTACTACGGTGCAGCTGCTACCATCCACCTGATGCTGTTTGGCAAGTACATCAAGACGTGTTCCGATTCTGATGGAATGTACAGACTCAATTCCACGTTCAAGAGATACTGGCAGAAGGATCTGTGGGAGGAGCTGTTCAATGTGCTTTTGAATCCGGAATTTCACGGTACACTGCCTATAATGTCCGTTCTCGAGGCCTGTAGAGCGAAGCTGGAGGAGCGATTGGAACAGATATGCGAAGGCAACGGGATCTCCCTGAAGACCTCGCTACGCGATCTAGAGACAGAACTCTGTAGTAATCTACGCAAGTAGCCGCATGGAAGATCCTGACATTACCCTAGGCGTGGCTTTCTTCTTTTTTAAAAAAGAAGACATTTGTAAAGATTTTTAAAAAAGAAGCGAAACAGTAGACAGTGCAGCAACGTTAATAATTTACAAATGCTCTATTTATTCTTATCGTACGGATAGGGTCCCCGCTTTGGGCCCTCCAGCCTCTGCTTGATCACCTCAATTCGTGCCTTGATCCTAGCTACCAACTTAGCAACCGGTCGTTGCGTCGACAATGCTTCCACTTGCTCGTCTGTAACCACTCGTTTGACCAGCAGATTGAAGATCGTTCCGAAAGTCAGAGCCATGACGGTACAAGTCAAAATGATCACATTGTACGGCATGGAGAAATCTGGAGTTGGCAACGATAGCAGCAGCGACGTCGTTCGAATTGAGAAAGGATGATCTTTATATTCGCCAATGGTCGTCAAAACCCCTGGCGCAATATCAAACCCTCGGTTGGCATCTGGAGGGTATTCTTCAATGTATAGCAACGACTTGTCAAAGTCGTAGCTCAATGAAATGGTAGTAGCAGGAGGCAACACCAGCTGAACTTCAATCTGGGATGGCTGCTTACGATCTATGGCAGGAAGGTAGTACAATGCTTTGACTAGTTCGGAACCTTCCAGCTGGAATGGGGTCTTTAGAATATCAACCTTCAATGTATGCAAATACAATCGCATGTACCATGGAAGCGTTTCAAAATACACGAATTGCACCTCTGCATGCTTTGACGGGTTTGTGAAAACTGTTCTCATACCACCCTTGTCTCCATAACCTGTGAATGATCGTTCTGCGTAAACCGGTGGAGTATCGATTGGTCGGATATCTGAACTGTCTTTGCTAGCCATATGAACATCATACTCTTTACCTTCATGCAATTGGAATAAACTTCCCTGTTGAATACTGTAATCACCTTCAGTTGAGGTCATTTGTACTGTCCAACTGTCTGTAGTTTCTGCGAATACGTGATACTGATTGTCTGCCAATGGACAAGAGCCCTTGATGCCTCGTCCAAATAGGTCGGAAAGCTGCCAATAAACTTCAGTGTCCTCGTTCAATGGGAAGCATCGATACTCATCGTAGTAGGGTTTGGACGTGTTGCATCGCAAATTGTCATATTCGACGGGCTTAGGCACCGGCGACGACTTTCGGCTGATTGATCTGGCAATGTCCAATACTGCATCTATCTTTTGAGTCATCTTGAAAAAGCATTGCTCCTCATCACACACTGGTACTACGTCTACGCTCATTCCCTGCCATTGCGAGTCAAAAATCTTGTGTCCGTCCAGTAATGATGAAATTCCAGCCTTGCCCTTGCATGGCAGCAGTTTGATGAATGGGGTCAAATTTTCCGTACACACAGGCTCTTTAGGCAGGGCCCCTCGCAACAGATACATGTTTTTGTCCGTCTTGTGGTGGCCCTGTTGTGAAAACGAGTTCACAGGGTAGGTAGTGTGGGCTGAATCGATGAAATTCATCGAGGCACAAAAGAACCCTGACAAAGCGTTTACTAGTCTATTCCAATTCTTTAAAGCTTCTTGCTGTGTTTCTCCTTCTACCCATGCCCAAAGTTCTACACCAATGCCTCCAGCATGCGTACCATTACCAGGTTGAGCTCCCCAGCTTTCCGCATCCCACCAGCCTTGACTGAACCGTAAGTGCAATTCATGAGTATTTGATTGGCCAAGTAACTGACCCAGTGATCGTGGAAATGCTGTATATTTTGAATAATTCTCGACATTTGTCTGGTCTTTTGAGTAGAATTCGTTGATTGGTAATGCATCCGATGTTGACTCGAACAAAAATGAGGTTAGTAGCGTATTTCGAGGCAAAGGTCGAATTGTTAGGTATTCATTATAGTTGGCCACAACTGTAGAAACCCATAACGCATACGCCAGGACCAGCTTGTAAAAAAACATGGTTGATGTTGACAAACTGGCGTGTCGATGTCGATTTAAAGTTGCTGTCCTGAACGATGTCGCATGGTATCGGATGCGCGTTTGAAATATCCCAACTGTTAGTCTATCTCGGTGGATTTTTTTTTTCACCACTTGCGTTCAACAGCACCAAAATAATGTCTGACGGTATGGATCAATCTTTTATGGAAACTAATAAACCAATAGCTGATTTTGACAATGCCAAAAGGAGCGTCCGGCGTAATCGTGGCAATGGCTTGGTTGACAGAAACCAGGATCATTCGCTAGGTGGTGTTTCTGATCCGATTTATCAGGATAAAGGCGACTATGTGGACGTTGTAATGGATGATCCAGTGGAAGAAGAAACAGAAGACCAGGATCAGCGCAAGAATCTGGTTGGGCAGTACACAGTAGACTCAAGGTTTGTTGAAGAAGCTATTGCGGCAAATGCTCATGAGGTTGATCCTATTGTAGATAAACAGAAGAAGCGAACTATTTACGAGCGAGAGGATGAATATAAGCGAAGACGTTTCGCTTTAATGAGACATGATGATGAGACTGAGGAACAGAGGATGGAAAGGAATGAGCTGGAACGTGAGGAGCGTAGAATACATCAGCTTGTAGAACAGAAGAAACGTGCAGAATCGCAACGACAAGCGGTGACAGCCAAAGACGATGGAGATAAGACTCCTCCGCCACCTTCTGGAGACAAAACTCCTCCTCCTGGGGGAGATAGAACGCCTCCTCCTCCTGGAGACAAAACTCCTCCTCCGCAGATAGAAGAAGCACGGCCCGTAGCAGGACGTAAACGTAAACGAAGATGGGATGTTGCTCCTGAAGATAAAGCCGGTCCCAAAGAGGAGCCCAAGACTGATATAAGGCTGCAGGATGAACCACCTAAAAGACCAGCAAGTTGGGGCCAAGTCGGTGGGGATAATGAAAAACAGATTGCTGAACAACAGAAAGAATTGACCCCAGCACCGAAACGTTTGAGTAATGAGGTGCTAGATCAATTGCTTCCCCGAGCTGGCTATGAAATTTTGGATCCACCTGATTGGTATATTCCCGTGAGGAATCAGAATCGTCAAAAACAGGAAACGGATGGCTATGCAATTCCAGAGGATAACTCCAAGCTGGGTATCAGCCTATCCAAACAACTCCCCCGGGATATTCCTGGTGTTGGAGAACTACAGTACTATAAAGAGAGTGATGAAAAGTATTTCCACCCACTTCGTGAAGTGAAGAACGAAGATTCCATGACCATGGAAGAAGCAAAAGAAATCAAAGTCCTGCGGCTGATCTTAAAGATCAAAAATGGCTTTCCACAGACAAGAAAGGCTGCTTTTAGGAGTATTACTGACAATGCCCGTTTATTTGGCCCGAAGCTGCTGTTTTCAAAGATTTTGGTCTTGTTCTGGGAGCCTTCCTTGGAAGACCAAGAGCGACATTTGCTAGTAAAGATTCTTGATCGAGTGTTGTACAAACTGGGAGACACTGTCCGGCCGTATACGAGTAAAATCCTGGATGTCACTTTACCTTTGCTGATCGACGAAGATTACTTTGCACGGGTAGAAGGACGAGAATTGATTTCTAATTTATCCAAAGCTGTTGGATTGTCGCAAATGATTAAAACAATGCGACCGAATGTAGATGATGCGGACGACTATGTTCGAAACACTACCTCCAGGGCGTTTGCAATGGTGGCCAGTGCGTTAGGTATTCAGAATTTGCTACCGTTTGTAACTGCAGTGTGCAAGGCAAAGACCAACGGGCTTGCCAGACACACTGGTGCTAGAATTGTCCAACAAATTGCACATGTTAGCGGATCAGGAGTGCTTCCACACTTAAATGGCCTTGTCTATGCGGTCGGCAAGATGCTTGCTGACGAAGAAAACCGTAACAAAGTAGCTGCAGCCAATGCATTGGCAGCCCTAGCTGAGGCATCGGCACCCTATGGTATCGAGTCTTTCGCTGGGGTTACAGACAAGCTCTGGAGAGACTTGAGAAAGCAGCGTGGACGAAACCTGGCTCCATTTTTGAAATGTGCTGGGTTCATCATCCCGCTGATGCCTGAGGAAGATGCAAACAGGCGTACTACCGACATTTTGCCAATTCTTACCCGAAATTTTGAAACCCAGGATGAGGATCTAAAGCGGGTTGTTCTCCGGGTTGTTCAACAGTGTTGTGAACGAGAAATTGTGTCTCCAAAGCGGGTACAACGAGATATCTTGCCAGAGTTCTTTTACAACTTTTGGACTGTGCGGGTAGCTCGAGATCATCGAATCAGTAAACTAGTTACAGAAACCACTGTTGTGTTAGCAAAGAAAGTGGGTGGAGCTGAGATTTTGGAACGGTTGGTACCTGCATTGACACATGAGAATGCTGTTTTTCGCCGAATGGCCATAGATTCCGTTGATAAAGTCGTTGGAGCGCTGGGCGTGGCCGATGTGTCTGAGAGATTAGAAGAAAGATTGATCGATGGGCTACTGCGAGCACTACAGAACCAAAAGGGCGGCGTAGACAATACCATTCTTAATGCGTTTGGCACGGTTGTTGACAAGTTTGGAATCCGAACCAAGCAATGGATTCCACCAATCGTGTCCACCATTTTGGTCTTGTTGGGCAATAGTGATGACACAGTCCGAGAGCAAGCTGCGGACTTGGTTCAACGCATTGCTCCTATTATGAAACTCTGTGGAGAAGATTTGCTCATGGGTAAGCTTGGGTCTGTGTTGTATGAGCAACTGGGTGAAGAATACCCTGGTGCTCTGGGGTCCATTTTGGGCGCTCTAAAGGCAATTGTAAACGTAGTAGGCTTATCAAGCATGCAACCTCCAATTCGAGATTTGCTGCCTAAGTTAACTCCAATTCTGAAAAACCGGCATGAGAAGGTGCAAGAGAATGCAATTGATCTAGTGGGCCGAATTGCTGACAGAGGCGCAGACATGATTTCTCCAAAAGAATGGATGCGAATCTGTCATGAGCTATTGGAGATGCTGCGAGCGCACAAAAAGGGAATCCGACGAGCTGCTAACAACACCTTTGGCTATATTGCCAATGCAATTGGTCCTCAGGATGTTTTGGCTGCATTGCTGACCGGTCTGAAAGTCCAAGAACGTCAATTGCGTGTGTGTATCGCTGTGGCTATCGGAATTGTGGCGGAGACTTGCTTACCATTCACAGTGCTGCCGGCAGTAATGAACGAATATCGAGTTCCGGAGAAGAACGTGCAAAATGGTGTGCTGAAGTCAATGACCTTTATGTTTGAATATATCGGAGCCATGGCGAAGGATTACGTTTATGCCATTGCGCCATTGCTCGAGGATGCCCTCATGGAGCGAGATCAGGTCCATAGACAGACTGCAGCCACGGTCGTAAGACACATTTCCCTCAATGTTGTTGGGCTGGGGCTGGAGGATGTGATGATCCACTTTCTGAACATGCTTCTGCCTAACATCTTTGAGACGTCCCCGCATGTAATTGATCGAATTATGGACGGTATTGACGGTGTCCGGAATGCAGTTGGACCGGGTGTAGTGTTGAGCTACACTTGGAGCGGCTTGTTCCAGGCTGCTCGTAAGGTGCGAAACCCGTACTGGAAGATCTATAACCATGCTTACATCCAACAGGCGGACGCAATGGTCCCTTATTATCCTGATCTGAAGGAAGACGAATATAAACGGCATGAGCTGGATGTATGGATTTAGTAGACCTATGTATTTATTAATGAGTTAAATTATTGCTGATCACAGTCCAAGAGCCGCGTGCGGCTCACCCTGGTTTTTGCTTCTTTTTTCAAAAAGAAGACATACCCCTAGGTGTGGCTCTCTTCTTTTTAAAAAGAAGCAAAAACAGTAGAAACCCCGGGGAGTCAAAGAGACGACCTATAAATAATACAATTCAGACTAATCAGACAAATCAACTATTAGGCTACTTGAGCATGGCAGTTTTTTCATCATCGTCGTCTTCCTCATCACTACTGGTCTCGTACTCCTCCTCCTCTTCTTCCTCTTCCTCTTCCTCCTCATCGTCATCCTCTTCGCTCTCACTGTCAGTTTCATACTCGTCTGAATCCGACTCTTGAGCAGCCTTCACTTTCTCCGCTGACGAGACCGACTTTGAAGCTACAGGAACTGACACATCGCTAAAGAAATCGTCCAAGCTCTGCTCAGTCAACTTTCTACCATTGACCACGCCGTGCTTGGCACTGTAGTCTTCCGTTCCAGCAACACTGGAACTTGAAATCGCCCGCTGTTGTGCGATTGAAGACGGTATCGAGGTAGCAGCCGCAGGAGTAATCTCCACGGCTTCCTTTCGAACTGAAGGATCTGGAAGTTGATCGGGATGTGCCCAGTCAGGCACTGCTCTGTAGCCATCCAAGGGATGGCCAACGATCAGTGATCCCGTACCAATACACAGGTTTCCAGGTTGTGTAACACCCTTCTTGTCAAGCAACCGCTCTCGTAATGAAACTACTGGCGAAGGCTTTGGCGCCTGCAATACCAACGTAGCAATGTCTGTAGAGATTGAAGAGTTCAACATGGAGGCAAACATTCGAGCCCGGTCACGTGTATCGTAATTAGAATCATACCGAGCAAGGTGCATAATATGATTAAATAGCTTTGGAACAATTTCATGAGCCTCTGACGTATCAGATATCTCTTGATTGTTCAGTCGATCCAAATGGCATGAATACACCTTTGCAGCAAGCAACACCAGTTGATACCGTACAGCTGCATCTTGTTGTGCAAAAGTCTTTGTATTACAACGGAGAACTTCAACAGCTACCTCATGTGCAGTGTTTGAGAGTTCTCCGACTAGCCAGATAATAGCAACTTTGGCACTGGCTACCATGATGGATGCGTCGACCAACGATTTTGCCAATTTTACAACTGTAGCTACATGGTTCTCTAGGTCACGTTGTACAAGCACACGAATCACCGACAATGCTTCACTGACCACGGTTTCATCACTTGATTTGACCTGCTTCAACAGCCACCTCAAAATCTTGGTGTCTGAAGAATCTACGGCACATCTGCCTAACGCCTGCATTGCTTCGTGGACCAGCTCGTGATTCGTTGAATTCAATGCATAGTATTTCAGCTCAGCTAGCACCGTGTGTAAATTGTTATTCGTGCATAATAAGGTTAGAATCTCTATCTTTAGTTTGGAAACTTGAACTGCTTCAGTGGGGAATGCAAAAAAGAAGTTTAAATAAGGGGCAAAGCTCGATTGCCTTGTCAATGCCATTGTTCGAATATTGGCCAATGCAACTTCCTGAACTGCTGAATCGCTTCTCAAAAGTCGAACTACGGGCCCTGCTACCTTGTACTTTTCAAAAGTCTGAGTAGTACCCAGGGAGAAGTATAGTTTGGCAGCTGCAAGGACAACACTACCATTTCTATTATACAGCAGCCAGCTAACACTGTCAAACAACAATTCCAAATCTGGATCAAGCTTGGTGATGTCAGATGGATCGTCGTTATCCAAGTCAACTTCCTCACCTAGCTGATTGGCATCCAAAAACTTGTCGGCACCCAAAGGTCGTTTGTACCGTCTTGGCTTGGGAACATATAACCTTGCATACCGTAGCAACATATCTAATAGAGTTTCCTGTGCCCATTCATCAAATTGATGCAAATTTCGACATATGGGCCTATAGATTCCATGCAAAAGATCCAAGCGATCGGGGAAAGTCTTCGACAGAGTCACCACCGCAGCAGCCATTACAGTTGGCGAATCGTCTACCAGCAGGGTCTCTAGCAGCTCTTGCATTTGAGTGGCATTAGACGGGTCCAAGTGATAGCATTTGCCAATCGCTTGTGCCGCAGCTCGACGAGCGATTGGACTGAGATCACTGACACACTGCTTGATAGCCAGAGTGACAATAGTCGCAATAACCGGCACTCTAATTCCAGACATTACTCTCACTGCCAGTGCTCGAATCAGAGGCGATTGATCTCCTAGTGATTTTTGTATTGTGTTGATAGATAATAAAGCCAGATCAGGCTCGTGCTCTGCGTACCGCAACAAATATGTGTAAACTAGCTTTCTTGTTTCTAGATTGTTTGATGCAATATTCTTGATAACATCAGCAAAGAACTCAGAGCAGTCCTGGCCCTTTGACATGAATGTTATAACCTGTTTCATACCGCTGAGCTTTTCTCGATCGCTTTTGCCATTAAGCAACGCTGATATGTCCTTTGGCTTCAGCGGAGTCTCGTCCATTAGCCTCGCTGATGCCGAGCTAGCCGCTTCCAACGTTAATTCACGTGCCGACTCCAGCATGGCGCTGATTTTCGACAGAGAATCTGCCATTTTTGTCTGATGTTTACTTGGTTTGTTGGTAGTGTAGTGTGTCGTGTTTTTAGATTGAATGATCGGGGTCGGCGTCGGCGTCGGCCGCGAAATTATTATTAAGCCATTACATAATATATATACAGCCAGAAGCCGCACAAGCCTCTTCGAGTGTTGTTCTTCTTTTTTAAAAAAGAAGCAAAAACAGTAGCGTACGAAGTTAGAACGGGTCTTCGTATGGATCCTCTTCGTCATAGTCGTCGTCCTTCTCAAACTCGTAAATAATGGCACCTCCCTGTGCGCCCCCGTCCCCGAACTCTTGGGCATGGTAGAACGGTAGCTCGACATTCTCTCGCTGTTCCTTCTGTTTATTGGTTGTCTGTAAATTGAATGTCGTCAAGCCTTTCAATGCGGCTTCCTCGTCTTGCTCCGGTTCTTCGTCCTGTTTCTGAGGCGGAACATATTCAATCGTATGGGTGGTATAATCGATAACAAAGTCTGCGACCACACTTCGTCCTGATCTTCTACGATGCGAAAGCTGAACTTCGAATTTCGGCTTATTGCAGCCTACAGGAATCAGCAGTTTTTCGATTTGCTTGTCTCTGTCCTCCTGGGTATGGATGTCTGTTGACATCGGCGAGACCAGCACAGTCGCTGTAGCGTAGTATGATAACAGAGTTAATGCAGAAGGGTAATACGGAACTGACGATTTTAAATCCTGACTTGTGTGAACAGTGGCCACAACTGTTGTTTGCTTCTGGATCAATGGAACCAAGAACTTTGTTAACTGCTCGGTTGGAACATAGGTCAAGGTATCTACAATAACCACATTGGGCGATTTCTCTGAAATTGCCTTGTTGAGCTCGGAGTGAATCGTACTTGGTGATTTAAACCCGCAATCGATCAGTTTATTCACTCGTTTTGAAGGTGATATCGTCTCAAACGAAAGATAAATAACATTGGCAGTGTCTGGTATCTTATGCAATAGCTCCAAAATAAAGTAGTCACCAGACTGGGCTATCGAATCCTGAACCAAGATAAACGGCGAATAGTCTTTGAGCGACAGTAACCGTGACAACAAGACTGCGTTATGCTGATGGATGGGCATGTCTGTTCGATTTCGTGCTTGTCGGAAAGCACTGTCTAGTATCGTCGGCTCTGACAAAAAAATTTTGGGCGCGCACGTAGGCGACGATGCGACGATGGAACAGTGTTTCATCATGTTGACATGACAGTTTGCCAGCTCGATGACATTTATAGCGAGCTCGCCCAGAGGAATGCGCAAAGCTGATCTTTGGGAAAACATGGCGCTAGGGGTAGCGTTCTTCTTTTTTAAAAAAGAAGCAAAAACAGTAGAAGAGCCCCGTGCGGCTCATGATCGCAGGCGCCTATTTGGCTATACTTGCTATATATGTAGTATAGCCAATCAAAAATCAAACAAGCTCCTTGTCAAACCAGTGGCTGTAGTATTTTGCGAATTGGACATATTGCAGTTTCTTTTGGATTTCCATCGTGCTTGCGGTGATTCTGAGGATCTCCAACGATTCTCTTCTCTCTGGATGGAGAACGCTGCATATATCGTACATCGTCATGAATTCTCCAAAGTGGTCATGCAATCTCATGATAAATGCTCCAGATTCTTTCCCCAGCACTATGAAAATTCGCTTTCGAAAGCTATAGTTTCGCTCGATACTTTGCAATGCTGTCATGTCTTTTTCAAATATATTTTCCATTGGCTCTTGTGCATATAATCTTCTATTGTAGGCTTTTGCCTGCTCGACTAAAGCGTTGGTTTCTTCATTGGTGATCGTAGTCGTATCATAATTCCATTCCAATCCTGTTGCGTAAAAGTATTGCAGCAGATTAGCCACTTTTCTTCGAAAACCAAACCCGCAAACGAGCCAGTTTGCACCGGCAAGCACATCTTCTGGCGGTTCAACATCCATCGTCAACGTCACAGAAAAAAAATGAAGGTAGGTCAAGGCTGTTGTTATCATATAGTCACAAGCGATTTGAGGCAATTCCTCTCCGTCTTGTCGGGCCCCAAACCAACTGAATTGTGCGGCTCACGTCGATCTTTGAGACACTGGATTACCTGCAGTAGGGTATGGCGGACTGCCTTGGTCTATAATAACTATGATTTCCAGTCATTGGGAGCATTTCAAAAGGCAGATCAGCTTGGTTCACTAACCACCATTGGACTATCGAAAGGCGAGCATGGCTGTACATACCTGGGTATAGATGCACGATCAACTAGCTATTCGAATATTCCTTTTGCGAAAAAGATTCTAACCCTACAGATACAGGGCTAGAAAGTAACGAGGCAGATAGTCCGCTTGGTCCGCAGCTCAAACACGATTGTGTTTTCTTAACTGAATTAATGATGGCACCACCGTTGACTACCAAGGTGCGAAGAACCTGACAACGATACCAGCTAAAAACATTGTATGCGAACCTCATAATGACGAGACTTGCGTGGTGTTATTGCTTCTAAATACTGAGGTAAATCTCCTGCAACATGTCTGTCACTTGGATTTGACTCATTGCTGAACTTTCACATCGACCCTGAAGGCAATACGATAAGGGATGAGGATAAAAGAGCTTTAATGAAGTAGCGGATATTCTAAAAGAGCGATTTAAACAACCAACGAAAATTTACGAATATGTGCAAGGCTTATATACCAGTTTGCAGAAAAATGTGGAAGCAAGGACAACAGATTCATTTGATAACGTTTTCAATGTTGCAGAACAAAATTCTATCAATGCTTTTAAGCAGGGATATTCTCAATCCTTAGCAGCTAAATCAAAATGCTTTGCTATACATGACGCTGTATCTACTTTTATTTATGGAACGTACTGGCCCAATCACTGCGAGAGCTTAACGAACAACTGAGATCTGGGGATTCACTGGGGCTTATATAGTTTTCCGGTGACGTTTAACGGTGTAAGCGCTGGACCTGTGTGAGCCTCGCACACACACCCGCGTCCAGCCTAGATGCACTTGCCTTGGGGTGCTTTAAATACGTAGCTGAAATAGACCGATAAATGATATTAACATTATATAGTGTTCTGAACCCATATTCCACTGCTTTTTGCTTCTTTTTCTAGAAAAAGAAGACGTCACCTCTAAAAGCCACCCTTCGTTATCGTGCGGCTCAAGGGCGGCGGACACGATCGGTGGCTTGGAAAGTAAGGTCCGGCGCCACCGACAATTTTCAATCTTATCACGATAGCTGCCAGGACATGGGTGTAAGAGGACTATGGGAAGTTGTAGGTCCAGTGGCTAAGCCTATACAGCTGGAGTCACTGCGACGACAACGGCTGGCAGTGGATGCATCTATTTGGATCTATCAGTTCTTGAAAGCGGTGCGGGACTCGCAAGGCAACGCCGTTAAATATGCACATATAGTTGGGTTTTTCAGACGAATCTGTAAACTGCTGTTTTTTGGTATTCGACCTGTGTTTGTGTTTGATGGTATTGCCCCAGCGCTGAAGCGAGAAACGGTCAATCGTCGTCGAGAGAGACGACAGGGTCATGAAGAGAGCACAAAGCGAACGGCAGCTAGGCTTCTGACTCTGCAAATGCAGCGACTGGCAGCAGAGTCGACATCATCCAAGAAAAGGAAACGTGACGGCGGTGGTGATGACGAGGAACAATATGTGTATTATGACGAGAGGAATATCAATGCCGAAGATAGGCACGACGCTAAGAGGGCCAAACAGAAAGCGTTCAAACCTCAGGATCAGTACCATCTGCCTGAGGTTGACGATTTTTCAAAGGTTGTCGATGTAAACGACCCTCGAATGATGACCGATGAAGAGTTGAGGGAGTATGCAGATGAGTTTCAACACCAGCTCAACACTGGACTCTATGATACTATGGAGGTTGATTTCGAGAGTGCCGATTTCAAAGCGCTGCCACTGGCTACTCAGTACCAGTTGGTGAATACAGCTAGACTGCGTTCACGACTACGAATGGGTTATACTGCGGATCAATTGGACGAACGGTTCCAGGATCGCATGGAGTTTTCCAAATTCCAAATCAATAGAGTAGCTCAGCGTAATTACTTGACTCAGAAAATTATGAACATTGTCGGAATGGACGATGAAAGCTCTGGTCAGCGAATTGCGGGCCAGAAGGGTAGTGAGTATATTTTGAATAGAAACGAAACGGGGTGGACACTGGCGTTGCAAAATGAAAACAAACAGCAGCGTCCAGTCGTCGAGCTTGATAGCGACGGCGAGGAAAAAGACGAGGAGCAGGAGCAGGAGCAGGAAGAGGAAGATGATGAAGAGGATGAAGAGTGGGAAAGCGTCGACCTTGGTGCTGAGCATAGTCAAGCTCAAGCTCATGCCCATGCTCAAGAAACTGAACAGAGTCCATTCGAAGGGCTGCCGGCGGAATTAAGCGGTTTTGAAACCCAGGTTCAGAGACAGCATTTGTATGAAAAGCTCCAGGAACAAGCGGTGCTGGAGGAACAGCTCAAGCACAAGCACAAAGCGAAGATCGCTAGCAGTGAAACTAGTGAAACTGGTGTTAGACAACCTGGATACATGCCTTTTTTGTTGAAAGGTGATTTAGATGCGAATCAGTTCAAACCCAAACCGGACTCTAGTCCAGCAAAGAAAGACAAACATGCTAAACCGATAACATTTGAAGGAGGGTCGAGCTTGTTTGGATCTAAGGTGGAATCGTTTGATAGTGAGACAGCTGATAAAGCAGAAGACAAAGGAGAAACTGGTGGTGGTGGTGGTGGTGGTACAGGTGCAGGTGCTGTTGCTGCTGCAGCACCGTTGCCTCCATGGTTCAACAGGAACAGGAGAGGAAGTGGAACCGGATCTGAGACAACCCAAGTGCAAGAGGATAAGGACGCCAAGAGTAAGCTCCAAAGAGAGTTAAATGAGGAACAAGGCATTGAGGACGGTGGGGACGACGAGAGTGATGGGCACCCGGAAGAGCTCGATGAATCGCCTGTGGAAGTGGTAGAACCAGATCAACTAGATGAACCGCCTGTAGAAGTGGTAGAGCTGGTTGGACCAGATGAAGCAGAGGAACCAGGTGAACCAAGCGTATCAGAACATGAACAATACGAAGCGCAGGAAACGCACGAAGTGCAGAAAGTGCAGGAGCAGAGCAAGGCGGACGAGGAGCTGGCCCAGCAGGAGGCCCAGTACGACCAGGACGAAGATGAGCAACTACTTGACCAGATGATGGGCGAGTTGGAAGAGCATGAACGGTTCACAAAGCAGCTGAACAATAACAAAGCGGCCACCATCGAGGACTACAGTGGCGAGATTGAACGATTAAAACGGGTGCAGCAGAACGAGCAGCGGGATGCAGATCATGTTTCGTCCACAATGGTTGAAGAATGTCAGGCCCTGTTGCAGCTCTTTGGAATTCCATACATTACTGCACCAACTGAAGCAGAAGCGCAGTGCGCAAAACTGGTCGAGCTAGGGCTGGTCGATGGGGTTGTTACAGATGATAGTGATTGCTTTTTGTTTGGCGGAAACAAGATTTACAAAAACATGTTCAATCAGGCCAAATATGTAGAGCGATACGATAGCGAAGATGTAGAACGGGAATTCGGTCTAGATCGCTACAAGCTGATCCAGCTGGCAGAGCTGCTTGGAAGTGACTACACGGATGGAATTGCGGGAATCGGCCCCGTACAAGGACTCGAGCTGCTTGGAGAGTTCGGCACTCTGCAAAAGTTTGTTGAATGGTGGGAAAAGGAGCAACACCAAACAAAGCCGTCGCCACAGCTGAGTGAATTTTGTCGAAAGTTTCGACAGCGACACTTGACAAAAGTGTTTCTTCCCGAGCACTTTCCGAATCCCAAGGTCGAAGAGGCGTACTTGCACCCCCAAGTGGACGAGGACCCTACCAAGTTCGAATGGGGTACCCCTGATCTTGATAAGATTCGTACCTTTTTGACCAACTGCACGGGGTGGAGCCAAGTGCGAGTGGACGAAATGCTGGTTCCAGTGGTTCGAGAGCTCAACAAGCCACCGTCCACCTCATCAGTCCAGCAAACTCTGACCGATTATGTAGGGGTTTCACCTCTCAAAAGAATGGAAATTGGCCACAAACGAATGCACAAAGCGGTTCAAAAGCTTCGAGGGGCACAGTGAAAAAAAAATTTTTCTGTGCAGCCCTTCATGCACGGTCCTCATGCCATCTGGTAGCACCAATGTGAGTTTGTTTGGATCTGCGCGGCATGCCCCTGATGATCGGTTTCCTCTCTCTCTTCTTTTTTAAAAAAGAAGCAAAAACAGTAGACTAGCTCTCGTAGAAGAAATGTCTGAGATCGCTTCCAAGTTTCAGGTGCACTCTCCCAGATGATATATGCGCCAGTCGAGTCCAATCAGATTGGCATGGGTTTTGCCGTTTCAAGTATGTGCGATAACTAACGCTTTAGCTGTGCTTAAGGCTGCATGTTTGTTTTACCAAGTCACCGTACAACAACAACACAAAGGAGATAGATGTTTAAACGCCCTGAATGGCCACTCAGCGGGCGCAATCGGCGGGTCGGAGCCAGTGCCCAATCCAGCAACTTTCAGCAATTTTCAGCAATTTTGGCGCATTTTCTTTTGCAAACCTCCCAACCGCCTGCCCCCGCAGCTGCATAGCATATGCTGAGGCACATAAATTGTATTGACCGGCGGTACCGGCATGCCGGGAAGTGTGCGAAACTTTCGATCGCAAATATAATCCAAGATAAATAGAGCCCGAGACCCACTTGGTTTTTCTCTTTTCCCTATACAATCCAACTGACAGTCGCTCTTTTTGAACTTTCATTCCTAACATAAACATAAACATGTCTACTTCACCACGAATCATCTCAGCCTCCACCCTACGGGGCTGGATGGACAGCTCCAAGGCCGACTCCATTGCTATTGTGGATGTGAGAGACAGCGACCACATTGGGGGTCATATTCGATCGTCTATCAACGTTCCTTCGAGTGGATTTTACGCAAGCTTGCCAAAGCTACAGAGCGCATTGGCCGGACGTCAGCGAGTTGTGTTCCACTGCCAGCTCAGCCAGCAACGAGGGCCAAGCTGTGCCGCTGCATATGCTCGCCAGCTCGCCGCCAAGGGCGTTAGAAACCAGGAGGTGTTTGTTCTAAGCGGAGGCTTCAACGAATGGGCCAACAAGTTTGGACGGGACCCTCGATACACTGAGTCGTTTCGAGCAGAGCTGTACCAGTAGAACTAACGAACGCATACTTATACACGCACACGCACGCTACGATTAACTTATTATGTACCACTAACGACACTGAACTGAACTGAACTGAACTGTAAATTATTCTTATTTATAGAGTGTTGGCTGGCCCAAACGCTATACATAACCTGCTATATATTAATTGTTCTGTCCTCGAACCCCGGTCCTGCGCATCGTTGTTATCTTCTTCGCGGCGCGACTACCATGTGGCTTTCTTTTTTAAAAAAAGAAGTAAAAACAATAGAAGTATGGTGGTCAATGGATGATGCCTCGGTTTTTGCTCAACTTCAATCGCAGCTCGACTGTTTTTGCTTCTTTTTTAAAAAAGAAGAACATTGCCGGGAATATATAGACCACACGCTATCTAATGCTACCCTCAATTTCGTCAAAATAGGGCCATAACCTCCTTTTTGCACCCCCAAACGGCTCCACGATGCCCGCTGCCGGTCTTCGCACTTTCGGTGGCTTTCTTCTTTTTGTTAAAAAAAGAAGCAAAAAACAGTAGCCAATTGCAATAAAGTGACTCCAAGAATTCTCACTGTGGCCTTGGTTTTAAGTGAAAATGCCCGGAACATCGTTTTTGGACCCCCTAACGGCCCCACCTCCCCTGGTGCCTATCCCCAGTGAGCCGCACATCACGCTGGGTAACGCTTCCGGTGGGTTTCTTCTTTTCTTAAAAAAAAGAAGCAAAAAACAGTTGACAATTGGAATATACAGGCTCAGAGCTATCTAATGGTGCCCTCAGTTTTTGCTGAAAAGGCCCGGAACATCGATTTACACTCCCCTAACCGGCCCCACTATACCTGGTGCCCACCCACCCCCAGCGCCTACTGTTTTTGCTTCTTTTTTAAAAAACAACATCACCTGGAAGCATTATGTCACGTATGTACCACACCCCTGGCCAGCCTAGCACCGGCGTTCTTGTTTTTAAAAAAGAAGCAAAAACAGTAACAGTGCATTGTCTACTCCTGCTATGGTGCGCTACACTACACTACACTACTACATGGCGAGCTGGCCGGACGTCGACGGCTCGGATGCTCGACGTGTCGTTGCATGGTCCGACTCGTGGTCGTGCTCCGGCGACGCCGGCTCGGCTGGCGACGGCGAGATGGACCCTCCACGAGAGTCGAAATGGTCCATCTTCCGAGAGACCCAGCCCTTGACATTGCCAAAGAAGGTGCCGCCGGAGTAATTGGAGGCAAAATCCGTCGCTGGTGACTGCGGCCGTCGTCTTGGTGTGTTCTTGATGCGCCTGGTGGACGCCGGACTCAGGTGATTCGCGATATAGCCCATGATCTCGCTGTAGATATCCCGGTTCTTAGCATGCTCAAACCCAGTCTTGAAAGACTCCCGGAACTGAGAAACGTGGCGCTTAAGATCAAGCTCGTTCTTCTTGAGCCACGATACATTCAGATCCTTCCGGGAAGCACCTCGGGCAAAATTTCGCATTAGATACTTGTCGTAATCCCGGATAATCTTGGTGATGATATCACTAGTAGAAATACCCTCCGTACGCTGGGTAGATAGAAACATGCCCTGCTCCTTCACCGGTTTATAGATATCATCATCACCAACCGATGCATAAGGCAAATCGTCATGAGCTACGTAGTCAATCTTGTTTTTGATCAAAAAATCCATATCAACCGACCATGGACAGTCCTCAATCACTTCATCAACCCATCTGCAATGTCTCAACGACTCAGCCCGCTGTTTATCGGACAGCACGGTTAAACCCTTGTGTAGATGTGTCTGTTTATCGGATGGGATTCCACAAATCAGAGTAGTGTTGGGTAATGCAGTCTTGGCCTGTTCTAGTTGTTTCATGTGTCCTAAGTGGAATAAATCAAATACCCCGTCTGCATACACTCGAATAGGACGGTCTTTTGGTGGTGGGTTGAACTTGAACCCTCTTGGTCTGAATTTTCGATATTGAGGCTCTAATAATGCATCCAATTCTGCTTCTTTAGCGGCAATTTCTGCATCGATTTTGGCTTGTTTTTGTCGCTCGACTTCACTCATTCGTCTTCGTTTTTTGGCTACATGTTTATCATGCTTGTAATGGCCATTTCTATTAGCACTCTCATCTCCTTCTTCTGCTTCATCGCTTGCATGTTCTGAGTAGTCTTCTTCTGATGTGTTTTCTACAGTCTCCCCTTCATCCTCTTCATCATCGTCTGATCGTCGTCGCTTTCCAAATGAGAAGATTCCTGATTTTCGTCGAGGTAGCTCTTCTTGATTATGGTCAGTTTCGGGGGTAGTCCTTTCACTGTTCGATTGCGACTTCATTTTGTTCAAGAACGACGAAATCGACGATGATTTTTGAAGCTTACGATCTGTGGCCATTGTTGTTTTAGCGGTGCTGTTGCGTGTCAGGTAGTAGCTCTACCTTTAGTCTTTAGTGTTTAGTCTTTTGGCTTTTGTCTTTGCCTTTTACCCTATACGTTATACGTTTTATGTCGCAGGACGTAGGAATAAATCGTTGGTTGGTTGTTGGTCGTATCCTTTAAGTGGTATGTTTATGCTTAAAGTTGGTATAAGATATGCGTAGCAAAGTGTAGATAAGTGAAATTAATGAAAAATAGTGTAGATAACCAGCTTGTTAAACAATTCAATTCTCTCAGTTAAGCTAGAATTGATGAATGAGAAGGATAACTACAAGTACAATACAATTTACTGAACACTGGTGGGGAGAACAACAGTCTGTTGGAGTGAAACTGTACACATCCGACCAATTTAACAACGGAAAATAGTCTCGGTCGGATGCACCACGAAATTTATTGCCTGAAAAAATTTAAGTAGTAAAGCTAAGCGCTCAGTGCAGCACATACAGTGCCATTGCTTAGTGCTGAAGGAGCGTACCAGCCCAGCCTGATTCAGTCTAGGTTGACGCGCGCCATCGACCGTTCATTTAATTTTTTTTCGGCGCGCGTGCCCAGTGGGTATTTTTGATTGGATTATAGTTCTCAGTGTCTAAGGATCTCAGCCTCTTAGCCTAGCATTGGGTAGTAGATGTTTCACCGTAGCACATAATTGTTTGAATATTGTATTGATATAGATATGGTATATACGGAGATATAGATTTGCGTTGTGGAGTAAGGGGGTTGATATCAAACGAAAGCAATGGTCGTTTGTTGGGCGATTTGGCAGGGGTGCCAGAATTTTGTTGGGGGCATTTTCATATGAAAGTTCTGGTATCTTTTTACCCGCCATGGTCATCTGAAGTGTCGTATAGAACTGAATGGTTGCGTGACAGCTGCAATATAATTGATAATTTAGTGGGAGGAGAGAGAGCGTAGAATAGACTAGAATAGCTATTTGATTTAGATCCATGTTAAATGACTGACTGTGTGAGTTATCGTGGAACGATTGGAGGCAGAGTGGGCTTGCATATCCGAGTTTCCGAGCAGATACTAGGATACTGGTATGGACGGGTGATCGGTAGCGGTGGTGGTAGCGGGGTTTGGGCATGTTGATTAGCCCGAACATAATGGGGAGGGGCTTTGCGTGAGACAGTGCGGCGTGCGGCTCAGCGCCTACCGTTTTTTTGCTTCTTTTTTTGAAAAAAGAAGACACCCACGAAGGGGTATGTTTATCCATTTTTTTTCTTTGGAGAGTGGCTGTTCGTTTGGCTACAAACGAACGCTGCCTGCAGGTATGCATTGCAGTCAACGTGGAACGCGCTGACGATGAAACGATCATGCCGGCCGACCAGTCGATCCCGAAAGGTTGGATCACAACCCCTGGTTTGTTTGTTTGGTGGTCGACCGTTATCCCATCCCATCGTCGTTCGGCAACGGACAAAAATACTCCATGGTCCGAAGGAGGAGGTAGGGAGATAGGGAGGACCCACCCCCGGCGTTTGCTTTGCCCCTCTCCCTCAGCTCAGAAGCCTCCAGGCTGATCATCTGCTCCTCCTTTAGCATTCCTACGCTACGTAGGGCAAAAAAGCTATAGGTTCAGCTATAGCATGGGAAAAGGGGATGGGATGAATTGCACTTTGGACTTTGGACTTTGGACTCACAACATGGCCATACCAAGACATCTCTCAGACACAATACTAGACAAGATCCTTGACAACCTGGACGCAGCTTCGACACTACATTTGCAACTGACCTGCCGCTATGTGCGAGAGATGGTGGGGCGCAGAATATGGTCCCACTTGATACTGAATTGCACTTCTGAGCCGTTGGAATCCGATAAATCTCTGCCAACAAACACAAAACGCATTTGTTTCAATGGAGTCGGTAAAGAGCTTCGATTGTTCGTTAAATTGGCCCTACATGGTCATCTAGAACACCAGTTGGCATGGATCGAGCGGATAACTCTGCGGTCACTGCCCTATTACTTCCCAATACAGTACCGTGATAACCTGGATGTATGTGTGGCTCAGAGGCATGATTATATCAATTGTACAGATTACACTATATTGGCCCTGATATTGGAATATTTCGGCCCCTTTTGTTTATTGAAGAACCTACAGAAAATAGACGTCCAATTCGTACGCAGTGCTACCCACGACGTTCCCGAAAAGTACATGGTAGATTTTGCCCAAGTAATGTACTCCAGCTTTGCTCCTTGTGTATTTATTATAGAATCGTAGAGAATAGAAAACGTGCACGTGACTGTGGTGAGATGCGGCTCCGCCGGCCTAAAACCCCCTTAAAAAAATTGGTAACAAAAATGTCTCGAATCTGGAATCTGTTTCCATCTTGCATACATAAGCATGGTGCCACCTGGATTAGAGGCATACGCTCATCGTAACAGAAGGGAAGGGGCAAAAAAAGGAAATAAAGAAGAAAAAAAACAAGAGAGAGGGCCCCTGGTGCTCAATGACTTAATTCATGAACGGTCCAGTAGACGACTTCTTTTTTTTAAAAAAGAAGCAAAAAAACAGTACCAAGAAGGGTGTAGATCAAATGACCGTTTGTCGTTGCCAAAGTGGGGCTCTAGTAGCATTACAATTCGTCGAAGTACCAAATCACGTTAACGCAAGGGGTTCTTTTAATTGACCAGAATGAAGAGAGTTGCATAATGCGAGGTACGAAAAATATTTTTATGTGCAATTGGTCATACATATAGATATGAAATTACACAATTATACCTCTAGGATTGCACCAATTACCCAATAATGGACTGCATACACCTGTACCCTAAACGTACGACCGTATGAAAAATCGCCTACCTCATAAGTGATGATGATCATTTTCTTTATGCAAACTATACATACAGAATTAGAAACTATCCTACTGTCTATGCATTGAGTCCTTTTTTTTCTGCCCGTTCTTTGTATCCCATCTAGTCAATTATATATATGACCTATTCTCCCATACTGTAGACGAAATTCAGTAAGACCAATTTACATTCTTTTGTTTCAATTTCAATTCGTCACTCATTTTATATATATATAGACATTGATCATGGTCGGGATCAAGAATTTAAGCATTGCGGTGCTGGCTACCGCAGCAACTGCCGTTGCTAACGATACCAATACAACTACAACACAATTGAGACCAACTGGCTGGACCGGTGGAGATGTAGGTCACGGTCACGATGGTGATCATCACGATCATCACCACTGGTGGGAAGAAGGCCCTTATTGGAGCCATTTTGGTGGAAATCATTGGGGCAATCCAAACAAGACTGTTCATAAACCATTTGGCTGGTGTCCACCTGGTTCACATAACATAAATGCAACCAATACCACTTCTATCCGGGGTCATATCAATGCTGTTGGTGCCAAAGATGATGGCAATGGAACTTGGGCTGTTGAATATCAAGTCAGTGTTACCGCAGGTTGGAACAACACTGTTGATTTGGTGACCGTTGTAGAACCAGATCACGATGATAAAGTTATTTACAACAAGTTCAACCCAGTATTGATCCAATTGAAGAGTCCTTACAACTTTACCTTTACCACCCACGTCAAGCCAGAGAAGCAAAACGGTACTACTGACAACAGAATCTGTGCTCCAGAATTGCAATTACAATACCATTTCCATGGTGGCTTGTTCCATTTGTTCAAGACTGGCTGTGCCGAAGATGCTGTAGCACCAAAGTACTGTTGGATTCCAGGCAAGCCAGGTGCTGGATCTGGAAATGGTAACGGAAATGGCAATGGTAATGGCAATGGTAATGGTAACGGAGGTGATGATGGTGATGACAGCGGCGATGGAAACGGAAGTGGAAGTGGCAATGGCTCTGGTGATTGCACCTCCACTGCTGTAATCTCCGTCACCAATACTCATACCTTGCCAGGTGGTTCTTCAGATCAATCCACTGACCCAGCAGGTTCTGGTTCTTCTACTGCTTTCCCAAGTTATACTCGACCAACTTCGGTAAAGACTTCTGGTTCTGTTGCTTCATCTGCTGCTGTCGGTTCATCTACCCATTACTTGAACTCTACTGCTGCCGCAACCTCTTCAGGCGCTGCCACTCCTTCATTCGCTAACTCAACTACTGCTGCTGTAACTTCAACTGCTGATCCAACTTCTGCTGCTGCCTCTTCTTCTGGTCTTCTCAACTCTTCAAGCAGCGCTGTTGATCCGGTCTCAACTGACCCAGTCGTAACTTCAGCTCCAATTAACGGATCTTCCACTGCAATTGCCAGCTCTACTGCAGCTCCAGCATCTTCAGGATTTGCCAATTCCTCTTCTGCTGTTGATCCAATTTCCACCTCAGCAACTGCTGTCAATGCTTCATCTTCTGCTTTGCCAACCTTTGCTTCATCTTCAGCAGCTTCCAATGCTACTTCAACCGCTGTTGATCCAGTTTCGACCACTGCCACCAGTGTCAATGGTACTTCATCTGGTTTGCCAACATTCCCAGCTGCTTCATCTTCAGCTGCCACTGGTGTCAACTCTTCTTCCATTCCAGTAACTGGTTTGACTTCTGGTTCTGTCACCATCCTGCCAACTGCTGCCAACTCATCATCCGCTGCAGTTGCAACCTCGTCAGCTGCATTGTCATCAAGTGCTGGCGTAAGCTCAGTTGCCAATGCTACCTCTTCTGGAAGCGCATTGCCAACTTTCGCTTCATCGTCTGGTGCTCCAGTTTCATCAAGTGCTGTTGCAAACTCCACCTCTGCTGTTGCTTCATCCTCAGCCGTTGCTTCCAACTCATCAGCTCCAGCTTCTTCAACCGGATTGCCAACCTTCCCAGCTGCTTCAACTTCTGCTACCGCAGTAAACTCCTCAGCACCAGTTACCTCAGCTGGTGGTTCTAGCACTCCTGCAACCACTGTTGCTCCAGTTTCTTCTGGTTCTGCTTCTTCTAGTGGTGCCTCAGCATCTGGTAATGCCACTGCATCATCAGGCTCTGGCTCTGGCTCTGGTTCTGGTTCTTCAACTGCTTTGCCAACATTCCCAGCATCTGGCTCATCATCAGCAGCTGCTTCTTCATCTTCTCCAGCTACCACTGTTGATCCAGTCTCATCTTCACCAGCTGCTTCTTCATCTTCTCCAGCTACCACTGTTGATCCAGTTTCATCCTCACCAGCTGCTTCTTCGTCTGGTGTCGCTACTTCTTCAGCTGCTGGAAATGGTACTACATCTAGTTCCGCTGGTTCTTCTACCGCATTGCCAACTTTCCCAGCATCTGGCTCATCCTCTGCTGCTTCCGGCTCTGCTTCTTCCACTCCAGCTACTACTGTTGATCCAGTTTCTTCTGTTGCAACTTCTTCAAGTGTTGTCACATCTTCAGCTGCTAACGCAACTAGCTCAGGATCTGGTTTGCCAACTTTCCCAGTTGTCTCTTCAACTGTTTCTGGACACCGAGTGCCAATTACCACCATTGAAACTGAAGAAGCTGTATCAACCTTGTACACCACAATCTATGGCGATGTCTCCACTGGAAAGGCTTCCTCTGCTCAAGCAACTTCTTCTGCAGCAGCTTCTTCCTCTTCCGCGGCCCAAGTCTCTAGTGCTCCAAGCTCTAGTGCCGCTGCCACTTCCCAAGCTACTAGCTTGAAGTTCTCTGCAACTTCCAACAATTCAACTTCATCCACTGTTGTAGCAACTGCCTATTAAACACATGTAAATGAAGAGTATTGAATTCAAAAATCCAAAAAAATTAGAAAATTTCGCTTCTTGATTGCATACCATTTTAACATTCTTATAAACATTTTGTAAATTTAAATCTTTCTACTTTCACACTTGTCTACTCTCGATACTCCTAACGCAGGGGCTACGTGAGCCGCACGAGCCGCAGTCCCATTAGACCCCCAAAATCTACTGTTTTTGCTTCTTTATTGAAAAAGAAGAACATCACTCCTGAAATAAATTCTTCTTTTTCTAGATAAAGAAGCAAAAAGCACTAGAAGCTGGGGCTCCACAGGTGGATGTTTGCGCACGTGGGCTCTGTCCGGTCGGCATGCATCGGCACCGAGAACAAAGCTCAATCTCGAGGCTTAAATAACATCATACCACAAACCGACCCCATGGATGAATCCAGCTCGCTGATATCGTCTGCACGAACGGATGCTGAGTTCGACGAGTTGAAAAGAATCCCTTGGTGGAAACGGCCATCGGTAAGTACAATCGGCCACGGGACAAAGAAGAACCCATGCTAACTCATGGTTTACAAGCCATGGCTACTTTTTCCAATGTTCGCATGTTACGAGATTGGACAATCAATGTGAGTTATTATCTGTGTCGTTAATTCAGAGGCAAGAGCTAACTTTGCGTTATTTTTCCAGGTTAAAGATCATCCAGCCGAATGCATACCTCACAATCGCTTGTAAATCAATGTACGGAGGAGACATTCGTTATGACGATCCAAAATGCAAATCAAGTGATATTCAACACATGGTATCCTCGTATACAGCGTTTTGTGGGCTAATTACAGGTCTTCTAGCAGTATGGACTATGCCTCGAATATCTAGCTGCTCGGACTGCTACGGGCGAAGGTTTTCGTTTGTGTACTTTCTAGCCATGAATATTTGCATAGTTCTATCATATGTGGTGCTTTTAAAATGGTGGAACATTTTTGGCTACTATTCCATTGTTATTCCGTTCCTGCTTCTCGGGTTTTCAGGAACAGACATACTTTTGTGGGTGGCTATTTCGTCCTACATCGCAGATTGCGTTACCCAGAGTAATAGAACCAAGATAATGAGCTTTGCAACCTCTGTAGAAATGGTAGGTGGTATTATAGGACCTGTTATTGTCAGTAAAATGGTTCACGAAACCGACAAGTTGATGAGTGCTATCTATGTAATTGTAGCCGCAGAATGTGCGGCTCTGATTTTGGCTGTAGCTCTCTTGCCAGAATCGCGATCCAAACGCAAAATGGCCCAATCTCGAAGAAAATACAGACAACAGGAAACTGACTTGCTTGGTACAATAACAGATGCATTCAACATGGCCAAGCCATTAAAGATTATTAGAAAGGTAGCCAGGTCTTACGAGGACTCGGCTCTAACAACAACGGTCTATGCACTATTTGTTACGGAAATCCTATATGATGCTGCCACAGAGTTCAAAGGAGAGCCATCCTTCCTGTATTTTCAGATGAAATTTAACTGGACTGCTATTGAGATAGGTAAATTGCAGACCATTGTTGGAGTTTCTCGGGCTGTTCAGTTAGGGATATTGATACCCCTGTTGCTTCATTTATTCCCTATACCGTTGAATGAAACACAAGGAGTTAGCGGGGTATCCAGGTCCGAGCTTTTCTTAATAAGGCTGGGGCTATGTGCTGAAATCATTGGATGCTTGTTGTACTCTTTAGCTCGAGACAGCAGAGACAATTATATCGCTGGCGCTGTTGAATCTTTCGGAATCATATCCCGGCCAATTATTCAGACTGCATTTATGAATATAGTACCTACTGGGTGCTTGGGAGAGTTTTTACATGCCAAAGGTGCCCTAATTGTTATAATAGCCATTGTGGTGGCTTCTGGAGGTATGAGCATCTACTCGTGGCTTGTAAAAACGTACCCAGTGATGATATTCATATTCACGTCGATGATCTTTATGGTAGCCCTATTTATAAGTCCATTTATCAGAACAAACGTTGGGCCATCTCGGGAAGAAGATGAGGACGAGGATGAAGATTCAGAATAGTAAGAGGCTGCTCCAAGGCGTCGGCACACACACCCCACAGTGGTCTGAGAGACACCATGTCTCATACCTTAATATTTCTGGATTTGTCTAGTTGAGCCCACCCCAGTCCTTTGTTCTGGCACCTTCTGCCCCCCAAGCATAGAATATAATAAAATGGAGCCACTGCCTTCGTAGATTTCCTATATATACTAATGTACACAGAATGACAGCATCTACAGACCAAGTTCAACAAACCTACCAGAAGATGTTGAGTAGCTCATATAGTGCATCACCAAACTCTCCGTGGAGACCTCACGATGAGAGGATTGTTGAAGCCGTTATTCATCCCGGGGGTGCAGTACCGCGGAATGAATCGCTGTTGATACCAGGAATGCGGTTAAATGACGATCAATATCGCATGCATTTGGCATCAGTTGAAAAATTAGGGGCAGGCTCTCCACCCAAAAGTGACTATTTTGATGCAGAGAGGATCCATGATGGATTCACAAAATCTGCAAAGTCTGTTCTGGAGGCGCAAAGGCATGGTACAGCTTCTTCAGGGTTTACAACTACTGACCAGCGGCAACGAAGAAAAAGCACTGTTGACGTACTGCGAGAGGAACTCAAACTGGGCTTTGATAAAATGAGCAGTACTCAATCTAGTGAGAGCAAACATCGTCGATCATATTCTACGGGCTCCACTGGTTCTACAAGTTCTACAGACTTGTTTATCGAGAGAGTCCCTGCAGAGATTGATCATGTGTTAGAACCAGCAACTGAGATTCCATTTTATGTACCTGTAGGTGAGAATGAATGTCACGATGAAGAACCTACGCCACTAGGACCTCGATTGAGTGGAGACAAGTTTTCAAAGTACATTGACGAAACATACCACAAGGCTGCAAACTGGACACAGGACGAATTGAACCGAAAATGGCTGCAGGACACAATGCGCATGAGAAACGAACATCGATGTGGGACATGTGGGGATCACCACTTGTCAATGTATTGCCATCATCGCAATGTTTCGACAGATCTGCCCTCGTATTACAACTATATCATAAAAAGCAACAACAACAACAACAACAACAACTAAAGTTCCATTCTTGTTGAAGGGTCATAATCAGGAGGTGCCTTTGTAAAACTAACATGACCATGATTGTCCATCTCACAGTCGGCACACGATACTTTTACGGATGGGTATTGATTTCGTATTCTTTTGATTTCCTCTTGTGCAACTCCTAGAGGATCTTTTGGAATCCATAAACAGGGTGTTTTCGCTTTCATAGCAGGATGGGTATATGCCTGAGATATCATGTATTGCTGCTGTTCGTGGGTCAATTCGTTGAAGTTCATTTCCAGCTCGTCAAATAGGTCATTATGCTGTTTCTGGTGTTCTGGATGAATTGGATGAATAGGTATCGAGGTAGCTGTACGAGTAGCTATTGCAGCTGGAATGTACTCTGTCAGAGGCGCGAATTCTACCCGTAAATAGTGATGGTAAATAGCCGTAATTAGTAACACGACACACATTATCAAGGCATGCGGATAGCAAATTGCTCGATCTTCGTTATCTCTAGCCATTGCCAGCAATCCAATCATGCATATCTCCATGCAGTACACTCCCGCAAATAGTTGAAAAATAGCCACCGGATAGTGTAGCCCATTTGATTCGTATTTGGTCGAGTTGCAAAAGATCACACGGTATTTGAATGTCACATAGAACAGGCAGAATGCCACCAACGCAAACACCAAGACCAAAGGAGAAATTACGGCATACACGATTGTAATTGCAAACAAGTTTGTAAATTTCGGGTACACTGAGCCCCAGTCCCATGATGGAAAATCTGTGGCTCTGTTGAAACAAGCTCGTGGGGTGGAAGTAGCTTTTTGCCGGCAATCCCACAGCCACGGCAATAACTTGTCCAGCTGAATGAGATTGTTCCCTGACAGTGTCAACCCTTCAATCATTATAAGACCAAAGAAAAAGTTGGATGCCTTGGGCAGGTCTGCGGCTATCATTGATGGGACCTGGGTTGGCGATTCCAACGTCATTACAACCACATCTGCCATGCTGCTAGTTACAGTGACTACGAGGAATACCTGGATAAATAGAAATGCAAAAAAGTACTTTTGAAATGCCAAATCTGCATGCATATGGGTGGCATGTTTATACCGAGTCAACAGCCTGAAAACAGCCGGTACAAGAGACATTAGCAGGTTCAACACCAAAGCAGGCAACACCCCGGAGACAATGAACCTGATTTTGCTTGGAACTTTAAATACCCATTCCATGAATGGAAACAATTGAACGAGATTATCCAGCTGCGCCACCATAGCTGCAATTGCTACTGGTAACGACCACCCGATGATCATTGCTATAGTGACAACAGAGACAACCATTGACTTGACAAGGTCAACCCATTGCGGTTTTCCCAGGTTGTTCCATATGATGCCTCGTGGGTCCACCTCACACAATGTCGCACCCATCACCCGAGGAGTCCCAAAAACGTTAGCCTGGCAGGCTAAATGAGCAGCCAATTGGCTCTTAAACCGGATAAAACAGCAATTGGAGGGTTTTAGAACGTTAGGCTTGTTCTGAATAACGTCAATCTCGTCGTTGTAGTCGTTAAGTTCGTCCATGAGACTGGCAATGGTGGTCTGCTGTTTTGCTTCCCTCCGCTCTGATGCGTTAGCGTTGTGCAGCACCATGTGCCGAATGGACTGTGTTACAGCTGCCTCCAGCTTGGTTACGAGTGCATCTCGTGCTTGCAAGAGTTTAACAAGGTTTGAGTAATCACGATGAATCCAAACTCTGTCAATTCCTCCGGGAAAGTTTGCAAACATGTTACGGACCTTAGATTCAGTGTCGCAGGTCTCCGGCAGAGCCTTCACCAGAATAGTCGAAGCCGAGGGTTTAGACCAATGTGACTCAGCCTGCAGGGTTTCATGCCTTACATGTACGTACACCGACAACTCATAATGAAAGATACAACAAAGAAACACTACCAGCAATATGGCCAGCGCCCACTGAGATGTGAATCTCATCGAATGAGCAGGAGACACGTTTGTCCAAGACAGCCTATCGAGACCCTGGGCATTGGAAGGCCGACGGCTGTCATCACCAGTTACATTGATAGGCAGCACAATCGGCAGAATCACAGCTGCACACGCCCCACAAGTATAGATAGCAACGTATGTGTATCTCAGAAAGAAATATGCATCTAGTCCTGACTTTTCTCGTACATAATCCAGCGACCATGAGCAGACTGGCTCAATCCAGTCAAATAGCCCTTCACCTGCCGCCACTACCCGCTGGCAGTTGGGCACCATGAAGGTTCGGGGCTCATAGATTCGACGAATCCTTGTCCTCAGGAAGCAAAACGCAACCACCTGCACAACGAACACAATAGCTGAGTAAGCTAATGACGAGAAGAAGGTAGTTGCTGCGATCCCACGCTTCTGATGGCTTTCGGGCGCAGCAAACAGTGAACCATTCATTACCTACCTCCTCGTTTTTCGTTTACAACTTATGCTTATACAAGATAATTATATTTTCAATGTGCGTCAAAAATGTCTCAATATAATGAATTATATTGACCACTTTGTTATTATATTTAGGGCCTTGGCGATCTTACCTGGTTCGGGCTATAATTACATGCGACAAGGAATTTCAGCCGCACCGGCCCAGCATCACCAAAAAAAAAAAAAGCCGGTGGCCGGTCAAGTTAAAATTAACAACAGCCTGAAAAAAAAAACGGGGGTACCATCTATATCTCGCTCTTCTCATGATAAGGTTTACGGGATCGATCTCGTGGGGTTTTTGTTTGTTTTATCTGTCGGTTTCCATCGATCTTTCGGTTTCGTATCGAAGGGATTCAAAACTTTATCACCGTTCGCTAGCCGACTCAAAAGAGCTAAAGCCGCTAGGGCCGTAAGCCTAAGGATCCAATATTTCTATAAAAAGATTGTCGTAATTTCAAAGCCGAGCCGTCTTGTCCAAGAGTGAGACAGGATGACGTTTGTTCCCCATTAATACTAGGCATGTGGGATCAGTTGATACATTGCACTTGGGTGCGTTGAATGCAGAACGGTACTTGAAGCGACTGCCGTCAAGCAACAAGCTGCATACATATTTGTCATTTAAGCATACCAGCCACCATAATTAAATAGACATGTAGAGACCTTTGTGAGTAGGAAAGTCAAAGCGCTTTGGTACCATGATATTGGTAAATTAGTTTCAGTAGCGTAGCGAATTAGCGCTGAGTCAGTCGGAGTCCCATCATTTCATAGATAATAACTATGCAGGATGGTTTGTCTGAGTCTCTCTTTCTCTCCCCTCATTGCCTCAGACCAAGACTATCTCTTAATATAGCATCATTTTTCTTTTTGGACTATTTCATTGGCTTTCGACAAAGTGTATAAATAGGGCAGTACGGTTCCTACGGTTTGAGTAATTCAACCCACAACAACATACATTATCTCTAGCTATGCTCGCTAAAACTCTAGCAACTATACTGCTTGCCACTGGAACCCTAGTGTCGGGTCAGACCTACAGCAAATGTGATCCACTCAAGAGCGGCAACTGCCCTCCGAACCCAGCACTTGGTGGAACAGCCAACGTCGACTTCACTCAAGGAGAGTCCAAGTACTATGAAGCTACCAACGCCAAAGATGCCATCAGCTACAAGAGTGATGGAGCAGATTTCACGATTAAAAAGACCGGTGACAATCCAACCCTGCAGTCCAACTTTTACATCATGTTTGGCAAAGTGGAAGCAACTCTAAGGGCCGCACCAGGCACCGGGATTGTGTCCAGTTTTGTGCTACAGAGTGACGATTTAGATGAAATTGATCTAGAGTGGCTCGGTGGAGATACTACACAGTTCCAATCCAATTTCTTCTCAAAGGGAGACACTACTACATACGACCGAGGACAGTTCCATGGAGTCGATGCTCCACAACAGAAGTACCACACTTACACTATTGACTGGACCAAGGACCGAACCGTGTGGTACCTAGATGGCCAGCCTGTGCGAACCCTGGAATCCAACTCTCCTTCAGGCTATCCTCAGACCCCTATGAACATTCGAGTCGGTTCATGGGCTGGTGGTGATCCCACCAATGCCCCAGGTACTATCGAATGGGCCGGTGGTGCAACTGACTACAGCCAGGGACCATTTGTGTTGTCCGTCAAGGACATCAACGTCGTCGACTACTCCACAGGCACCAAGTACCAGTACACCGACCGAAGCGGCTCATGGAACTCAATTGAGGCCGTAGGCGGCAAAGTTAACGGCAATGAAGGTGGAAGCAATGACAACAGCGGCAACGTACCATCATCTTCTGTTCAAGCTGCCTCTTCCAGCCCTGCTCCTGCTCCATCGCCATCTTCTAATACTCCAGAGCCACAACCATCACCATCAACCACTTCACAGCCACCAGCCTCTTCTGAAAAGCCAACCGAAACCCCAACCCCAACTCCAACCCCAGCTCCGTCCAGCTCTGAAGCAGCTTCTTCATCTGCTGTCGTGGAGTCTTCCACCAGTGTAGCTTCTACTCCACTGACTTCACAGGCTTCAACCACACCAGCACCTACTAGTACATCTGGCTCAGACTCAGGTGCAGGTGTCGGTGGAGGAGACACTACGACCAACGTAGCCACTACCTCATCCAGCACTAACAGCACTCAACCAAGTGGAAGCAGCAACAGCTCGCAATCCTTCGCCACCATCTCAGGCACAAGCACTGAGCCCGACCAAACTAACAATGCTATGTCCAAACAGCTGTCGTTCACCGTCGCAGTCTTCGGCTTCCTATTTGCATTCCTTTAGATTATTAACACACAAGCATTGTACTACATTTCTAACGAACCACGCCTTCGATTCGACCTCCTCCTTCTTAATTGCGTTAATTCTTTATACATAGTTTCTTTATACTAATAGCACCCCATGACATTGACATTGCCCCAGGTGGCTTCTTCTACCGCTTTTTGCTTCTTTTTCTGGAAAAAGAAGACAGTATCCCTCCCGGTGGTGTTCTTCTTTTTCAAAAAAGAAGCAAAAACGGTGCCTGCGGCGCAGTGTCCTACTTGTTGCGCAAATGCGGTGGTATATACTTTCCTTTCGAGCTCTGTTTCTTTACATCAGTCTTCGGGATATCGAGTTTTGTATTGCTGTCCTTAGGCTCTAACTCGCCTTTACTGTCCTTCGTATCTGTATCTGTATTGTCTTTAGTATCTTCAGTAGTATCCCGATCCTTGGACTTCTGCTTGTCGTTTCTAATTGCCAATTTACCAAGCTGGTCTGCGAGGTCGTCCTCTGTGGACTCAGGTTCCTTCACTGTACGTCTCACTGGTCTAGGTCTAACAACCTTATCCTTTTCCGCTACTGAATCATCGTCTCTCACAGCACGTCTAACCGGACGCCTAGTAGTAGCTGTCGTAGGTTGTTCTGTAGTCTTTTTTGGTTCTATTGCACCTTCTTGTCCTTGTCGTCTTGACCTAGGTACGTACCGTTGTACATCTTCCGCCGGAACAAACCCTGGTCGTACTTTGACTGTTTTGCGAACAGTTCCATCTGGTCTCAGGCTCCCTCCAACGTACCTTGTTCCGTCTTCTGCTGTGCGAATACCAGAAGCAGTCGACATGTCGATGTGGTGACACTAAGTGGTGTCGGTGGTCAAAAAATTAGTCCCGCCATGGCAACGAGCCGCACGCTGGTTGCTAGGGAACGACCATCTACTGTTTTGCTACTTTTTCTAAAAAAGAAGACATGACCCTCCCGGTGCTGTTCTTCCTTTTTTAAAAAAAGAAGCAAAAACAGTACCTGCGGCCAGACGTCTACCGCTTTTTGCTTCTTTTTATGAAAAAAAGAAGACATGGCCCTCCCGGTGCTGTTGTCTACTGTTTTTTACTCGAAGAGTGAACATTAGCGTATTATATATTAAGTAGTCTATAGTCGTAGTAAATATAGGTGTCGGCTAGCTGGTAGACCCTTCGCGGCTGGTAGGATCAGTACGCTCGCTGTAGTCCTTCTTCTCTTCGTCGTCAGTGACCTTGTTGTTTGAAGACGACGTCGATGGTGCGATGTTAGAAGGTTTCTCACCCTCTCCACGCATCTTGAGCTCATGCTGCGGGATCAGCCATGTCAAAAGGAACCCAAGCCCAGCAAAGCCAATAAATACATAGAACACTATACGGAAAGCCTCCATATAGTACTCCGATGCAATTTCCCTCAGATTTTGAGGTAGTTCTTTGACTGCGTTGACACTGGTGGGGGCATTACCCACCAGCAACTCGCGGATTTCAGGATTTGGGTCGTTCTTTGCGAGGTCAGTGACCTTATTTTGGAACGCAACCCCTCCAATGGCAATCCCAAATGACAACCCGATCTGTCTGAGGTAGACTAATGTCGATGTCGCCACTCCAATGTCACGCCGTTCTATCTGAGTCTGCAGGGACAACAAAAAAGATTGGAAATTGAACCCAACCGGCAGCCCATACAGCCCGGGGTAGATAACCCGTTTAGCGACGTTAGATGTAGGAGATAGCGTAGACATTAGTCCAATAAATGCTGCGGTGGCAGCCATACCAATTCGCATCATCTCAATGTACCGCCCGAATCGCGAAATGATCCACCCGCCCAGTGCTGATGTGACGCCCATAAGCATTGCTTGAGGCAGGACATAGCATGAGGCTATGATAGGCGATACGCCGTACACAGATTGGAACATGAAAGGCAAATAATACGTGATGCCCATAAAAGCCATGCCGTGGCACACCGCCGCCGCAAAGGATGCGGCTCGGGTCATGTGAGTGAACATTCTAGGTGGAGTCAGTGGTTCTGGCGGCACATAGTATTCATAGACTAAATACAGCGCAAACAGAACCACGGAAAACACCAGAAAACAGATAATCAGCTTGGAATCCCATGCATACTGTGTTCCACCCCAGTCCAAGGCGATCAACAGCAGGCAGGTGGCACCTGCTGACAAAAATGTGCCAACAATGTCAATTCGTTTCAAGCCCGCACGAATAGTGGTCTTGGGTCGATTGATTTTCAGCACGAAAAAACATCCTACTAATGCAATGCCTCCAATAGGGCAGTTGAGCAAGAAGCACCATCTCCATTGTCCTGCTTGAGTCAATGCACCACCTACTAAGGGGCCCACTGCCGATGCTACAGTCCACACACTGCCAATTGCTCCCATGTAAGGACCCCGTTCGTTTAACGGAATCAGATCGGAGATGATGATGTTAATCAGCCCAAAAATGCCTCCTCCACCCAAACCTTGGACAGCTCTGCCTGCAATCATCATGCCCATGTCTTGTGCCGCTCCCGAAATGGCACTGCCGATTGTGAAAATGGAGATGGCAGCCATTACTAGCGGTTTTCGGCCAAAAATGTCGGATAGTTTACCATACAGATTCATTACACTAGCCGATGCCAATAAATATGCAGTGCCAATGAAGGAGTAACCCTCCGAGCTACCTAGAGCTGCCATAATCTGAGGCAGACTCGACGTAGCGATAGTTTGTTCAAGAGCAACTACGAACAAAATTACCATAAGAATCACCCCTAGTGCGATTTTTTTGGCAGTAGTCAGCTCCTCCTGTTGCACGGTAGCTGCATGCTGATCAGCCGCTACGTTATTTTCTACCTGAACATTGTTTTTGCTGTTGTCCCTGTTAGTGTCAGTTGACAGTGCCATCTTTAATGCTGATGATGATGATGGCCAGGATTAATGACACCAAAAAAATTTTTTTTTTTGTGGGGGAATATATCGTTATGTCTATTGAATAACCGTTTTAAGCTTTTGGATTTTCGTTATCGTATGAAATTATAAGAACCAGGGTCGTTGATCCCTTATATACACCTAAGACCCAAAGAGTTAACAAAGAGCAATCAATATATGAAAAGGTGGTAAAATGGAAAATTAAAAGTGGTCCAACCCGTCTATAGAAAGCAATATCGATGCTTTATAAACCCAAATGCAGATGGCAGAGCGGGCGGCTGGCTGTGACACAATCTCTCGTTTACTTACCGAATACATCGAATAAGCGTAACGTCGTCTTGGTCTCGGCATCCGATATTACATCCTTTTTCTCCCCTCAAGGCCAACAAAAAAGCTCTTGGGTGAGACCAGTGAGTGACTCATTATCGTTTTCGGTCGATTTGTCACTGGACAAGTACCTCCGATGGACATAGCAGGGCTATGTTCTGCACTGTATTGGGAAAGGTGGATGTATGGGGGGACATAACCATTGCATGACTTTTCATTCCTATTCAGTATATCACAACGAACAATGGTGAGGCTCAAGAGCTGGTTTCGAGCCGGAGTCGGCGGCCCCGATGCCGACGGGCTATTTGCAACACGTGCGTTATGTGATACACGTGTTGCGTATCACGTGATATGTGCACGTGACAATTTTAAAAAACTCGTATAATAGCGATCTAGATTATTGACGATCGTCACGTGCAGCAAGCCTAGCTAGCTCAATCGGAAGAGCGTGTGACTCTTAAACCGTCGGCAACTGGCGATTAAAGTCATCACAAGGTTGGGGGTTCGAGCCCCCCGTTGGGCTTTCTTTTTTGCTCTTTTTTTTGTTGCTTCTTTTTTTAAAAAAAGAAGACACACAAACCGAGAGTTACATTTTCTGTGGATTTCTTCTTTTTTTAAAAAAAGAAGCTGTCGACAACTGAAAATAGTCACGTGAATGTCACGCTTCAAAACCGGGCCGGAAAACGCAGGATCCGTTACGGGGTGTTGAGAGCCAATCAAAGCTGGGACAAAAAATTTGTCCCAAGAATGGACGACGCAGCGCATATAGACATTTTTTTCAAACCAACACTTTCAATCACAATAAACGACTAATTGTCAGTCTATTATATATATTATCTGTTCACAATGGTAAGTGAGACGACTAGCGGCTTGAGAAGGGTCAACAAGGTTTAATTTCTATCCTGTTCCTCAGAGATGCCTATCGAACTTTCGACATGCTAGGCATGACAATGAACATCAGCTAACTGATTCCAATGCTTATAGAGCTTCTCAACCACAGTTTACAACACCTTGTTCAAACGAAACTCAGTGTTCGTCGCCACAGTATTTGCTGGATCATTCTTCTACGACATGTAAGCATTATTTTATTGGAATCCTTTTTTCAGTGTACTAACATGACAATCTTTAAGTGCCTTCCATCAAACCTTCGACAAGATTTTTGACAAGATCAATGCTGGTGTAAGTGAATTTGCAAACCCATTACGGAGGTAACTAACGAGTATGAACTATTATAGAAACAATGGAAAGATATCAAACATAACTACATCAAGTCCGAAGATGACGAGTAAACTGGCATATAAATAGATAACAGACCTGGTATATTAATATATTGTGTATTTACAGCATGGATACGGCCCAACCTACCCCTAGCGTCTACTGTTTTTTGCTTCTTTTTTTAAAAAAAGAAGACGCTTCCTTCCTTCCATGTCGAGCCTCAAGGCTCCAGTCGACGTGGTGCGCGATGGCACATTTTTCCGCGCAACAACCACCTGAAGCAAACGAGTGCTACCGCCACATATCAACTTTCCAACTTGACCAGTGGTAGACTTAAGCAACAATGGACCATAGCACGGAGCTCAGACAGTACTTGGTTGAGAGCTCTGGCTATTTCAACTACAAGTTCAGAGAGAATGCGCGTCGCGATCTCAGAAGAGCGTTGTTCCAGGCAGCTTCTGTCAATGGCAAATATATCAAATGCTTCTTTCCAGATCTCGAGGATGAGGAATCGGTGAAACGAATGGTGGCTCCGTACGATGGTGATGACGATCCGGGCCTGGAGCCTCCTGATATGTCCATGGATATCGACCAAAGCGACGAGGACGACATTGACGACGATGAGGATGAGGACGAGGTCATCTACTCGGACTCAGAACTTGCAAGCATGGGGCCAAGACCAATTCGAGCTGAACCAGCTGGCGCTTCGACTTCTGCTGAAAATCGCAAGAATTCTAATGTTCAAAACTGGGTCATTCATGGCTCCAATAAGGACCCCAGCAAAGAGGACCCCAGTCATCCTGGAAGACCATGTGTGAGAAAATTCAAGCGGGGAGAACCCACCTATAGGTGCTTGTAAGTGTTTTATTGAGAAATTAGATTACTAACTAGAACCAAATTTGCAGATCGTGCGGGCTGGACGAAACGTGTGTAATGTGCCATTACTGTTACGATGAAGCACAACATGAAGGGCACCAAGTGGTAATTTCAATCAGCCAGCAGGACTGTGGGGGAGTGTGCGATTGTGGAGACCCGGAAGCGTGGGTTAAGCAGTTTCCTTGCAAGTATCATATGCTAGAAAACTACTCGAACGATCCTTTGCCAGAAGACTTGCATGATGCTATTGTACAAACGGTAGAGACGGCTCTGGATTTCACCATTGATGTGTTTTCCCAGTCGCATACCGTTGTTCAGCGGTTCAAGACTCCTCATGAAGTCGAAACGAACGAGGCAAGAGCCACGTTGAGCGAAGACATGTACGGGATTCCCGACACTGCTACAAACTCCAAGTACGTGCTATCATTGTGGAACGACCAGAAACATTCGTTCTACGATGCTATCAATACTATTATGCATGGCACAAAAAAGAACCGAGCGTTCGCCGAGATGGTCACCAAACAGATCGACGGCAACGGTCGGGGCATCGTAGACATGAGTGACGACTTGGAGTCGCTGATGAAAAAGAAAAAGGCTATGGAATCTTCAGGACTCGTTAATACCGTGAGGTCTTGCAAAGATACTTACCGTGAGGAGATGTGTGGTGTCATTTTTGACTGGCTGTCGGATATTTCAAAGTCGCCAGTCAACAATAATTATTTAGTTCTCCGAGACATTATTTCACAGGTTCTTTGTGAACCTTGGAACTATGGTCTCAAGTGTCTCCGGGAGGGCAAGAATCAAATGCCTTCTTCTCCGGAGTTTGAGCATGCCAGAGAAATGGATACTCACGGCGCCTTGGACGGGCCGTACATTCCAGACCCGACAAAGTTTTTGCAAAAAGATCCAGCCAGAATGAACATGGATGACGACGGAATGGAATTGTCTGATGAAGACGACGAAGATGACGAGTATGAGTTTGAAGAAGAGGCTGCCCAGGCCGTTGCTGGCGGCGCTGGTGATGGCGACGGAGACGGTGCGGCTGCTGCAGTTGTCGCAGCCGCACAAGCTGCGGCGGCCGCTACCACGGCAACGGGAAACGAGGACGAAGAGGATGAAGGTGCAACAGGTAATGATGACAACAATAATACAAACAATGATACTGCTGCGCGGCTGTTGGCCATGATTACCGAAACTCAAGGCATTGGATTGGGCCAGTTCATGGCGAATCCGTTTGCTAATCCATTCCGACGTCCCCAGGCTAAGCGTAAAATTAAACGTCCACAGTTGGTTCAAAATCGGCCACCTGCTGAATTTTGGACCAACGAATCAAATGCTTCTAAAGGCAAGAGACAGCGTGTCGGTGCTCGAGTGCAGTATCTGATCTTTTTTGACATTCGACTGTGGAAGAACTTGCGACTGGTATTGCGTGACATGTATGTGTCAATTTTGGTTTCCAACCCGAAGTATAAAGTGGAGCTTGGCCGTTTGTATGCTGATATTTATCCGCAGGTTGCTGAGTTGTATATCCTGGCCGATCGAGAGCCTGAATGTTCGATTATCAGCAGTTTGTCAACCCAGTTGTATACGACGCCATCTATCGCCACCAATTTGGTCAAGTATGATTATGTGGCACGGATATTGGCAGGAATCTATACATTTATCACCACCCAGCATATTGGACCTCCTGCTGCAGTCAATCCTGAGGCTAGCTTGCCTGAGGATATGAGACTGTTGAGGAACCGACGATTCAGTCAGTTGTTCCACGATTTGGACTACATTCTGAACCGAAATAACGAAAAACATCATGTTTACGGGAACCCTGATAGAATCGCCCAAGTGACGGATCTTATGATTCTGTTCCAGGGCCAGTCTCCTATGAGACGACACAAGGATCAGCACGTAGAGTATGAGAACGAGTCGTGGATTGCGCTGTTCAATACAATGCCGTTCCTGCAGCACATGGGTACTAATGTTGCTCTGGGAATCAGCGATTCCCAGGCTGCTACCCGGTGTTTGCAGGTCATTACTCCGATGCTAGCCCGATGGATATTCGATTGCTATGGCAAGCATGATAGTAGGAGTGAGATTGAGGGTCCGCCAACCTTCAAGACGGTTACTTGCGATGTGCCGCTTATGGGAAATGTGAGCGAGTTTGAACTTACTCGTGGGTCTGTGCTAGATTGCCGAGTTGATTCTGCATTGATCAGTCTGCATCACCCTGTGCATGCATTCATTTCTCACATTATTGAGAACGGTAAATTTGAATCCAGTCAGCAGCTGAGGAATGCGCTCATTCCTGATGGCGATGCGGCTGGTTACTGCACCCATGATCAGGCTTTGCTTGCGTTATTAGACCACCCACTGCGAGTAGTTGTGTTACTGTCACAGATCCAAGCAGGTCTGTGGATTAGAAACGGGCTGTCGCTACGAAGTCAACTGATTCACTATCGAGACGTCACATTGCGAGACGTTTCGTTTAGACGAGATTTGCTAATGATTCAGACAATGATGGTGGTTGTGGACCCTGCATTGGCTTTTATTGCTATCCGAGATCGATGGAACATCCAGATCAATCCTGTTGACGGGACTGATGATCCAAATCTTGACAATTCAAAACGTCTGTACATGATTGAGGAGTTTTTGCACTTCTTGATTGGAACTTTGATGGAGAGAACTCCGTTAATGGGGCTTGACTCGAAAGAGACTTCAAAGCGGTACACCAGACGAGAAATATTGCAATGTTTGTGCTTTGGAGAGATGACATACTCAGAGATTTCGAGAACAATTCCCGATCATCTTGCCAGCGAGGCCATGTTTGAAGATCTGCTGAAAGAAATGACCATATACAAACCACCTCAGGGCGTGGTTGGCTATGGCAAATACCAGATCAAACCAGAATACATGGAAGAGTTTGACACACACTATTTGCATTTCTCATCAACGCGGGTTGAGGAGGCTGAAGCTGTTTACATTGATCATTATAGAAAACTGGACGGCAAAAAGGAAAAAATCGTTGTCAGCAAGCCACCAGTCGAAAAGATTGAAAGTGGAGCCTTTGTAAACCTGTCTGCATTTACCAGAACTATTCCATTTGCACAGATGGTGCGAGATATTTTGGGCGTAGTAATGGATGAGACCAACGACAGCCACCGAGAGAATATCTTGATGAATATCCTGCAGTTGTTGCATATTTGTGCCTTGGACGACTTCAATTGCGAAACTGGAGGCGCTTCATTTGCGAATATCATGGCTCGGGAACTGTTTGAATACAACGGTGAACCGTACAGTGTTTTGGCTATGCTATGTCATATTGTCAACGAAGACATATTCAATGATCTTTCTAACGGCAAGATTTTGGCTATTCTGTCCTTAATCAGAGAAAAAGACCCTAGCTTGGATGGGTATTTGTCCAGCCATTTGGTTGATGCCAAGGCTAAAGCCATGCCTCAAGTCGAGACTGAAGCTGAACGACGAAAGCGAATTGGTAAAGAAAAACGTCAGCTAGCAATGGCCAACATGTTGAATATGCAGCAAAAGTTTGCCGATAACAACGATCTGGAGCTTGCAGACGAGGAGGACGATGCCACCGAAGAAGGAGGGTTCACCTACTTTGACGAAGAATGTATTCTATGTCGAATGACCAACAACGAAACGGTGTTTGGTGCCATTGGCTATGTTATGAGATCAAACGTATGGAGAGATGTTCCTTTTGATCAGAAGGAATGGGTATATGAAGCATTTGGCGGCGATGCGGACTTGGACCATCCATTCACGTTGTCTGATGTAGACAACAGCGGAAGTGAAGCTTGGCAACAGTATAGAGCTGAGCAGAACAAGAAATACAAAATTGGGCCTGGGTTTGACAACGAACATACCGAAAATAAGCCTGTTTTTGTTACATGTGGCCATGGCCTGCATTACAGTTGTTATCAAGACTACGTGCGAAACAACCGAAACCGAGCTCACAACTTGACTAGGAACTATCCAGAGGATTCCGACAAGGGTGAATTCATCTGCCCATTGTGTCACAGTTTATGCAATGTGTTTTTGCCTTGCATGTGGAAACAGAACCAGCGAAAGCTGGACGACATGTTGGCTACTAACACTTCATTTGAAGAATACGTCAAAAAGGTGGAATCGCTGGACACGCTATTATTTATGTACTCGACCGATTATGGATGGTTGAGCGATGATGATATTATCAAGCAGGGTGTGGAGCACATGACTCCAAAGTTCAAGGCAGCATTGCAACTTGCCAACCCGTCCTATTTTGGAGCGATATCTGATGAATCCGAGCCACAGGCCGAGTTGGTTGCCAATGCATTAGACACTTCATTGGCTCAATCATTGTCGCAATTCTTTGATGTTTGCAATGGATTTTTTTATAGCCCCAATGAGCCACTTAACGGTGACTTTGTAGTTGTACTTGACACACTGGCCAACAACATTAGTTCACTTGAAATTGCGTTGAGAGGCGTTGGATTTGACAACTTTATGAGTGGATTAGTGGTTGGACAGCTCAAGGGCAGGACTTTGGAGAGTATCCAAATGTTTTCCGAGCTTTGCAAGAGCACTCTGGCTATATTGGCTGCACTAGGACACAAGCATAGCAACAGTACTTGGTACTTTGACAGCTTGCAGCGGTTCAATTCCTATACGCAACAGCCATTGACTTCGCCATTGCGGCTGACTGACATGAACTTTGAGAATCTGGTTCGAAATGCCATGGTTACTTCACCAGGTGCTGGAGTTGACCTGATCCATTTGATCAAGACGTACTATATGGCCACCATTGTCAACACCGCAATCCGTATCACAAGAGAGGTTGAGCTTGACGGTAAATGGGTCAGTGATCCAATTGCACTTGAAATGCCAACGGTTGAAGGTTGCACTGACGAGGCGTTGAGTGCGTTGGGTGCTTTGCTTTACGAAACCATGCATCATACTTCTACTGTCTTTGATGCACGGCCAGCTATTTGGACAAACCCTGCTTTTGCCAAGGTTGTTTATTCAATGTTGATCAAGACTGTGAACCCATTCCTGCGAAAATGTGCCATTTTCATGCATGTTTTGTGTGGAGTTGGTTACAAAGCTTCGGAATGGGAAGACATGGATGATATCAGGGAAGTGGATCGACTGTGCATGTTCTTGAAGCTTCCTCGAGTCAATGACTTGCTTGTGGAAATGACCAGCGACACTGCTGAGAACAAGTTAGTGAACAAGTGGATTTCCGATGCATCACTCCATACCCCGAAGATTGAGTACCCGGGTATTGTGCGGCTGTTGAAGTTGCCCAACCGGTTGGATGAGTTCTTTGACCTCAAGAACCTGTCCATTGACTCTGACATCGAGCAGGTGCCGGCCGACCCAGCAGTATGCCTGTTCTGCGGAGTTTCTGTTGGTCTGCAGACCATCAACTACGATGGAGATCCTCGAGGCGAGTGTCACCATCACATGCGTAAGTGTGGAAATGACATTGGGCTGTACTTGTTGCCAAAGCGAACCTCGCTGTTACTATTGCGTAACAACCAGGGTTCGTTCTGCGAGGGACCGTACCTGGACTTGCATGGGGAGGTTGACGAGACATTGCGAAGAGGAAGGCCGCAATTCTTGCACGAAAACCGTTATGATCACTTCACTCGGTCAGTGTGGCTGATGCACGACATTCCAAGCTACATTGCCAGGAAGCTCGAGACCAGCACCGACTTTGGTGGATGGGAAACTCTGTAGACATATCGTAGTATCTAATCACAATTAACGAACATCTGTCTATCCGGGATAGTTCCTCCAGGATGATGTCTTCTTTTTTTTGAAAAAAGAAGCAAAAAACAGTAGACCGTTGGGTCCACTCGAGAACACTGCTCAGGAGTACTTGCGATGCACTATCCATAGCTCTGGACTGTTTTGCTTCTTTTTAAAAAAGAAGAACGCTTCTCAGGGTACTAGTCATCAATGTGGCTATCTATCTGCCCGGATGTCTTCTTTTTTTAAAAAAAAGAAGCAAAAAACAGTAGACAGTTCGATCCCATAGCTCTGGACTGTTTTTGCTTCTTTTTTAAAAAAGAAGAACACTTCAGGAGCATTACGACGCAAAACATTACATTACATTAGTCTATTTGTCTTCTAACGAGGCGTTCTCAGTAGCCTTCTTGATCTCTTCAACGGCACCGTCAACTGCTGCTGGCTTGCCTGCACCTGCACCCGGGTATCTTGAACCCTTGTCCTTCTTCTTCTTGGTCTTCTTCTCTGGTGGTGGAGGTGGTGGGTATGCAAGCTGTTCAAGTTCTCTGAACTCTGCGCTGTCGAATTCCTGTCGAATTGGCTCCAACAATGCGTTGAGAGCATCAGTGACACCAACCTTCAAGTCTGCTGGATCCAACTTCTTTTCTCGGTAGTCCTGTCGCAGAGTGTCCATGTCGTGGTAAGTAAGTGGTCCTCCCCATTTCTCGTCTCGGTTAATGTGGAATGTTGGCTTCTCACCAGTCACTTCACTGATAGGCATGAATACATATTCGACAAGTGCGATCAGCCCGTTGTTTTCGTCAACACCTGGTGCAGCATATGCCTTGGAAATCTTCTTCTTCACCTGAGCGGCAGTTTCTAATAGATCAATCTTGGAGTTAGGGTCAGAGGCAGACATCTTTCCACCTTCCCCTAGACCAGGAACCATAGGGTTCATCAAATGGGCACGTTTCTTGTAACCCAAAGCTGGCAAGTTTTCTTCAGCAAGAACAAAAATCTTTCTCTGGTCAACACCACCGAACTGAGCATCTACACCCAAGTATTGTTCATCTAATGCCTGCATCAACGGGTAGATTAACCCGGAAAGAAGTGGGTTGTCAACCTGCTTCACTACATCAGCACCAGCTCGTTTGGCACCGTTCTGGGAGACAATGTTGGACATCTTAAAGATATCCATGAAGTAATCAGAGCTCAACTGATAGTCTCGACCGATAACAAACTTCAGTCTATCGATAGGAGCCCCGATAGCTCTCAACATAGCCTTGATCATGTTTTCGTAGTACTTCACTCGGTGTCCAACCACTTCCAATGGAGCTTTCATGTTATCCAAAAATGCATGCAAATCAGCCAGCAAGATGGTTACTTCACATCCAGCAGCCAAGTAGTGTGCAATCTTCATCATTGGCACGAAGTAACCGCAATGAGGTCGACCAGTTGGGGCAGTTCCCCAGTAAATCTTTAGCGGTCGTTTTTCATTCTCAAGCACATTCAAGATGATATCCTTGTTCAGGACCTCCTGAAGGTTTTTTGAAATTAGATCGTATTGCTGTTGTGGGGTTAAACCAGACATGTTGTTGTGTCGAGAGGTGAAAAAATTCAAAATGAGTCAAATTTTTCAGCCGATGACACTGTCGTCGTCGTCGATCGTAAACTTAAGCCCAACGCGGAGTTTACTAGCACACACTCGACACACCGACATCTCAAAAGACAATGTCAGCTGCTTCAGCTGAGCCAGAGAAACAACATGCGGACGATGCAATGGAGGTTGTAGATGATTCCAACAAGATGCAAGTGGAGGACCATGAAGAAGACACAGAAAAGAGTAAAGAGCAAGGTCAGGAGCAGAGTAAAGAAGTCGAAGATCTGCCTATCGACATCTCAGTAGCTAAGGATCCGTTCTATCTGCGATATTATTCAGGTCATCAAGGACGATATGGTCACGAGTTTCTTGAATTCGATCTTCGTGTACAGGATGACGGTAAACGAGCTATCCTGCGGTATGCAAACAACTCGAACTATCGAAACGATTCATTGATCAAGAAACAGGTGACAGTTAGTCCTGCTGTGTTCAAAGAATTCAAACGGATCATCACCGAATGCGAAATCCTGAAAGAAGATGACTACAGTTGGCCACCCAAGAATAGAGACGGTAAACAAGAGCTGGAAGTTCGACTAGGCAGGTATCATATTTCGTTCGAAACAAGCAAGATTGGGTCCATGAACGAGGTCCAGAACAGCGACGACCCGGAAGGACTGCGAGTCTTCTACTATCTAGTGCAGGACCTCAAGGCGCTGGTATTCTCGCTGGTCCAATGCCACTTCCGAATCAAGCCTATTGGCAACTAATTTATTGTATGTGCCTTTGTAATGTGTATATTGTACTTCTACTGTTTTTGCTTCTTTTTTAAATCTCTAGAAATGTCTTCTTTTTCCAGAAAAAGAAGCAAAAAGCGGTCAACGCCCCCCTGTCTGCTGTTTTTGCGCCGGGTGGTATCTGAGCCGCATGCGGCTCACCAGTTCGCTGTAGTGTAGCTGTGGCGACTGCCAGCATTTGCTACACAACACGTTTAGCAGTTATGCCAGCTGTGAGAATGGACTATGCTGTACTGATGTGATGGATGAGTTAACGAACAGAGGCGCTTAGGCGCTCTGGATCAAACGATCAGGGGTTCATAACAGTACCGTAATAATTTCCATTCTACAGACATATACCTTTACACAAGTCAAAAACAAAGGCAGGAGAAGTAGAAATAGAAGTAGAAGCGATAGCAAAGGAAAAACAGCTTAGGTTATAGTGAATTATCGCGCGTTTAATCGCCGCACAAGGTCGCTAGGCGGCGATCGGACCCGTCACGTAAAATTTATTTTTTCACCACCAAAAATTAAGCGTCAACATCACGGTTTCGATCGCGAGGTCAACAGACAGTAATCTTCGATAGGGCGTTTTTGTATTGGAGATTTCACTCGGCGTTGTCAAGACGATCAAAAGCATAGAAACAGACACTAAAATGAGCTGGAATACCGGCAAAAACAGCAGCCAAAGCTCAATTCCTTCCAAAAGGCGACTTGGAAGTGATGAACCAGAGTTACAAGTACTGGGCTCTCCATCGCCCACAAAACCTGCACGATTAGGTTCTAGTAGTGGAGGTGGAGGTGGGCAGAAACGACCTACTTCGCGACTTCCTAGTGGTAGTAGTCAAAGAGCAGGTGGTGGTTATAAACCGACTAGCACTTTGGCGAACTCTACTAGTTCTTATTTTCAGAGTTCCTCCAAGGGATCTTCGATTCTGGATAAGTATAACAAACTGATGGGACCGAAACCGGTACAGAGACAGCCTGCAGTTCCAGGATTAAGCTCGAGCTCGGGTTCGGGTAGTAGTCTTGGTTCTCTACAGCATTATTCACCTTCAACTGCACTCACATCAGATCAGCGCGAGAGATTGAGCAAGTTACAAAAGATTTTCGTTAGAGCAAATCCAAAGGATATCAAACAGGCTGTACTAAAGTTTAATACCTATCAAGAAGCTGCGGATTGGTTGGCAAAAAGGGGTGGTTCAAATAGCAACGGTATGGCAAGTGGTAGTCCATCATCACCGCAATCGGCTAGTTTGAAAACTTCATCAAAAGTTCAGATCAATAGAAGTGATAAATCTATTGCTCAGCGATATGGTACGGCTTCTAAGGCTGCATCAAGGCTCAACAGGGCAATGCATGATGATGAAGAGGATGATATCAATATGCTAAGTCCTAGAAACAAAACTCCGGCATCTGGGCAGAAGAAAAAGTTGGTCAAGGGCTCTCAGCTTGAACCAGAGCAAGTTGAAGAGATTGAGCTCTCCACTGATGATAGTGAAGAAGGCTATGAATCGGAAGTAGACGAGGAATTCGATGAGAGATTGTTGAATTTCTTGAACACTGCTTCTCAAAGTGATCTGGCGGACATTGCTTCATGCTCTGACAAACATGCTGAGGATTTGATTTCACATCGACCTTTCGAATCGCTCGCTCAAGTTCAGGATATTCGTCTGGAACAGAAAGCTAGGGGGTCAAGGAAGAAGCCGGAAGGCGAGAAGATTGTCAACGAAGTGTCTTCGACATTGCGCGGATACGAGGCAGTCGACTCGTTGATTAAACGATGTGAACAGGTTGGACGGGTCGTTAGAAAGGGTATTGAAAAGTGGGGAGTCGATCTGGATGGGGCAGATGCGGCAATTAGTCTCACATCTTTGAGTGGTAGTGGAAGTGATGACGATGAGGAAGACGATGAAGATAAAGTTGTGTCTACGCGTAAAAAGGATGCAAAACTGAACAATGGTGACTTCTTTCATAAGAAACCAGAGTTGCTAGCTGACGATGTACAGCTGAAATCGTATCAACAGTTGGGCATTAACTGGCTCAACCTGCTGTATAAGAAAAAGCTGTCTTGCATTTTGGCTGATGAGATGGGTCTTGGTAAGACCTGTCAAGTTATTGCATTTTTAGCTCATCTGAAAGCGTCAGGAATTCCAGGGCCACATTTGATTGTGGTTCCATCGTCAACCTTGGAAAACTGGCTGCGAGAATTCAATAGATTTGCTCCTTCTTTCAAGATTGAACCGTACTATGGGTCTCAGACGGAACGAGAGATTCTGCGGGATTCATTGATTGAAAACGAAACGGAGTTTGATGTCATGGTGACTACTTACAACTTGGCATGTGGCACCAAAGATGATCATGTATTTCTAAAAACCCGTGGATTCAATGTTTGTGTCTATGACGAGGGTCATTTGTTGAAAAACAGTGACTCTGAGCGTTACAACAAGCTCATGAAAATCCGGGCCCAGTTTAGGCTATTGCTGACTGGTACTCCGTTGCAGAATAACCTGAAGGAGCTGATTTCGCTGCTGTCTTTCATTCTACCAGACATTTTCAAGTCGCGAAAGGATGATTTGAGTGTCATTTTCAAGCATCGTGCACTAGTAAATGCTGCAAAGAGTGGCAGAAACCCGCTGCTGTCAGAACAGAGAATTACACGAGCCAAAGCCATGATGACACCGTTTGTCCTGCGGCGTAAGAAGGATCAAGTGTTGAAACATTTGCCGGATAAGAATCATCAGGTGGAAATCTGCGACATGGATGGAAACCAAACTACCATTTACCAAGAGCAATTGCAAGCTGCACGAGAGCGTGAGGCTAGAAAAGAAGCTGGCGAAAGTGTAAAAGCGGTGAATTTGATCATGGATTTGAGAAATGCCGCCATGCATCCGTTGTTGTTTAGAAGATTATACAACGACCAAACATTGAGAACAATGGCCAATGAACTTGTAGCCAATGAGCCCTACTATCAAAAAGAGGGCAATGAGCAGTACATCTACGAAGATATGACGGTTATGAGTGACTTTGAATTGCATTTGTTGTGCGAACAGTTTCCAAATAGTATCGGTCATCATGGTCTGACGAATAGAGAATGGATGAACTCTGCAAAAGTGCAAAAGCTTGCAGAAATACTTCCTGGTATGAAGCAAAACGGGGATCGAATTCTGATCTTTTCACAGTTCACTCAGGTGTTGAACATCCTCGAACGGGTGTTGTCTGAGCTAGAGATCAAATTCTTGCGGTTGGATGGGTCAACAGCTGTGGATGTACGTCAAGAGATGATTGATCGGTTCTATCAGGAAGAATCAATCACTGTCTTCTTGTTGAGTACCAAGGCAGGTGGTTTCGGGATCAATTTAGCCTGTGCCAACACCGTCATCATTCATGATCTCTCGTTTAATCCTCATGACGACAAGCAAGCAGAAGATCGAGCCCATCGAGTCGGACAAACTCGTGAAGTCAAGGTGATCCGAATGGTTACCAGAGACACTATTGACGAAAACATCTTGAATTTGGCTAATACCAAGCTGGAATTGGATGCCAGTCTTACTCAAAGCGAGCACGATAGGCAGGAGGAACAAAACAGAAAGATGATTGCAGAAGAAGTGCTCAAGTTGGCTGCACCTAGTGCGGCAGCTAGTGCTACTCCAAGTGCCGCCACGAGCATCAATCCAAGTCGAGCGGACACTCCTTCTGTTTCTTCTGCGCCTGTGCCAATCAAGCAGGAGCCAAATGGTCACCAGGCGGTGGATACTGCCCCCAAACCTGCTCTTGATGCTGCCAATGGTCCAGATGTCGTTGTCATTGACGAAAACCCTGCGCCTTTGTCGAATTCTGAGCGAATTCAAGCTGCTAATGACCAACCTGTTTATCCGAATATCTTGAATGACCGGCCTGTCGATACGAATTCCCAGCCTGATGATGCCAGTGTTCAGCCTGTTGAGACCAACGTTCAGCCGGCCGCTTACTCAGAGGACGTGCAGCAGAGAATTGAGCAAATCGTCAATGCGAAGGAAGATGGGATCACGGAACTAAAAGACTCTCATGCATAAAAAAGTGTTGTTTTTTTATATGTATCTACTAATATGTAAATTGTTTGTTTTATATTGATTACTCTTTGTCATCCAATTTCTTAAAATACACAGTTCTAGGTCGTCGTTCGTCAATTTGGCTCAAGTCCATAGTCTGTCCAGGTCGTTGAGCTTTGCCTTCAGGAACAGGAACTGGAGATGGTCGAATGTTTTCTTCCAGGTTAATTGATGTGTTATCGGCAGAAAACAGGATTTGCATTTCCTGTCGTCGCTTCAATGCCTTTAGTGTCATTTCTTCTTCTCGAGCAGCAACTGCTTCGCTGTTGGAATCTGGGATCAACCAGTCACCGATTGAAGATTTGCTGGTTTTACCTTTGGCATAAAACTTTTCATACCATACCAAGCCGATGAACCCAGTTGTGACCACGGCGGCTGCGACATGCTTTTTGGAAAACAGATCCTGTGCTGGACCATATTCTGTGGATGCGAATCGTTTGGAAACGACCTGTCGGGCAACAGGCTGTAATCGTGAACTTCGAACCGTAGCTCTGAACATTATTTGATGGTTGTCGTTGTATGGTGATGGTGGTGGTGAAATTTTTGGTGTTGGTCAATATTGGTCGCGCTCCGGCGGGCCAGCCAATCAGCGGTCGTGATTTAGTCAGAGCACGACGACAGATAATATACGTGGAATTGTGGTGTTTTTTACTTCGTTTTTTAAAAAAAAATAAGAGGACAGCGCTCCTCCGGTGGTGTTCTTCTTTTTTAAAAAAGAAGCAAAAACAGTGCCTACGGCGCGGTTTATTGAATATATGTACTGTCTGTATGTTATATAAAAGAAATGAGGTGAGCCGCATGCGGCTTAGAGTCGTCGGATCGTGACATCCATTTCCCAGTGGCAGAGCCATTTGGCCAGCACCTGGCGACCGTTCAGACCACTGACGTTCAAAGTGATCGTTTCGCCTGGCACCAAGTCAACAAAGTTGTCTTCCCAGTCGGCTTCCTGGTCCTTCTCGTCAGTGTACAGATACACACCCTTCAATGGGACGGTGGAGGTGAGCGACACTTGGCCCTCGACAGAGCTGTCGATGGTCAATTCCACAGATTTGGCAAATCGAAGATACTTGAATGGCTCTGGCCAATTGACAGCTCGAGCTACGACTGCGGCGTCGTCTGCGTTGTGTAGCGAAGCCACCAAGACAGTGTTGGAATCGTCAGGAATAGAACAGTCTTCGAGCAGTTCTGAGGCCTGATTTCCGGCAAGTGTAACCTTCCGTGTACCACCATTGTTTGGCAATTCTACCTCTCTACCAGTCTGGACATTGAAGGCTTTCAATGACAGGTAGTACGTGCTGTTCTTCAACGAAACTGTAACACCCCATACATCGAATGCCGCCTTCTTTTGTTGGTATGATCTCAAGATATAGCTGGCAGGTTCAGTGACCTTACGTTGAATTCCCACTGTTACTGGAGCCAAAGCTCTTCTGGTGCTGAACCAAGCTAGTTTTGGGTTGTGTAGCACATCAACAAGAGCCCAACTTGGCCCTGGCCAAATATCATTCAATTGCCAAATGACTGCACCAGCCGTTAGTCTTTCCTTCTTGAAACGTCGTCTCCACAAGGTAACAGCATAGCTCATTGCTTCTGCCTGCATCCACTGGGTGCAGTACAGATAGTCTTCTAGAGGGTCCATTCGGAACCGGATATTACCTCCCATGTACATGGCATATTGCCGACCATTGGCCTTGTACTTGTCGTGAGCATCCATCATCAAACTTTGTGATTGTTGCTGTTCTGGATCTGGAACACCGTATTTCACAGTTCTGATGTTTGGAGGAGCTTCAAACCCAAATTCACTAATGAATCGTGATGAAAAGTCCACATATTGTTGATAAGGCAACGCCTCACCATTCCAGATATCCCAGCAATGGGTGTCACCAATTGTCAAATCGTTGGAATAGTACCCTCCATAAGGACTAGATCGCCAGTATGGAACATGAGGAGCTAGCTTGTAACAGATGGAAGGCATAACCTTTTCATAGATCAATCGTGCAGGGAAATTGGTATTATCCCATGGGCCATCGTTGTCACTACGATCCCAATCCCATCCATTTCTATCTGCCAACAGATAGTCCTCATTATTACCACAGTACAGCGCTAAACATGGATGGTGATTGGTTTCCAAGACTTGTTGATGGAGCTCCTTCTTGACATTCTCCAGGTAATCACCATGGGCAGGATAGTTACCGCAAGAAAATTGGAAATCAACCCAAACTAAGATACCTTCTCGATTGCAGGCATCGAAGAAGGCTTGTTCTTCATTGTAACCTCCACCCCAGATTCGCACCATGGTGTGGTTGCCTCGCTTGGCCCACTTGATCCAGTCGTAATACTTCTGTCTGGTCATTCGTGGAACCATGGTATCTCCTGGAATCCAATTAGAACCTCCGCAGAAGATTTCAATATTGTTCACCTCAAACACGAAGGAAAGACCCTTTTCTTCGGGGTCTCGGAATTGGGTCTGCACCAATCGCAACTTTCTGATACCAAATTCTTTAGAAACAGTGTGAGAATCGTTAAAAATTGCACTAACCGTGTACAATGGTTGGTCCCCGTACATAAAGGGATACCATAGCTGTGGATTGTCAAGAGGAATCTGCAGTTTATGCCTGCCCTCTTTCACTCCCGGTCGAGTGCTGGAGTATACCAGTTCGCCAGCAGGGTCCTTGATCTCGATTTGCAAGTCTCCAGAGGCGGATCCCTCAACAGAGATATCAACATCAATGTTGGCCTGCGAAAGATCTTCATTGAGCTCCGGAACCACCTGTAAATCACTGACTCGGGAGTCGTAGATCTCGAGAAAGATGTCTCGATATGGACCACATGCATTTACAACTGGACCCCAATCCCAGCCCCAGTGATACTGAGCTTTTCTCAAGAACAACCGCTCAGTACCACCGAAGTTCAATCGTTCTCCACCACCATTGTATCCAATTCTTTCTCGTTCTTCTCGAGCCTTTTTGACACCACTGGTGAATTTCAAGTGCAATTCAGCTTCTTTCAGACCTGCCAATTCCTGCGTGACATCCACTCGATATCTCAAGAACATGTCCTTTGCGGAAAGGATGCACTTGCCGTTCAGATATACCTCGACAGCAGTATCAAGTCCTTCGAAGACTAGCTCGGCCCTTTGCCCATTCTTGATTGACCCAACGGCGAATTTTGTCTTGAATTCCCAGTCTGCTTCACCGACCCATAGAGTCTCTGGTTCATTCATTCCAATATAAGGATCTGGAATCAGCCCGTAGTGCAAAAGCTCAATGTGAGCAATTGTGGGGAACTGTGAAACTTGTCTCCATTTCTCGGCAGCCGTTCCATTATTGAGTTCGGTGGACTGTTTAAAGCTCCAACCTTCGTTAATGGCAATACTTTCCATTGTTTTTTTGGATAATCAATGAAAAAAGCGTTAGATTGTCAACTGTATATATAATATATATATATATGCAATGAAAAGCGGGGGCGTGGGATTCATGTGTCCACTTAAGGTCCAGCTATCCATGGGGGGTCATAAGTGCGGTAAAAAGTTCGGAAAATGTTTTTGGTACGGAACCCCCGCCGATGAATCATCCATTAGAACCATTGAATTGTGGAATCTCCGCTGTAGCAATTGCAACGGAAAAAGTCTATTATTATGTCTATTTTCTCCTTTAGTAAATAAAATGTCACGAACTCTTCTTTCCTAAACACAACCGGATTCTCTGGTGAGACAATATATCCAGGAAATATGTATTGTTCCGTAGAATGCTCTGGGACAGCTGTATTCAGAATGGCACCACGTATATAACAAGATGACACCCTTTCTGTGCTATCCAACACACAAGCACGATGCTTTTCTGATAGTTTTCTATCAGAAAAACACTGTGCATGTGTGTCCTGAAAAATGGAATGGAAACAGGGAAATTTTTTGCTTTATAGTCGTTCGCCCCGGGGCTCCGACGCCGACGCCTTACGTGAACCGTCCTTTCGACCCCCGGAACCTGCGAATGTTTTTGCTTCTAAAAAGAAGAAGACTCTAGAGCTTTAGAATTAGACAAAAAAATCCCGACCGACTTCACAATAGACGACGACGGACACGATGTTCGGGGTGATTTGCGCTGGACGGCCAGTTCAGACCAATCTACAGCAGGTAGACGAGAATCGCTATGTATTTCAGATAAATAACGGGGCCAGAGTGAACCACTTGGTGGTGTTTGTTCTTCCAGACGCTGTCATTCCGCAGGGAATGGCGGCTTGTGTGTACTTCCAGCTACCAGGTAAGGATTTCGAACTTCTGGGAGCTCTGTCAGACACCAAGCCAAGCTCCATCTTCAAGATCAACACCGGTTTTACTGGAGATGTTGATATAGAGGATAAAATGATGGACGATGATTCATCAAACATAGATCAATTTGACATCAACCTTGGTATCTCAATAGAACCAATGATGCAGGCAGAACAACTGCTAGCACAGCAGAAGGCAGTTAAAAAGCCTGCTGCGCTAGCAGCACCAGGAGCTGGTGCTACTCCAGCACCTGAAGACGCTCAGAGTGTTGAAAATCTTGCAAACAAGATTGTTTCACATGCATACAACTACCTCAGTGGTTTCACCACCCCAGACAACAAAGTATCAATGAAGGTGTTTGACGACTGGTGGCAGAAATTCAAAACAAAGTTGGCCACCAATCCGAAATTCCTGCAAAACTTAGAGTGACCGTGCCTCTAGTTTAGCTTGCACTTTGGCACACAGCATTCTTAATTTAGCCAATTCATCTAAAATAGCACTTTGCGGTGTAATCAAATTCTTTTGAACATTTTCTTGTGGAGAATCTGTAAATACTGATTGAATTTGTTGTAAGAACTGTTCCTGTTGTTGCTTGTTGCTTTGAGCCGCACGGTAGTTTTTGAGCGATTGCTTCAGCCTGGCCGTGTTTTCTGAGTGATTGCTATCAGCCAACGACTGTGATAGTGATAGCAGCTCTTCTAGTGGTAAATTTTGTATTCTTACATCTGAATACTGCGCGATTTCGGGGTCGGCGCTTATGAATACTTGGTTCCTTTCGCTTTCGATATCTCGTCGCGCTTGTAAGGTCCTTTCGTTAGTAGCATCGTTGATCTGCATAACTACATGTTTGACAGCTTGCTGAGTAAATATTCTAGAGTAATAAGCGCGTTTTTTCTGGTTTACTTTGGCCAGAAGTTTGACCATTATTTGGTCGGTAATTTCATCGTCTTCGTTCTCCAGGTCCACAACCTGTTCCACGTCGTCAGCGGTAAATTGCTGATTTAGGTATTTTATTTGTTCATTTATAAACTCTTTTGTGCTAAAGTACACGTCCATTGTAGTGTTAATCACAGTGATGAACTCAAACTCGCACTCGCACTCGCAGTCGTTCAGTCGTTCGGTCGCTCCGTCGGCCACTCCCAACATCACCAGAAGTGCCACATAGTGCGGACGACTGTGCGACAGCGCAACAGAGACGAAGTGACAGCCACAGAAACAGCAACAGAACAGTAAATGCCTCGGTTATTGTCGTTATATACTTTGGCGCTACTAGCAATTTCACCTACACATATCATGGCAAAACAGGTATTCGAAGCAACCAACGAATGGCAAGTGGTCCCGGAAGGCTATGAGATTCCCGGAGGTTTGCATGTTAAAATGAACTTTGAAACGGGAGAGAAGCAGGCTAAGCTTGCTGATAAAGAATCCAATAGCGAACAGGAACAGGGCCTTGTCACTCAGGACCAGGTGGTTCTACAGGAACAAGATCAATTACTTCAACAGGCAAGCGAAGACATTTCGTTGGGCCACACCTCCAAACTTGAAGAAGTTGCCGAATGGGCACATGATGTCGAGTTTGGAGAAACGATTGCCAGCTCGCCAACATTTTTGCCAAAATTGATCTCGTTGATGAGTGATCAGAGTCAATCAGGTACGATGAGGGAGTTGGCTGCACGAGTATTTGGTGCAACGTTCAACAACAACCCTGCAGCATTAAACTACTTGTTTCCTGGCCATGATTCGGTGGTTGGGCAGCTGTTAACCATGATTGCACATGAGAATGCGCATCCAGTGGTGCAGTCACGACTGGTGTATGCACTAGGGTCTTTGTTAACAGATGGCAGGGCATTGGCAAAATACGACCAGTCAAAGGGAGATCAAGTGTTGCAAGGGGTATTTGAATCATGCACGATGCAAGTCCAAATTAAAATAGCGGTGTTGGTGGAGAAGTTGATATTTAAAGACAAGACAAAGGCAAGTCAAGAATGGTCAGACCTATTGCAACAAGTTTTGTCTGCAGCAGCCAAACCTAGCGATGATCTAAAGCCGATATTGGAAGCGCTGGTGACGATCCATGAGACGGCCAGCCCCCCTCCTCCAGTACAAAAGCCGTTTTTGAAATGGATTGCATCTTTGGCTTCGTCGTGGACTTCTTCATCAGAAATTAGTGTATTGGCCAAAGAGGTCAGACATCGAGTATTTGGCAACCCAAATGCATCTCGGAAAGATGAACTGTAGCGTGGTTTTGTTTCATGTCTTGATAATTATCTCGGTAACGGTGCCGATGGATGGATCGAAGCCCGCCGAGATGAGAGAATCACTTGGGGCACGTAATTTGATTGGTGAATGACAGCTCGCCATGGTAGTGATCCAAGCTGCGAGTCAAAATTTGCTTGTGCGCCAATAATAAATTAAAGTTCGTATAAATCTCGATCTGGTGCACTGTGCATCCATCTATAAGATGTAAAAAAATAAATAATGGAAGAAAGGAAAGGAAAGAATTATGCTGGCCATTGAAAAGCAAATGGGGCAAGTTGTACATCATGTTTGTACGAATGCCGTATGGAGAGAGATAACATATTGGGTAAATTCAAGCTATAATGGCTGCATGCACGTTAAGCAAAAAGCGTAGTGAATGCATACGCAGTTTGTGTTTTGGAATTTCTTTATTAGCTTGCTAGGAGAGAGGAGAAAAGCTAAGTAACAGAGGTTTGCAGAGTTATGCGTCGGTGGTATGCATTCTTTTAGTATTTCGTTTATCACGTTATGATGATAGTTACTTTTTACCTTGGTCTCGGGGGAAGGAAGGTATGAGGGGGTTCACGTATATCACACTGACAACTCTTTCACTTTCCCGGGTATATATAAAATTTTGAATCCCCTTAAAACACACACACTCTCTCTTTAAATTTTTTCTTCTCTCTCTTAATCTTCGAATTCACTCGTTTTTTTAAACTTTTCAGTACAACAATGGTTTCCGTAAAATTCTTAACTCAATTAGCTTTGGCAACTGTTGCTGTTATGGCAGCAGATCAACCAGCTGGTGGCTCTAACGAAAACCCAATCATTACTCCATCTTGGGGAAATGTTGGTAATGCTGGTGACAAGATGCAAATTACTTGGAAGCCAACTACTTCTGGTAAAGTCAACTTGATCTTGCGAGGTGGTGATCAAAACAACTTGGATACTATTGCTACTATTGCATCTGGTATTGACAACTCTGGCAAATACGAATGGACCATTCCAACCGATGCTCAACGTCAAACTTCTTACAGCATTGAAATCCAAGATGCTGACAACAAGGACATTTCCAACTACTCTCCATACTTTACCATTTTGTCTGCTGACGAAAAGGTTTCTTCGGCTGCTGCTTCAGTAGCATCATCTGGTGCTTCATCCAATGCTGAATCCAAGACTGGCTCAGCCGCCACCTCCGGTGCTACTTCTGGTGCTTCATCTGCTAGCAAGGCAGCTCAGACCACTTCTGGTTCAGCATCATCAGCAGCTGCTTCCTCTGCTTCTTCATCAGGATCTGCTTCTGCTTCTTCTTCCGCTGCATCAAGTGCTTCCAGCTCTGCTTCATCCTCTGGTAACGGCACTGCTTCATCTACTTCTGCTTCATCCACTCAATCCACTGGTGCAGCTGCCATTCAAACTGGAGGTTTGTTGATGGTTGCTGCCGGTTTGGGTGCTGCTGCATTGTTGTAAGAAGTGTTTTAGTTTGATTATTTCGTTTCTGTTTTAGTTTTTAATTTTCTCATTTGGTGTTAATTTGTTTTTAGATTACAATGTTTCTTTATTTGCTCTTTTCTGTCATTCCATGGATCGCTGGAACCCAGGCCTGCAGCCCTTTCCCATGCGGCGGGTCGACGGTATGATAAAAAATGTGGAGTGTCGATCAATGCATCTAGTGTTTTTTTGCTTCTTTTTTTTTTGAAAAAAAAAGAAGACACTACCCTAGGCGTGACTAGACTAAACTCTATCAGAGATATAAATAACGGTGCATGTCTGAGATCTGGCGGGGATCGCATCGTGCAACCACTCCATCCAAACAAAGGACAATATTTATTAGTAATTAATAATGCATCGAATAAAATAAAATAATATAAAAATAAATCAATTGTTGTTACCAACACCTGCGTTGACAATGTTCGTGCAAGCAGTAGGACTCAGGGCTCCAGCGCAACCAGCACCACATTCGCCAGGATGAGTGGCCATACACAGTGGATTGACTCGAAATACCCCAGCCGTCATGCCCGAGGTCATTGCGAATGGAGCACCGTTGTTGTAAGGAGCCAAGTCCAGGTGCCTCATCCTGGATTCGCTCTCGGGCCCGTCAGGATCAGGCAGCATTGCGGGTTCCAGGCCGTCCAATGCGTCGAGTGCGGCGGCCCGTTTCCGCTTGGCGGACAGTAGCTGAGATCGCAGCGATTTGGCATGCTCTTTTCTCTTTGTCATGTCCATGGGGACCGAAATGCTGTTACTAGGGCCATGGCGTGATTTGAGGTCTGCCGCACTATCCGAGAGCTGTTGCATCAGGGTGGAACTGCCTCGAGCTCGGTTATAGAACTTGTGATACGGCAAGTGGCCGTCATTCCACTTGGAGTCCTCTCTGGTGGCCTCGCAGTACCAGCATAGGCATTGCGAATATAGTTCGTTGTACCGGTCTCGGTACAACTTGTTTGTGTGTGCAAACCCATCCGATAGGTTGGTCTCGTCAAGCTTGTCATCGTGATTGATTAGTCGTCTTGTTCGCTTGTACGAGTACTTGAAGTATGCATAAGGTTGGGTCTGGTGTGTATGCCAAGCTAGGTCCACATCCAGCGTAGGCACCGCCATGAGGGTGGGATACTTGGAGATTAGAGTAAAGAACCTGTCGTACTTTATTAGGCATTTGCGCATTGTTTTTGTCAAAGCAGGGCTCTGGTACCAGGCCAGGTCGTGCATGTGTTTGACAAATGTGGACTGTCTCATTACAGCGTTGCCAACATCTATCGAAAACCGTGTATGAGTGTCGAGATAGCATTGCAGCATGTGCTTTAACTGGGCTCTTTCAGCCTTGGTGGGCTTTCCAGAAACGTTTTCCGTGTATATGCCTTTGACCCGTTTGTTCTCTAGAGAGCTGTCCATGATTGATCGAACTTGTTTCATGGACGAAGCTTTTAGCAGCGATTCCTTCATGCCCAAACAAAGCCCATTAGGGAAAAGATTGATGTTTCTTTCAAAGTTTATCGTCCCCAGCATTGGAGTGTCGTATTTGACGGCTTGAAGCAGGTGTCTTTTGAATTTGGCCAGTCGTAGAGTATTGGCTTTGATTTCTAAATGGCATCGTGTGCAGGTAGTGGCAAAGTCTTTCTCTCCATACCCCTTGCCACGGTTCTTGCCATCTACAATGACCCATGGGACTTTGAGTTCTTGTTGGCAATCAGGACAGTTGATGGACTTTGTCAGAGAGTCTTTGCAGTTGTCCCATGCACGGTTAGTACATTCTTTCCAATACCTGTATGCAGTGTCACCTGGATCATATTCAAACGATTTGTTTATCACTACATCTATCATGGACCATGGCATTCCTCTTCTGAACATGGCCCCCACTCCATCTACTTGGCAGTCTTCGAGATAATATCGCGGGTTCAACATGAATGCATGTGCAACCATCAATACGTCTATGGGTGGTAGATTCTCACTTGCACAGTTGTATCCATCCAATTGCTCATCCGGCCATAGTTTGACTTTAGTTGACGATGGAGGTCTTGATTGATGGATTTTCCACCCAGCCTTTGACTCTTCTGCATACTTGGGGAGAATAGTGCATTCCCACCAGCTTTTGAATCTATCTGCAGCTCTTGCAACATAGACCGACCATCGGGCATGCCGTACAGACTTGTGGGTGTCGCTACAATTCTCTTCTCTATCTTCTTCTTCGTCTTCAGAACCTACGATCGAGTCGTCATAAATGCCAAACAACCCTTGGGTCGCTTCAACTTGTTGTCGTAAATAGTAGAAAGTTTCCAAAAGTTTTAAATGCGTTACTAGTTGATCTGGAGGAGGTAACCATCCCGAACAATCAGGATCCTCACTCTGTATCGAATTCTTTCCAGCAGCCATGAAACTACTACAGGCTGCTGGACTCATCGATTCAGTATTATTCATAGCTTGATTAACCTGGGAGGTTGTAAGGGTAGACCATGGAGAAAGTTTAAAAGAAAGAAGAAAAAAAAAAATAAAAATATTAACTGCAACGCACGTCGTATATATAGATATGGCATATCCACCATGTAGGAAGCTACAGGTCTTGCTAATGCAGAAATCAAGGGTAGATCCTAATATTGGATCGCGTTCTTTTTTTTTTGTTTGGGTCACTGATCTGCAAATTGGCAGCAACGTATGGCTCCAATCAAGTGAACTTGACCATGTTGGTTTACCAAAAATAAATAAATATAGATCCGTTTCCCCACTCTTAGGTAGGTTGAGTGCCAGGATGATAGATACGAAACTAAGCTTTTTTTTTTTTCCAAAAAAAAAACTTTGTTGAGTTACGGGATTTGTAAACTGTTCAGTTTTGTCTCACTCAAACTCTGTCCATGAGACATTGACCGGCTGCTTGCTTGTCTGCTTGTCTGCTTAATGACGATTTTTCTGAGACCTGGGGGTTCAGATCCTATTAGATCTAGATCAAGATCCTGATGCATCCCGGCTTAGGATTCCGATGTTGTTGTTTTGTATTGAAGTTCAAGAACTTCAAGAACATGATGCAAGCTTGACGCCCTTCAGATACCTAGCCGAAAGATATGCCACATGAAAGTGAGAGTGTCCTATTTCGTTGCGTTACGGCTGTGCTCGCGCATTCTCACGTTTAAGTGAGGCTGCATGCTGCTCCTGTTGCGCTGTTGACTCCAGAATGGCTATAGATACTTTTGTAGGGGGGGGGAGGCTGGAATTGGGCAATATCCCCTCTTTCTTTTCCCTCTTCTAATACCAATGAAGTACACATACGCATACAGTGTGGATGTATCATGCATCGTAGATCGGTAGTCCATCCAACAAGTCAAGATATAGTACACTTCTCGTATATAACGTTCATGTAGCCTGATATACGAGTACGAGTACTAGTCTTGGTAATGTTTGTTAGTATCAAGTTGTATCCCATGACTGGTTAAACCTCCTGAGTTCTCCCCTGTATGAGTCACCCACCCTCTCTTCGATCATGCTAATTCTCCTGATTTTTGTCCTCTTTTGCACCAAACGTGCGGTAATCGGCTGCCACGAGGTCCAACGCCTCAGTTTTGAAACTTTGTATATATATAGCACAAAACATTTCATTAACATAAAACTTCAAATCGAAACAGAGTTAATTAGATTATTTGCATTACTTGATAGCTATAAATATCAGTAGAATGTTCGTGTAGTTTACGAAAACCATCTATCAATCAACATGAAAGCATTCAACTCCATCATTCTCGCTATCGCCGCCTCGCTTCTGACCGTCGTCCATGCTATAGACGGCGAAGATTCTCCACCTGAAGTAATAGCTGCAGCATTGAATTTCGAAGGCATTAATGACGATCCTCCTGAGGCCATTGCAGCAGCCAAAAACTTTCCAGGCTTCGTGCCGCCAGAAGAACAATAATTACTACTTTGTATCTCAAAAAACTAATATATTATTGCTAGTCAAGGATTGACTGTGATCTTGATGGATCAAATGCATACAATTCTTTCGCATAGCCCCTTTGCCGGCAAGGCCCGCCCCTTTTGATATAGCTCATTGCATCAGCCTTCAGCATGCTCGATCGTTGCTGTCTTTCAGGGTGATCATCTGGAACCGATTGGCGGTAGTAAGCCTTTGCAAATGCGTTATAAAACTTCTTTCGAGCCTTTTGCACCTTGCCATCCGGGTCTACAGGATAGTCAACAACGTTGTGCGAAGTTAAATGCAGCCTGAACGTTTGCCCCTGGACCAGGTCTACAGATGGCAGATAAGCTAGTCGTGCAGAATAGCTGTAAGAGCTGGAGGCAATGTTTTCTTTAATACACTGGCAAAACCAACAGAAACAGCCATCCTCGATGTAATCGACGTGATACATGTTCCAATATGCTCTCCATGTGTCCTGAAAGTTCTCACAGAGTTCTTCCTCGTTTATTATATCGTCGTGGGGAACCAAGCGGCTCACTCGCATGTTACAGTATTGCAAATACCTATTTGAACAGAGCAAGTGTGTCTGCCATGCTAGTTCCACGCTCAATGTAGACACGGGCCGTAGCTTCGGAACATTTCGCATCACAGAAAAGAGCCTGTCGTATCTGGTTAAAACATCATGGAAAGACACACCATCCAGCCACCCCTGCTGGGCGATTTGTCTAATATACACAAACTGCCTGGCCACGGCGCCACACAGTTCGACAGAAAATCTACTATGATTGTTGATATAATGGGTAAAGCATCTTTTAAATGACAGAGCATCGTGCTTTTTCATCTTGTCTGTGCGTAATGATATGAACACACGCAATGCTATGATTGAATCAAGCTGTGAAAGAGCAGTCAATTTGTCGCTCATGAACCTTGCCGTGAACCGGTCGTCTTTGCTATCAGGGGACAGTGTTCCATGCAGTGGATGAGCATGTCTAGCGGCAGCCAATGCAAAATGGTCTCTAATCTTGCGCAGTATCAACTGTTCATGGGTGATAAACCCATGACATGCGCTACATTCGAGCCGAAACTGCTTGTCCGCATACCCAATCCCTATGTTTGACATTCTATCGTATTCGGTATAGGGAACATGGTATGGTGCCTCGCTTGGTGCGCCGCAAGTCGGACACATCACCAGTTTCATAGGAGGATCAAACAAATTATCCCATTCTAGCCCAGTTTCCTGGCAAAAGTATTCACAGACTTCATGACCTGGAGCATACGTCCCGTTATACATACATGCATCAATCAATTTCAATGGAAACCCAACATGGTACCATCCTCCGTCACCATCTCTCATGCAGTTCTCTAGATAACGAGTTGGGTTCATAATGTATGAATACCACACCATCAACACATCCAACGGAGGTAGCATCTGAGTCTTGAACAGAAAGCACCCATAATCGGTTGGCATGGTACCAACCTGTGAACTTTGAATTCTTTCATTGATATCCTGCATCGTAATTGCAGCCTCAAACCCTCGTCTTCGGATCACCATAGACTCCCACCATTCTTCAAACCTTGCCACCGCTCTGGTGACATATATCTGCCATTTCTTTTCCTTGACTGCCTCTGGGTCTACAGAATACGACCCACTTCCTGTTGCCACAATCCGGTCCTGTATGTCGAATAAATCTGGCATATTTTCAATCTGAACCCTCAGGTTTTCAAACGCTTGCAGTAGGTTTAGGTTAATATTCATTTCTTCTATGGTTGGCAAGAACCCTGTGCAACTCGGATGCTCTGAGATGACTTCCGAAGTATTCCTCGCAGAAGTACTAGTACTAGGGTGAATATTAGATGCTGAGCCCGACGATAACGAGCTTCGACGAAGGAAGTTCTTACCAATCGAGCCATTAGCACTTCTTGCGCTTGTTCTTCTTCTCCTTCTAACCTCTGCACTGTCATTACTACTGTTGCTAGCTACTCTATACGGTGTGCTTCCCGACTGATCTAGCGTAAGAGCAGTCTCGTTCTCCTGAACTCCTACGGCAGCCGAAAACTCTGGTGGTAATTCTCCTGGCTGAGGACTTGGAGGTCTCCTGGGTTGTTCAACTGATGTGCGAGTGCTTGGTCGTTCGAGTTGTGCATAGTCTGTTGGAGGAGTTGCTGGTCTACGGTGCCCTCCATGCAGCTGTGGATTCACCGTCTGCTCATCTATCGAAGCCTCCGCAGTATATGGAGGAGGAGGTTCATTATGATACGGCATGGCTTGCCATTGCGTTGTGCTGAGTTAATGTCGATGAAATGGTTGATTTAAATGCAAACGGCATGACTAACTGCCCCTCCGATCCCCACATGAAACCAGTGATAACTAGATAGGGATGCGTGCTTTTTGAACATTCACAAGCATTGCCGTGTCTTATTGGATGCTTCCGTGTGGGTACGTGCTGTCGGCCCCCGGCCAATGCTCTGAGCAATGATATCACTCCATAGACATGTCGGCTCTTGGCACAGCAAAAACTTGTTGTGTGGACGATGGACGGTGTGGATCAGCAGAAATTGCCGCCCTAGTCCCGGCTTGGAGCTGAGTGTTCCAAAACGTCTGGAAACAGTGATGGTTCATTGCGGTTGTCGCACTATTGAACCGCCAGATGCGGCACAAGCCGCACGGCGTTGTCGAACGGCTTAGACGTTGATGTTTCACAACACGACCCTTTTTGACAGCTCGAGAGCCGAAGCTCTTGGCCTCCCCTTGTTAGTCTGTAGATGGATAGCTTATATAACATGCTCTGATCCGGGTTTCTAGGCACTCTTTTCGGGTGGGCGCTGATCATCTACAGGGTGACTTCTTCTTTTTTTTAAAAAAGAAGCAAAAAACAGTAGACAACAGCACCGGGGGGTCATGACTTCTTTTTCCAGAAAAAGAAGCAAAAAGCGGTAGAGTTACATAGTAGCCCAATAGACGCCGACTGTTTCCAGCCATTATCACCATCACACTCACCATGGAACCTGAGACGGCCACAAGTAACGACGTCGAAATGGATAATGACGACTCGGAAATGATATGGCCACCATATAATAGCCTATTGATAGCTATTAGCGAGATTTTGAAGGACCCAGTAGGTCAAGCTCTCTCATCGCCAAGCCTAATGAAGTGTATCATGGAGGAGCTACAATACGAGCCAGATCACAATTTATCACATAAACAGGAACTATATCTGTGCTACGAAAAGGTGTTGATATTTGCGCTTATTGTGGAATATAGCGCCCTATGGGCACTGAGCATAAAGTTACCCAGTTTTGATATCGTTACGCTAGCCAAAGCTCGGATCATGACCACCAACGCTGATTCATCGGGGAGTTCCTGGAAAACGATGCTTGCCGAAGATACTGTATGTTATATTTGTCCATTAGCTCTGGAGATGTTAGGAGGGGATGAACAGTTGCTCAAGCACAAGATGTGTATGCTAGTGGAACACGCTATGGAGATTTTCTGTGGGTTACAAGTTCAGATCATTCACAATACAAAGGATGGTGGTGATACGTTTCAATTGCTATGGCATAAGAACGAGGATTGGGTGCTTTATACGCTAGAAGACACTGGTGGCTTACTATTCATCTAACTACTTTCGTCTACTGTTTTTGCTTCTTTTTTAAAAAAGAATAACACCACCTCAGCTATTACAACCACTTTGAGAAGTCGTATTTAATGTCCGTAGACTTGATTTGCTGTACTAGCTTCTTGAAATTGCCAAAATCTTCGTCGTTCTGGGTAGAAATTTCAAACACTGCGTTCTTCTTGTCGTCATCACAGAAGCATTCTTCTACCTGACCAGGGATAACCATCCAGTACACAAAAGGGATGCCCAACTTTGCCAATTGATCCCCGTTCGACTTTAAGCTCTCAGTCCTGCCAGATGGCAACGACCCCCATTCTTCGCATAGCAATTGCTTGCCATATTGAGCTGCAAACTTAGCGGCATCTGGGACCCACTGGTCCCAGTCGCCGTCATACCCGTGCAATGCAACTATATCAATGTCTGGGATCTTGAAGATGAATTCTTTGTAGTTCCTGTCTTCCCCGGCATACGAGCTCCCACCTACACCGCCCGTGGAGACAGCAATTGGCGACCCATCTAGCACTTCCTTGTAGACCTTTGCTCTCTGAGCAAACCAGTCTGGGCCAACCGAGTCGATGATTTCATTCGCTTGGACCATTGGCTCGTTTTCGATATCAAACGCCATGATATACTCGGTGCATTCCTTCCATGGCTTTTTCAAGCTTGGAGAGACATAGTTCAACACATGGCGGGTTCGATTGTCAAAGTGCTCCTGCGCATTTGTGTTCTTGTAGAACTCATTGGCACTCCCGTACGCCTGGGCATAAGCTCCCCAGGAGTTCTGTCCAAACGAGTTGCCGTCATGCACACTCACAATCGTCTTCATGCCGAAACTGGCAGCCTCCGCCATCAGTCTGTCAATGGCATCCAGCACCTCATCGTGGAAGACCCCGGGGCTAGACTCGAGGTCTGGAAGCTCAGAAACCGGCGAACCCTTCTGAGTACCACTGGTGCCGGTGATCCATGTTCGAAACACAGTCATGCCTGCGTCTTCAAGAGTTCGCAAGTAGTTTGTTCTGTCTGCGTCTGACAGGCCGTGAGCATAGTAGCTGGACGTACCAGCAAAGCCTTTGGCTGCAGAAGCTACTGCACTAAGGGCTGCAATTGCAATTGAGCCGGAGAACTTCATATGCAAATCTTTGATTAAACAACTAGCTAAACCATGGATCGATCTGGATTATATATCTATACGGAAATTAGGACGGACGACCTGTCGTTGCATCTGTCCAAACTGTAAGGTAAGGTTGCAAGGGGGCAAACACCGAGATGTAGCCCTTGCATCTTGCTCCACTGTCGACCCCACCCCGCACGCATCACATCTTGTTATCGTGCAAGTCACCTCCTCAAACATAAAACGGTGTTTGCTCATTTGAGGCAATGTAACCGTAACAAGACTTACCCTCACTGAATCAGCAAATCTTCCGTCCCTTTGCTAGTGGGCCAGCCGTGCCAGAACCAAAACACAGGCACGTGCCAAGTGCGGCTCACCCTAACTCACGATGGTACCAGAGGGTGGGGGTCTTTTTTTTTCAAAAAAAAGAAGCAAAAAAAAGAGAAAACTCTTAAATAGTATAAATAAATTATCATTGAAAGCAGTCTATAAGCGTATTATTCTATAAATAATAATTTAGTTGCTGGTGGCAGCATCCAATGCGTTAAGCACATCCTTAACCAAGTCATCTTCATCTTCGATACCAACTGACAATCGAACCAAATCGTCATAGACACCTGATGCTTCTCGAGCCTCCTTTGGAATGCCGGCATGGGTCATTGCAGCTGGAACTTCACACAATGACTCGATACCACCCAAAGACTCAGCAAGAGTAAAGATCTTAACGTTTTGGCAGAACTTGTCTGCTCCTTCAGCTCCACCTTGGACTCGGAATGAAATCATACCACCACCCAATCCGTTTCGGTGTTGTCGTTGAACAAGTTCTCGTCGTGGGTGGGATTTCAAACCTGGATATGATACAGCAACTACACCGTTGCCAATTCGAGATTCCAAAGCTTCAGCAATGGCTTGAGCATTGGATGAAGAAGTCTTTGCACGCAAGTGCAAAGTCTTCAAACCTCGATGAGCCAACCATGAATCGAAAGCTGATGGTACAGCACCAATGGCATTTTGGTGGAATCGTAAGGCTTCATGAATGGCGTCATCAGAAGTAGCAGCAACACCCATAACAACATCAGAGTGACCATTGATGTATTTGGTCACTGAATGCATGACAATGTCTGCACCATGCTTCAATGGGTTTTGAACATATGGTGACATGAAAGTGTTGTCAACAACCAAGTACAAAGGTTCAGATCGAGAAGATCGAACCTTGGCAACAACAGTTGCTACTTTGGCAATGTCAGTGACAGTCAAAGTTGGGTTAGATGGAGATTCGATCCACACCAATCGGGTATCTTTGTTGATTAGAGATTCGAGTTCATTTTCAACATCGTTAGTAAATGAAACATCGATACCGTGGGTGACAGCTACCTTGGAGAAATATCGATGGGTACCACCATAAACATCACCAATGGATACAACATTAGCCCGTTGAGCAAGAGCTTGCAAAATGTTGGCAGTTGCGGCTGATCCAGATGCGTAACCCAAGGCATATTTACCACCTTCCAAAGCAGCGACACATGCTTCAAAGTTATCACGGTTTGGATTGGCAGATCGAGAGTATTCGTAAGCTCCAACTGGCTTAGCAGCTGCCGATTGAGCAAAAGTAGTAGATAATGAAATTGGTTCAATTACTGCTCCGGTTGATTTATCAGGTTCTGCACCAGCATGGACAGCCAATGTACCGAAATTTGCACTATCAGTTACAGTCATTTTTAAATTATATCTTTAGTTGCAAGAGAAGAAAGATAGGAAGCAGAAAAAAATTTTTTTTTATTGATATCCCGGCTATCGACGTTCATTTATATATAAATATTTATTATTCCATCGAGGGCAACGTGTGCCGACCCGGGATTGAACACTAATTAGGTAAGGTTAGTAAACCACGCTGACAAATTTTTTTTTCTCGAGTGTTTCAAATAGCGAAAATGACGTGCTAGCTTAAGGGACATCATGTCATCGCACCGCCAAAACTATGGTGCAAATTCCAGTAGATTGTAGTGGATTCTAGTAGAAAAACAATCTTAGATCAACAAGGAGGATATTCCAAAACACCCCTAATTGCGCTGTTGCATTCTGTTTTCATCATAACCCTAGTATTTACTCCACTCCATCGCGATGACTTTTCGTCTGTTGGGTCACTCACCCAGCAGTCCGCGGATTGTGGCGCCCGTAACGGATTAATCGACGGTGACCTTCGCTGTGTGGCGCGTGCCGAAGCCTTACCGAACAGGGCCCCGAACATGACTAATCACGGTTGCTGACTACTGCCGTATATGGCAGTCCATGAGACACGATAAGAAACAGCCCAAAACGGTCCGTTAACCGGTGCCATTTGTAATGGGGTCAAGTTGGTGATGTCGAAGGTGCTGGAGTACCATCACAGTGGACGCAGGGACGTGGGCATTACGCACGACCGTTGGCACGACGAATGGCGTGATTGGGTATGGTGACCGTAGACCAGAGACGCCGCAGGCACTGTTTTTGCTTCTTTTTTAAAAAAGAAGAGCACCACCGGGAGGATCATGTCTTCTTTTTCCAGAAAAAGAAGCAAAAAGCGGTAGACGATGGGTTAATGTCGAAGAACACCACCGGGAGGGACACTGTCGTCTTTTTCCAGACAAAGAAGCACAGAGCAGTTGAAGTTCCCCAGCAGAGAAGAGAAATATACTCAACTAACCTCATAGAATCGATGTGTGTTAACAGTTTTTCCGTACCATACATTTTCACCTGTTTTCGGACCCCCCAAAACGACTACCCCCAAGGCGGTATGAGATTTCCGCCCATAGGCGTATATCACAGTCCTAGCTGACTGAGGCTCGTCCACTGTTTGCTTCTTTTTTTAAAAAGAAGGACTACGTCCGCTGGGGGGGGGGGGTCAACGGTGTGCGGCTCAACCTTAGTTATAGTACATAATCTACACGCTGTCTAAACCATAAACTCACGCAGGTCTCGTCGAGGAGGGTACGGGTTGACGTCGTCCTCTGGAGGAACCATGTCGTCTGCCCACATAACACCGTCGAGATAGTCCTTCGGAATATAGCTGAACACCTCTTTCTGCTCAGACACCAGAGCGTATCGCACGACCTCTGGCGACACTTTCGCCGATTGGACAATCGGGTCTGGCGCCACAGAGTCCACTACCCTAGCTAGAACCTTCAACAGCTCATGCCGCACCCAGAACCCTTTCATTTGTACAATATACAGTCCAGTCAGAATCTGCTGCTCTGGAAGCACCGACTGGGTGTGCTCGTTAACGTAGGTACCATCCAAAAGAGCAGATGCCACCCACGGGAACTTAGCTACCGCCTCCTTGGCGTATTTCTCGGTAGTTTCAATGTCCGTAGGATGCAAAATATGATGGGCTACGACCTTCGAGTACATTATATTAGGACGATGGCCATGTACTTGTGCAAAATGCTCGTCATTAGCCAGATCCAAAACATACTGCTCTCGACCAGCGTTCATGGCAAAAAAGTCAATCATATGGCCAGCTCCATAGGGATCCAGCTCAGGAGATAAGCTCCACAAGAACTTTGCGTATTCGAAGGCTGTTGTCCATGTACCACGACGCATCAACGCTTTCAAGTGCTTCATCAACACTAGGTAGAAGGCCCGGTTCTCCATATACTTGAATGGTAACCTGCATGACCCGTCAAACTCGAATTGGTTCTTAAAGGCTCGGTCAAACACTAACAAGCATCGCTCAATCATATCTGCTGCCTCGGAATGCTGACCAGTCTGGGTCATATTCTCAGCAAGCATGAGCAGCGTTGGTGAGTGGTACAACGACTTTGGTAACACTTGATTAATGATAGCTTGAGGTTCAGAAATTGGAAGTAGGTATTGAAATAGTCTTTGAGCATTTGCATATGGATCCGAGTGGACAAACTTAAACGACCTTGTGCCATATATTTCGTCCTCTACCTCATGGATTTGTTCCATCATGACTTCTCGTTTCACGGTTGGCAAGAAATGGGGTCGCACCTTGCTAAAGACCAGCTTTCTAGCTGTCCCAGGTACAGAACGTCCATCTCGTCCACCCCAGTCCTTTGGCTTCTGGGTTGGAGCAGGGAAGATGGAAGAACCACCGTCCACATGCTCCATAGCGCTCTTGCCAAACAGCTTCCGGAACTCCAACTCGTAATCTAGATACTTGGTATTGACTGCCAGGAACTTGAAATAGCTTGGGGTCGACGATTGGATGTCTGCGCCGCTGACTGATGCAATCAATTGGTCTATATCCTCGTCCTCGTCTTCTTGGTCATTGTTTGTTGGTGGTTGCTTCTTTTTACCCTTCTTCTTCTTCTTTTTCTTCTTCTTGCTGCTTGATTTGGATGCTACCACGGGCTCTGGCTCGGGTTCTACCTGTTTTGCGGCCTCGTTTTCAGGTTCACTGGCCCGATCCTCGTCTTCATCGTCATCATCATCGTCGTCCCCACCGAGCATTTCGAACGGATTCCGTTTCTGTACAATGACTTCGTCCTCTGAATCGTCCTCGGCCCCCTCCTGTGCGGACTCGCTGTCCCCCGGAGGTGGCGACGGCGTGTGTGCCAGCAGATCGTGCTGGCCATACAGCTTTTTCACTGCTCTCGAGCTCATGTCGATGGTGTTTGGTCGGAATGAGTAATGGCGCGATGTCGGGTTGGCCAAGACACCCTCAGCGCGTTTCGACCCCCAGCGGCGACTGTTTTTTGCTTCTTTTTTTTAAAAAAATAAGACACCACCCCCAGCGTCTACTGTTTTTGCTTCTTTTTTGAAAAAGAAGAGCGTCACCCTAGACGCATGTCCTTCTTTTTTAAAAAAAGAAGCAAAAACGGTGCCTGCGGCGCCCTGAGCGGTGTGGTGCTGCGGCGCCGGTCCGCCAGAAAAATTTCACTATCATCACCGATTAGACACCAGTACAGCGACATGGTATCCAAGAAACAGAAGGAAAAGCGCAAGGACTTCCAGAAACAGAAGCTCAAGGTCGGCAAAGGCAAGCTGCAGCCGAACAACGCCACTAGCGTCGACTTCAAGGCCAAGGCAATCCATCTCAAGCAACAAAGCATCATCGCAGACCTCACCGCCGAAGCTGAACTGGACAAGTACCTGTCTCTCTGCAAGCATCACTCTAACACAGTCCGTAAGGAAGCCCTGGTGTACGTCCAACAACACTTACATGATGTAAAGAGCATGAAGGCCGTCGTTTCGACGGTGGCTCCACTGGTAAGGGACCCTTCCCAGTCCGTTCGTGATACACTCCTAGAGCTACTCAAATCAATCCCTCAAGACCAATTACGGCCCCATACGTCGCTGATAATGCTGCATGTACATTCGGCCATGACCTATTTACAACCAGATATCCGGGCACAGTCGACCAATTTCCTGAACTTGATGCTGGACATTGCGCCGCAGGAAGTTTCACGAATGTCGTTTGCCAAAACTCTGTCGTGCTTCTTCCCGCTCTTGGGATGGCAAACTGATTCCAAGGCTTCGAAGCTTGACCAGTCGGTGACATTAGCAGCTTCTACTGCAACTACAGGTCTATCATACGGTTCTAAAGCATCCAAAACAAAGTTATTGCATATCGAGTCTTTACAGAAACTACTAACTACTGCATTATCGTCGGAAGATCAACACAGTCAATCGTCCTCACGAATATTATTTCATCCTGATACAAAGCAGCTTCTGCTTCCTCAGACCGCCGGTCCGTTTCTGCATCTGGAATTGTTCGTCAATGGTAGCTCCGATAGCAACAGTGTTACAATTACCGAGGACACGTCCGACCGAGTTGCACTAGTTACCGAGCTCAAAGACACCCTCATCAACGGCTTGAAACAGGCGGTAAAAGACTCGGGTCAAGTGGGTCGAACCGCTTCGAGTTTGCTCAGTTATGTTGAAAATGTTGTTACGAATTGAAGAGTCTACTGTTTTTTGCTTGTTTTTTTAAAAGAAGACCAGTGTTTTTTGCTTCTTTTTTTAAAAAAAGAGGAACACGGATAGTATTGAAAAATATTATTACTAATTAATTAGAAAAGTAGTTTAGAAAGTAGACCATTGCCAATCAGCAGGAATCACTGGTGATTTGACGGATCCAATAAAGTTAGTATGTGCATTACTATTATCGTTGTTGTTTGCGGTGGTATCATGGCCAGCATGAATTGCAGTTGAGGTGGTGGTTGGCTGTGGTGATGACACTCGTGATAGAGTAGCAGTGGGTGTAGTTGTTGAATTAGTAGATGTGGCAGATGATGAAGAACCTACGTGGTGTTCATCAATAAATGTTTTAAATTCCTTGTATTCTGTCAAGCACGACAAACAGGCTCTTGACGGAGTTCCATTGAAAGGATTGAAGCTTACATTCTGATCCAACAAGACTGTGAATCTGGAATGCAATCCGCAAAAGATGTCGCCGCATCTTCGGCAGTGATGCCGTCTTTCAAACAGTGTGAATAGTCTATTGCATTCGGCACAGGCATTTCGTGAAGAATCCGGCTTCCAGTGGGATCTCGAAGGAGGTCCGCCTGATGCAGCAAATGTAGTAGAAAACGGGAAATAGCTTTCCTCGTAAGGCTGTGGATGAGGTGGAACAGTAGTCTTGTAGTTGCTAGGCTTGATTGGAGTAGAAGGCAATGCTTGATATCGAGGAATTGGAGAATAAATTCCCGAGGTTGGGGAAGGAGGCAACGAATAGTTAGTTCGTTTAATTGCCGCTTCACGAGCCTGCTCTTCTGAAGAGAAAATGCTAGACCAAGGCTGTAGTTTAGCTGGTCTTCGTTTTTGTTTATGCTGGGTTTGGTTTGTGTTTTGGGCTTGGGGGCCAGGTCCCATGAAGTGTAATGCAGGTTTATAGTTGGATTTCCGAATGTTTTGTTCGGTGGTGAATATGCTAATAGACGATTGAGTTCGATTCAAAAAAGTTGCCCTTGGGTCTCCCTGGTTGTTTGAGAGATTGGTAAAAGGAAACTTGTCTGAATTGGAAACCGTGGACTTTGGTGAAGATGCAAGATGATGTTGGTTAGTATTGTCTCCAGAAGTAACTGAAGACGCAGACGATGATGATGATGCTGACGCGGTGGTTGAAGTAGAATCCATTTTAGTGGCTACCTGCTGCTGCTGCTGCTGCTGGTGGGTTTCAGAATTGGACAGAATAGTGTCGGTATCGCTGGTAAAGCTTGAGAAAGCTGATGGAGCATGATGAGCAGGACGAGCAGTAAAATCGGTTCTCTTCTCGAACGTTAGAGTACATTTCTGTTGTTTTTTTGTAGTTGTCGTCGTCGATGTAGCGTGATCTGGCGACGTGTGAGTAGTCGAAGGAGACGATGACGACCTTTTAAAGTTGGAACTACATTCACTAGTTGAACTAGACATTTTCATTACAGCCCGAATAAATAATTAATCATATATATCACAACAATGGATGGAGGCTCAATCAGTGAACCAAAAAGGAGGTCGCTCGACGATATATATATATAGATATAGTGTTTCAGTTGAGGGGGCACCACTAGATGTGGTTTCTTTTGAGAACTAATGGAATTTTCGGCTAGCAGGTTAAAAGAATGGCTGGGATAACATGGGATATAATATTAATCTTATGCAAATCGATTGGCTTAGGGATTTTCCTTAATCGTCACTGCACAGACGCACAGTTGAGAAATCTATGGGCTGCGCTGTGTGTTGCGCGACTTTTTTGTCAACTTTCGGGTATGGGCTGCAGGTTTACAGTTATAACTACGCACGTCATGCAGGATAGGTTTTAAACCAACGGATTCATAACTCCGTGACGCATATGCCCGCCTTTGGATATGATGGACCACATAGTAATGTCAGTTGGATTATCACAATCCCAGGATAATGGGAATCTCGATCGAAATTATACGAGAGAAGAATCGTCCCCAGCCTGATCTGGCATAGAACATTACTAGGCGTATAGAATTTTTTGGGCGGGGCCCTTTACGTTGCAATAGGTAATCTAGTGTAGCGTAGCCTGGGCCCCATCCGGAACTGAAATTTCACTTACGGGTGCATTATAAAGATGTGGGATGATGATAGAACCGGTTGAAAGACGGGGGCGAAGACAGGAGGCGGATACCGCCGCAACCGACGACACTCCGATATAAGATATCCTTCTTGATAATCGAATAGATATTAGTCTAGTGGGTACCCGTCGTACCGGAGCACAAAGTAGGAACTAAACTTGGCGTAGTGCATTAATTAGCAATCGATTAGTGGAGCCCAAAGACCGGGTATATTGTTACATTATCCAAGATTCCGATCGATTGGGTATTGTGAATTCCATTAGATATTAGATTAGAAGCAATCGAACACGATCTAGTTAGGAGGATAATGCAACCTTCGCACTCGATTGCTGTGGGTAACCATAGACAACCTAACGCTTTTGATCCATACCCCTGTTTAGGTGATTTCGTACGTAATCTGGACAGCTTCACATGGAAAAGGCATCAATGCGTTTTGATTGCAAGGATGTTTTTGATGACCCTAGCGGCATGGATGTTTCGCCTTTGCCGATACAAAGCTAGTCTAATTTTGAGGAACAATAACCTTTGAGTGGACGTGCATTAAAAATATGAAATAATATAATAGCAAACTGTATGCATACCATATCCTTGACAAGTAAAATTAATGAGCCATACATATCGCAACCGCAATCCAAGAAGAATACGTCGCCTTTACTGCACGAACCTTAATTGGGGGACTGCGGGGCCTGACATGTGCAGGGCTTTTAGAGATCTCTTTGTTCGCCCCAGACGTCCAGTGTTTTTTTGCTTCTTTTTTCCAAAAAAAAGAAGACACTACCTGGAGCATGTCTGGTCTGTGCGGTGACTGCGTTGGCCGTGAGCCGCATGCGGCGCTGACACACCGAGAGTGCTCCCAGGGTGATGTCTTCTTTTTCCAGAAAAAGAAGCAAAAAGCGGTCGACGTCTGGGAGACGCAAAGGTCAGAACGAGTGTATTGGGTACGTGGTACAATACAGAATAAATACTACAAATCCGGGCACTAGCCACGCTGGCGGTGGAAGAAATGGCCTCCCTGCTGGCGGTGGTTCTGCTGGTGCCTGAACGCATCCGCAAACTTGCCAAAGTCGAATCCGCCAAAGTCTTCCTGGAACTGAAAGTGCTGGCCGCCAGCTCCACCTCCTGGGAACCCGTTGAAATGAAATTTCATGTTTCCGCCTCCAGGATGGCCTCCGCCCTGGAATGGGTTGCCTGTGAAGCCGCCAGATCCGTCCATCTCTTCGCCAGCGTCGTATCGTTGGCGTTTCTCACCATCCGTCAACACTTCGTACGCTTCGTTGATATCAGACATCTTCCGTTCCACCTGTTCCTGGCTCAGGTCGCCTTTGTACTTGTCCGGGTGGAACTCCTTGGTCTTGGACCGGTATGCCTTCTTGATCTCTCGATCGTTGGCACTTCTGGATACACCCAGAATCTTGTAATAGTCCTTGGTCTTTGCACGATGCGCCAGGGTCTGTGCTTCTCGGAGCTTGCTATGCAGCTTGTTATCCTGGATTTGATGAGCCTGGATTGCTTCGCTTAGAATCGCTACCGCTGCGTCGAAGTTTTCCTGCTCCAGCTCCTTCTCTGCTTTCAACAGCAACCCATTGGCGTATGTTGGGTCCATCTGTAGAGCTTTTTCACAGTATGGCACCCCAGCTTGATACTTTTTCAGGTAGAAATAGGCATCGCACAGAGCTACACCCAGTGAATCAACCAGACCAGTAGGAGCATTGTTCAAGCCAATATCTTTAAATGCTTCTTCGGACTCTTTCACTATTTGGTCATACAAACCCTCGCCAATCAGCTTGGTCTCCATTTCTCCCCATAGCCTATGACCTGAAGCCTTCTTACGTCGAGTCTCGGTATCATATTCCTTTAGAGCCTTTCTTGTTTTCTTGATCTGTTTGTGAATTTGTTTACATTCTTTGCAGTCCTGGTCGAATCGCAGACATCGTTGGACTTGCTGCATAGCATTGTCGTACTCGTTAAGACCATAGTAATATACCTTAGCCATGGTGACATACGGCTCTGGATCCGACGGTGACAAGGCAATGGCATTGCTTAGATCCACCAGAGCTTCTCGTGCGTCACCCTTTGACAAGCGACACTTGGCCCGTGTGTTTCTCATTGACAGCATGTTAGGGCAAACGGACAAGACTTCGGACGATTGATGGATACAGCTCTCCCAGTCCTGTTGCTTGACCGATTTGACTGTCTCTTTCTCTAGCTTTTTGGTGTGTTCTATTGTGTCTAAAATTTCCTGGTTATGCAACAACTTTGCGTCCTTTTGGGCGAGATCAAATTTGCCTAGCTTAAGATTGATTCTAGCTCTTTGTGTCAAAGCTCCTTCGAACTCTGGTTTTAGTTCCAGCACCTTGTTTAGATCCTGCAGGGCAGGTTGGTTTCTTCCGACTGATAAATAAGCTGCACTTCGTTTGAATACATATAGATAGTTTTCTGGATCCAGCTTGACGGCTGAATCATAGGCATCAATAGCTAGTTTGAATTCACCTGCCGACAGATGGCTATCCCCTTTCGAAACCCAGGACGACGCTGTGCCGGGGGCTGATCCCATAGCTGAGCCTCGTCCATTGGTCACGGCAATAGCACCTACGAGCAGCAACGATGAGAGTGACAACTTCATGGCTACGTATGATCTGGTGTGTCAAAAAGTGTGAATCAATGATGATTGTGTTAACACGTTGGCAAAGGCTAAAGGTCGGAGTCGGAGCCGGCTATCGGTACCTGCCGATAAAGTCGATACACTGTACTGGTCAGGTAGTCGACCTTTTGCTTCTTTTCCTGGAAAAAGACGATGCTCCTTCTGGTGGTGTTCTTCTTTTTTAAAAAAGAAGCAAAAACAGTGCCTGCGGCCTGACGCTTACCGCTTTTTGCTTCTTTTTCTGGAAAAAGAAGACAGTGCACCACCCGGGGGTGTTCTTCTTTTTCAAAAAAAGAAGCAAAAACGGTGCCTGCGGCGCAATTGTAGCGCTTTCTGCTGCTTTATCTGGATAAAGAACGAGTCATGGTGTGCGTGTTTCAGCGAGCCGCGTGCGGCTCACGACTGTCAGGCGAGACGTCTACCGCTTTTGCTTCTTTATCCAGAAGCAGTCGACAAGAAATCAATTTGCTCTACAGGGGACTATAAAATCAGGGGGGCCACTCACTTCAACAACATAGTCATACTAAAGCCTAAACCGATGACTTTTCCTGCAGGGGTTTTGATATAGTTAAAGGTATCAACATCTCTGCCTCTACTAACTCGATGATGAACTCCCAGACTCAACAATTGCTGTCCACATCTGTGACAATCATCAATGTCTGGTACTTCACCATCAGCGTACTCGAGTACCAAATAATACATGATAGGACCCGCCCTTAAAGTTTAGAGTACCATATTCAAAAATTCGTGGCCACACTCTTTCCACCGGTTTCGCAAGGTCTCGAGATATTTATAGACGCTAGTTTCGTTCAGGAACTCTGCCTCGCTATCTTCAATCGTAAAAAGTTTTAGGACTAGTGGCCGACCGCTACTGATGCATTCATGCTCAACTTTATACACCTCTCCTACATCACAAAATCCTGAAACTGTAATAACACCACATACTTTGAATTGTTCAAACAATCGATCCCTTCCCTTCTCCGAGAAACTGCTCCAAATGGCCTTGGAGCCTTGTTGATCGGTGATCTGAATAAAAATCATGAATGTCAGTATAATCAGCGTATAGATCATCTGCAAATTGGTGAAGAGAATTGTCTCTAGTAAGAACTCGATAGTTATCTTGTTGGAGTTCCTCTTCATTCCCACTGCGAATCGCATTGCCATGCTGTTCGACAAACCCTTTCAAGTCGGGGAGTTCCTTCAGCACACGTTTTGCCAATGCACAAAGCATGTCAGACCAAAATAATCCATCTTCTTGATGGCGGCAGTAAACCGCTTGATATTTCACATTGACCGAATCATCAGGGCTTTCACCAATATCGACATCGCTATCGTCAAAAAGCATTATAGTTAGTCTTCCAGGATCCAACGTGGCGGTCACCCGACACTTGTTCATGGCTACTACCTCAAATGACCTTGTCATTGCTTGTTCGAAGCTTCTTTTAGCTTCTTCTATCCTGTCATTGATATCATCTCCCTGTCTTCCGTGTAAAGGGTCAATGACAGCGGCATCATCGTTCCTGGTCTACAATAACAGTTGTTAGAACCAGACAAGTGTAGGCACGGAGTGGCCTGTTCACTTGCTTCCATAGTCTCTGTAACAAGGATAGCAAATTGACTGTCCATCGCCGTTTCATCAGAGCATGCTCCCAATCGATGGGCTATCAAAATGTTCGAGCCCAAGACGTCCGAATCAGGTATAGGGGCCCAAGGGTTCAACGACCTCTCATGCTCAACGCTTGGACCAGCGATTGGATCCCATTGGGGACAATCGATGCTTGAAGGACTCAAGGTCACCAATATATCTCTCAGTCCATGCAAACAGCCGGGCGCCTCACCCACCACTTCCACAAACAGCCGCATTCTACTATTGAATTCATCTCCGTCTGTTACATGGATCCCTGCAGGCTCCGGAAATGGACGAAGGGCATTGATGAAGTTGCGCACCTCTTTGCGTAGAATGATTGCTGATCAAAAATCGTAGTCCTTCTTCACCGACGATTTGGTCCACGTTCGCTCCACTTTGTTCAACAAATGCTGGAAGATCGTGCTTTACATCAAAAATATGAGTCTCAGTCGTCACTGCAGACATGTCGAACTGGGCTTCCCACATCGGAACTTGCGGTTCTGCGATGATATAGCCGGCATTTCAAAGGTATTCCCGGTCAAAAGCACTGATATTGAAAGCATTGCGCATTCCTGGCGGACAGAGAACGTTTCGTATCTCATCCATACATGCTTCAACGTCAGCTCTGCTAGGTAGTGTGTCAGTCATCAATACTATGAATGTCTCAACCATGATGCTGCGAAGGTCTCTATTTATGTTGCATCTGTCTCTTGTGCCAAGGTGTGACACAGAGTACAGTCATTTTTGGTAACTCTAACAAAAGATAAACTTTCTAGTAGGTACACTGTTCCCGGGAGCGTAGATCACATGGTGCTTGCGCCGCATGCGGCTCACGCTGCAGGCACTGTTTTTGTTTCTTTTTTAAAAAAGAAGAACACCACCGGATTGGATACCGCCGTCTTTTTCCAAAATTCGCATTTTTACACACAAAAACTACATAGCATTCATCGTCTCGAGTCGGAAGGCTTTCGGAACAAATCCGGCTGGGCCCGGACGCTCGAAGAACTAGATCGTCGTCGTTGTCTCCGGGCGAACGACGGATCCAAGTCGTTCTTGCCTGCCTGTTTGGCCAACAGATTCAAAATATCCGTCAGTGAAATGACACCAGTCAGAGGACCACCAGTGCCCACAATCGGCTGGTTGTCATTCGATTTCTGAACAATCCATAGCCGATGGGCCTTGGTGGCCACCAGCTTGGCAATTGTTCTTCCTAAGGTGCTGTCAAGGGTCACGTGGAAGATAGGGAACGAGTCCTTGCCGTCCACAAGACCTCGTTTAGATAGAATTACGGTCAAGAACTGCTTACAGGTGTTTCGTAATAGCTGGGATTCTGATGACTTTGTCAGGAACTTGACGTCGACAATGGAGATATTACCCAGCAGAAAGTTCTTGGAGTCTACAACCGCTAACGAAGAAACGCCCTCGTTGTGCATCTTCTTCAGAGCATCAATGACCAGCTCGTCGCCATGGATTGAAATGACGTTGGAAGACCCAATGTTCAGGTCCCGCAGACTCGTTTGAAACAACCCTTCCAAGCTCTTAAAGAGACGACCGTTTTCCCAGATAAATCTAATAACTCTTCGCTGAGACAGCACGCCCACCAGCTCGGACGGATTTGATGGTGCCGTCACCGCAATTCGATGCACACCTTTGCCGAGGATTTCCACCGCGGTTGAGATTGTTGACGATGCACTGACTGTGACAAAAGGGTCTTTTAAACCTAATCGAGCAACAAACTTGACAGGAACCTCTTTGCCTGCTCGGGCCCGTACAACCGCTTGCATGATGTCGTCAGTCTGTTCAATTGGTTCGATGTGTCCCAGAACCAACAGTAAGTATGCATTTAAATCGGCATAGTCAAACGTATGACTAACCCCGTTAATATCTACAGATCCTTTCATTAGTGATTCAATGGCCTGCTTATCGCCGTCATGTTTGTCCTTCTCGGTCTTGTATTTGATTGGAATTGAGGTGAATTCATTCTTGACGAGTACATCAAATGCCTTTTCCACCGAAATGTCGCTGTCTACAGACACCAGTCTTTCCTTCTGCACCAGTTCTGTCAGCGAAATGTCCTGCCAGTCTCTTGCTATCGCACTGTTGTCATCCGATTCTCTGCTCGCAGTGCTGAGGCGACGATGTGATTCGCTGCTAGAGCTGCTCAGAGGCGGAGGAGTAGACAGAAAGTCCACAATCGACGAATGCCGTTGATGAGAATTGGGGCTAGCAGCCGGCATCATTGAGCTCGAGCTGTTTGTCGACGGAGTAGTGTTGATTGGAATTGGAGTAGCACCCGTGCTCTGGTTAGGGCTTGGGGTGGATTCCTTCTGCTGCTTCTTGTCGTCGGCCATTCTGCTTGCTGTTGCTATACGTAGGTGTCAGTGAGTATAGTCAATCAAAGTAAAGTGCAAGTGGGTGGTGAGTGAGAACAAGAGGATTAGTGTGTGTTGCCATGCAATCTATCGCAGAATACGCTCAGCGGCGCGCCTCACCCTGGGTGTGCGTGTTCTGTGGCTAATCACCGGGGAACCCGCACCGTCTGCGCTTTCACTCACCCAGATTGGACCACATTGCGGGCCTACCTCGCATGCCGCTGCAGCCACCCGAGCCCCGAGCCCGCCCCAGCCCCGGTGTCAGACGCACGTGAGGCATCTAGATGTGTCACGTGGATGCGCCGCAGACAGTAATCCTCCCGGTGGTGTTCTTCTAAAAAGAAGAGAGCAGTTTCTTAGAATATTAGGATTATTGTGATTATGGAATTAGTAGAATACTATATACGATATACTATACACACGCAAAGAAAAGGAATTACTTGGTCTTTTTCTCCTGCAGCTGTCGGTAACGCTCCAGCCGAATCTGCTTTTGTTTGGCAGCATAGCTGTTGGTCTGTGGATATCTCGTGTTGAGCAACGTGTCCCAGTGAATGAAGAATGGCTGTGAAAAGTTGGTCTTGATGCCAAACTGCTGGTGGTGAATGTCATGATACACAGCGTTATTTGGAAAGATAAGCTGGAATGGATCAAACGGCAAGTCGTATCCACAATGGTCATCAACTGTCTTCATGGTAGAGAAGGTGTAGAAGATCAGAGCTTCTCTAGTGGTCAGTCCTACGATAAGATAAGAGAGACCAGCTCCCAAAGTGTCCAACAAAAACCCTTCAATCAACGAGTTGTACAAAGCACCAAACGCATATGGTACATATAGTCGATGGTGAACAGAATGCAAGTGCTTATATAAAAAGGTATTGTTATGCATGATTCGGTGTAAAGTATACTGCCATGTATCCATGAGGAAGAACGCCATGAACACCTTGGCGGCAGTGATCACGTAATAATAAACATAGTAAGCAATAGTCTCGCTAACACCCATCTTGTTGGCCAGCTTCCAAATTTCGTATGGTTCATGACCAGTGTATTGTGGTTCTTCGTAATAATTCAAGACCAAACCCACTGCTGTCTGAATGGCATGCTGAGTTAACACTGCTCTGACAACCTCTGACATGGAGCACTTGTTTCGTTTCGACAGTTCTTCCGGGGTATGGATACGATATTTTTCAAACAACTCGTATTTATCGAGGAAGAAAAAGATCATACTAAAACTCCAGTATGCAACCACTGGAAGAAGTAGTGTAAGATTTTGGTCTGAAATCCAGTCAAACACAGCAGGGTATAGCTCCTTGGTGATTTGAGGAGGTTTAGAGTAGCTGCTTGTACTATTCATTTTTTTTTGTTTTATTGTTTGTTGATCAAAGAAAAAAAATAAGAGAAAATCGCCAGATATTTATCTGAATTTTCACGTTTCGTTTCTCGCTACTCACTCCACTGAAGACGACTTTATAAACAGTCAATATCAGTAAAGGCAAAAATATCGACTTGTCTTGGAGGAAAGAAAAAAAAAGTGGTGAGACTTCGAGACAGCCAAAAAAAAAAAAAAATTTAAGGGATAGAATAGTCTCTTTAGTCACAAAAATGTGTGTGAGATATGTTCGAGACCTTTGACCCTGCTTCTACCACCAGCACAGCTTTTTTTTCGCCTTTGGAGGAATTTGCGGGATTCTCGGTACTTTTGCTTGTTCTGGTCTGAATTTGAAGGCTTGGGCCAGTGGAATGTCATGTTGTACGCTTGCGCTGCCTCGCTCGAACCTCGAACGTCACACACACCACCCAAGTTGACGCTCGCGCGCCTCGAAACTTTTCATCAACTAACTGGCGGGTGTTGGGCATCGGAATGTGCCGGAACTGGTATCGGTGCGGCTTATGAGGCGAAACGAGACGAACGAGACGAAGCGAGATGAAAATCAAGGGGTAGGCGCTCCTCTGGCTATCTGTGAAGAGTCAACTATCTAGAAGGACCTCCAATGGTCCAAACGTGATGTGGTGTCCAGGGTTACCAAGCGCCCCTGGAGTTATTGGACTGACAGATATAGAGAGCAAAGAGGAATTTATTACCATTATTGACATCATCAGAAGAAAGATCTACAGGCAACGACAAACGCGTTAGAGAATGCATCAACCAGGTTGGTGTCAGCAATGTTAGCAGTATTTTAACCATGAGATTAGCTACACCCTTTCATTGGCCGTGGCGCTAAGCCATGTTTAATGGGAAAAAGGGTGGAAATGTGCTCCTTAGATAGTTTTTCACTGTCGTCTAGCTTTGTATACGCTGACCCGCCCCGGCCCACTGTGTTGAACACTACCCTGAGGGACAGTGAGCCGCAGGCACCGTTTTTGCTTCTTTTTTGAAAAAGAAGAACACACGCGGGAGGAGCACTGTCTTCTTTTTCCAGAAAATGAAGAACACCACTGTGGGTGGAGCCGCACACACCGTCACGGAAAATGTCCCAATAGAAAAAAAACGAAACCTCCAAAATTTTTCACCAAACATCACCACTAAAATCAAACAAGATGCCTGGGTTCAGCCAACGCGCTGGCAAGTTCAGACGTCCTACGTGGCTGCGACAGCATCGGTACGGACCTAACGTATTTATCTGGCGTAATCTCGAAACCAACCAGGTGCTGTACTCCCAATTACCCTTCCCACAGAAGTACAACATTGCCAAACAGTTCCGAGGACCAAACTGGCAGAATCGACTACCAAGTCTGCGAAATGACTTGTGGAGACCAATGGCTGTTGCGCAATTGAACACCTACGAAGGTGCTGTAGAGCTATACGAAAGCTTGGTTCAGCTACGACACATGCGAGACTTCACCCACCGAAAGGAGGCAGATTCGATGCGAAAGAAGAATGACGACGGAAACATTTGGTATTTCAGTCAATTCCGGCCAACCTATACCCAAGAGGCAGTCGCAGATGTTATCTCTGCATTAGAACATCTCAAAATCAACGCCAAACTTCACTGGGAAGACGAGTGGAGACGAGGCGACGAATCGCATTGGGAAGACGTAGGAGTGGAGCACCAGATGCTGCCTAGATACAACCCTAGAGAACGACATGTAGTACTACGACAGATCGCAGACAAGTCCTACGAAGATTATCACAACAATTTGGCCCGTTATGAGAAGGAACGGCAACAGTTCTTGGTCCAAGAGGCCAGAATTCGACAGAAACTGGCCGCCAAGATTCCATTTGCTCCTCAGCGAGAGGGCCCAGGTGGACCATCCAAGAAATGGGCCAGTGATAAACTAATTGACGGAATTTCGAGAAAATCAAAGGAAGTCTCCAAATTGCATTCTCAAGCATCCTCCACCATTGCCATGCTCAAAGAGTTGCCATTGTATGCAAACAAAAACCTCCGAAAACGTCTGCGAGCAGATGCTAAACGAGAGTTTGCCATGCTTCGACGAGTGCAACGGGAATTGGCACGATACAAGCGGGCACGTGCGGCTCAACGACAATTGAAAAAGCTAAAAGCTAGAAGAAAGTAAATATATCGGTTAACTGTACATAAATTAAATACGTAATTCTGTTTGCGGCTTCTTTTTCTTTCTACCTCCTGAAATGCTGTCATAATGAGTGGCCTTTTGCAAGTCCCGGCCAACGTTGTCTAGATCTTTGACCTTGTAGATTCTAACAATCCAGTTTTCCGAGGTGAACACTTCGTCAATTGTGCTCAATTCTGGATTCTGGGCCATTGTTAACCGTTGACCCCGGACTCGGTCTGTTGCATCTCCACCGGCCATTTCTGGGAATCGATAATAACTCATCTTGTACATTAATGAGTTTCTCATGGTTTGAGTGGCTTCTCCATCCACACGGTATTCTCCTCTAGCAGTAAAAAAGTCCCGCTCTTTAACCTCTTCTGGCCAAATACCTTCGGCAATTCGCACCATCCACAGGAATTTGTTCATATCGTCTCCTGAATAGCCCAAAACCCCGCCAAAGATCACCAAAATGTAATCAACGTCGTGCTGTCTTAAGATTGGGTATGCGTTTTCTTCAGAAGATGCCATTGCTCGTCCAACAGTGGCAATATGGGTGTTATTCCAAGTATTGTTGTCTACCAATGTAGTTCGATCTGCCATTCCACCAATCTGGTATCCGTAATCCCACCACGACATTACTTTGGCGTCCTCAGCAGTGTTCATACGCAACCAGTAGTAGGCTTCTCTGAAATCGTCAATCAAGAATTGCGAGCCATCTGGCAATTGAGAAGCTAACACTACTGATGGAGACGAGTAGGCATTTGAGGTCACCCAAGTACAGTGCTTGACAAACATGTACAGGTAGCCTACAAATGAAATGATAATCAAAGATTTGGCCAACTTTGGTCGAACCAGCTGTGGCAATTGCAACTTGGACCACAGAGAAGGTTCTCCTTGGCTGTCTTCACCGTCTTTTTCTTTGGTCTCTGATGAGTCTACAGGTGTTGTTGCTTCGTCTTCGGATCTGAAATCAGAATAGACGTCAAACAACGCAGAAAGGGCAATTGCTGCTGCAACGCAGATTACTGGGGTCAAAGTCAACATCAGCCGGACCATGACACCAGCAAAGTAAGAGCCCAAGATGGCATACACAATGATAAACACATGTTCATCCCGCAATTCTTGAATAACCATATACACCCCAGCTGGGAACAACCAAATCAGCATAAAAGTGTCAAAAAAGAACGATGGCCATGCGGTTGGCTGATGTTCAGAGACTGATGCAATGATTGGAATATGAATCTTAGCATAACCCGTGTCCCAAAGCGAATAAAATCGTCCAGTCCATGGAGCAATGACCCCTAGATAGGTCAAACCAAACAGGGCAGCTACAGCAATTGCCAAAACCACCACAATTGAAACTACGACAACGTTCTTGAATTGCTTTGGGGTGACTCTTGCTTTGATATAAGCAGCAAATCCGACCAGTTGAATTAATCCAAACACACCCAAACTGGACATGTGTTCGGAACTTCGGATTGGCAAGAAGCCTACGAACGGAATTTGCATCGAAGCTAGAGTACCCAGGGCATACCACGAAGAATAGGCCACGTACAGTCGATTATTGTACCGTCCCATCAGCAGCAAAACAAAAACATGCAAAGGAATCATGTTGGTGATAAATACATAACCACCCCAAGCTGCCACCATGTAGAAGTAACTTAGAGCAGTCAATGCACCCCATAAAGCACTTCCCAGCTTCATGGCCTTGATCCAGAAGTAGAAAGTCATCATTAGCAAAGTAATTGCAATTGCTTCGTTATCATAAGAACCAGCAACGGATCTTGAAATATAACCCGGAGCAATACCAATGAAAGCAGCAGCAAACAACCCAGCAGTTTCGTCCTTCATTTCCTTTGTAAACAAATAAGTACAGAACGCAGTCAAGCCTGAAAACGCTGGAGCCAACAGCACACAGATGTTTCGAATGTCAATTGGCATTGACAACCACCGGAGCACATTGTGAATCACTCCAGAAGTCACCATCAGCCCTGGATACAGAGTACCACCTGTCACACGACCCAATGGGTACCAAGTTCTGTCGTCAAACCAGTTCAAGAATTTATAAAACCCATTGGAAACCAAGTACTTTGAGGCTCGAAAGTTGAACCACGGGTCGAATTCATGGATGATTGATTCAAACCGAATTACTGAAAACAACCGTGAAGAAATACTAGCCCCAGCAATGCTGACCAAGATAACTGCCTTCAACAGCAATTGGATGTTTTCCACCCGGTGCTTGCTGATTTGAAGCTTCATGATGATGTTGTTGTCGTGTCAAGTCTAGTCGAGTCGAGTCGGCAACTGAAACGTGGCTCCTCCCAATAAATAAATTGATTTTTTGACATCACTTCAGGTCCGCGACACCACCAAAATACACCATGCATGATATAACGGTGGATGGAATCACTCAACTCGTCCAGCAGGGTGATTACGAGGCGTTGTTGACATACCTGGAGAACGGCCAGGTATCAGCTGCTGCTCGTTTGGTTAGAGTGCAAGCCAAGTTTGACCAGGAGGATGCGCGGCTGTTGGAGCTCTATTATTCTAGTTATTTATGGGGGTTGATTTACAAACGAGACGATTCAGAGATTAAAGGGGTTTTGCATCAGCTGTCGAATACGAGATTGCTTGGTAGTCCGGACATGAGCAAGACGTACGAGGCAGCTTCTTTCTACTTAGACTACAACCTGGCCCAGCTGTATCAACAGCAGTGGGACAACTCCACCGTGGTGGGTCAATTAGCATTAAATACCGTCAATCATGTCAAAATGTGGGTATATTCATTCATTCAACTAAATTATACATCGATCAAGGCTAGCACGCTACGGGGTCTGTTGGGGATCACGGGCGACGACAACCAGGACCTGCTGTCGCAGCTGAACCAGCACCAAGATGGCTGGAGCATGAATGGCGACGTCTTCACGCCGCCACCGGCGCCTGCTTCGACCAGGCAGCAGCAGGCAGCTCATGCTGGACCGAAATCCGACCAGGAGAAGAGGGCCAAGATCGACAAGCTGGTGCAGCTGGCCGGGGTGCTCGAGCAGCAGTCGTACGTTAGATAGTAATACACTTGTCCATGCGCCGCAGGCACCGTTTTTGCTTCTTTTTTGAAAAAGAAGACAGTAACTCTCCCGGTGGTGTTCTTCTTTTTCCAGAAAAAGAAGCAAAAAGTGGTCGAATTCCCGGAACGTCAATTGAGCCGCACACTATGCTGCATAACGCTTAGGGTGGGTTTCTTCTTTCTTTAAAAAAGAAGCAAAAAACAGTAGACAAATGGTATAAGACAACGTCACTCTATTTAATTTTATTCCCAGCTTCCTCATAAAATTGCTGGAACCTCCATTTTGGACAGGACCCCAAAGGGGCTCTACATACCCTGGTGCCTGCCAGTGCTTCGACTGCTGTTTTCTACCAAGAACCCAATGACAGTAGCCAATTGTATCAAATGGTGTACTTGGTTTTTGGAAAAAGGCGGGAACATCGATTTTGGACCCCCAAAGAGGCATCACGTTGCCTGGTGCCGTTTTGCTTCTTTTTTGAAAAAGAAGAACGCCACCCTAGGAGTGACTAGCGCCGCAGGCACCGTTTTTGCTTCTTTTTTGAAAAAGAAGAACAGCACCGGGAGGAGTATGTCTTCTTTTTCCAGAAAAAGAAGCAAAAAGCGGTGGAGCCTAGTCGTTCTTCTCCAGCAGGCTCTCCTCGTCGTAGTACGGCTGGTCCACGATGGCCTGGTACTTGTGCGCGATGTACAGCCCAACCATAGAGGCGACCGCCGTGAACATGAACACGGAGTCGAACCAAACCTGCACCGCAATCACGTCCAGCGGCGCGCCTAGCGCTTGGGTAATTGCCGACGACATCTCCTTCGGCAGATTGGACCTCAGCATCAGGCTGGTCGAAATGACATACGTGCCCACTAGTTGAGCCGCAAGCAGCCCCATGAAGTTGTGCTTCTGCGACGAAGTGGCCGACGCCGACGTCCTCGACGTGCGGTTATGCACCCACGGGAATGCCTTGCGAAAGGTGTGGAAGGTCGTGATGGCAGAGGATATACTGCCCAGGAAGAGCATCCCCGACAGACTGGACCCTATCAATTGGGTCCATCCTTCGATGGATGAACGGTTCGGGTACCACGCAACTGCAAAATGAGCCAGTGTGATGGCTAGCGCGTCCGACTCCACCACTCTGTTCCAGAACGGATTCCGGATAAACAGCACTGATATCAGCCGGTATATACAGTAGATGGAAAACAATAAATAAATCTTGGTGATTAGCTTGCCTTGGAAGGTTGTAGCGTTCTTCTGGTGGCGGAACTTGGTTCTGGCTTGCTCTAAATCCACGTCTAAATCCTGTTTCATCCGAGCAAGCGCCGAAAGTTCCGTCTCTAAAGTCTGTCGTTCAGACGACAGGTCGTCACCTCTGAGGTGGGTCATGAACTTTGACACAATGTTAGTGGAAGACCTGGAGATTCGTTGCTTTAGTTTTGTACGAATGTCTCTCAGCTCTTGCTGTTTATTTACAATCATGGACTCGGTCGTGGTCACAGACCGCTCCAATGTCTCGATATCCTGTTCAGTGACCGGCCTGGGCTTGTAGATAAACTGCGTATAGGGAGTAGATACCGCACCAAACCCTGACAAAACCCCCATGGCTGTGATACCGATGAACCCAATTCGTGACAAGGCACTCTCCGTTAACAACCATATCACACCATGGGAATTACTGTCATGGTCTTCTTCAACCGGTAGCCATCTCCCTACCTGGTCAAACACAACAAGCCACACCAGGAACAGCACTGCCGTGCTGAATCGTCTCAGTCGGTTCCTCTGTGTGTTGATTAAACTGGAAAATTGCAACAAAGGTATCAGCAGAACTAAACTAACCACCAGGACTCCTGTGCTAAGCTTCCATACTACACCTCGAGTTTCTGGATTAACCCATTCACCTATCTCACACAAAACAAGCTCGGCAATCACCACGGTAGCTGCCAGCGTCAGATCAAACACAATCTGCCAAATTTCAAGACGCTGGCTGGCCCCGCCGATCACCCATCGAGGGCTGTAGTCCACCTTCTCATCCATCAACGATGAAGAAGATGTTGGCATAGGCATATACTTGTCCAACACTCTATGTGACCACACCAACACACCAGCCGCTGACACTGCAAATGGCATCGACTGCAGTAGCTGGAGTGCCATGTTGTTTAACTGTTTGTTGTTGTCTAGTGGCTGAGTTTTGCTTTACTTTGCCTTGAAGTGGCCGTTGTTCTTTTTGAGTGCGCAACACGGGCCGTGTTACAACACCAAAAATAGACGCCGCACCACATCACATCATTTGGTTCTAGTGAAACTAGATAGTGTATCAATTCATTGTCCATGCTTAGTTTAGCATTGCCCCCAGACCAGATCATGTTTCGAACACGCCCTTTAACTTTTTTTAGGTTCAACAGTCAACAGACGGACCTCCAACTCTGGGTGCTGCCGATCCTCAAATAAGGGGTGCATGCGCATGGGTCGGTACCTTGCAAAACAAACAAGAATCATCTAGTGTCTCAGCTTTTTCTGGTTAGTTTTGTTGGCAGGGCCTGTGACCCTCGCAGATTTTGTTTGTTGTTTCTGTAACGTTGTCATTGGTCCAGTACACTTAAGTCGGTCGGGCGCTTAAAAAATTTTATTGTTTTCATTTTCAGGGGTCAATGTATGGTCAAACTATGGCAATATGTAAACAAAACTAAAACTCCTGAATATAAATATATATGTATAAAATAATATGGCCAATCAATGCATGCAATCTTTTGGATGTGTGTTCCCCTGGACACTCAACTAGACTACAATCGAAGCTCGAAGCTCGAAGCTCTCTCTCTCTCTCTCTCTCTCTCTCTCTCTCTCTCTCTCTCTCTCTTTTATTTGACGTGCATGATTGACTTGCTGCATTCAATTTGTACAAACATGAAATGATCAAGTCTAGTCTAGTCCACCAACAAAAATCCATGCATTGACCCCTCTTTGGTAAAATTACTTTTAGCACGGCACCATAGCATCCTATCCGGGGAGTAAGAGCATTACGGCACTCCAACACACTGGTAAAACGATACAATCCTTTGGAATTGGGCCTCACCTCGCTAATTGTAGTTCGACATGTGGCTAGAGTATATAAAAATTTACTAATATAGAGAGCGAGGCAAGAAGTATGGGAAAGGAGGGGGGGAAAGATGCTATTTACAGTACAATACCCAAAAGTACAGTACATGCAGCTTGCAATGCACGAGTAAATGTCTGACACAACAGCTACTTCCACTTTTTGGTGCTTTTTTGCTTGCCCACCGCCTACTTAGATCAGGAATTATTCATAATTAATTAAGAACACCCCCTTTAAATTTCTCACCCTGTCCTGTCCTGTCCTGTACTTCTTTCCTGTGCTTTCCTGTACTTAACAGTCTAATTTTTTTTAAAAACTTTGACATCTGCACTTCTCTCTTTCACTCTCTCTATTTTTTTTTCTCTTTCAATCCATCAATCCTTTTTCAATTTTTTTTTTCTTACTACTAGTACAAGAGATCCGATTACTCCATTTAGGCCCGAACTCCTGACCTAGTCGCTCTAAGACACTCCAAAGAAAAAAAAATATAAGAGTAAACATTGGCATTCTTGATTTCCTAATTATCACTATTTGTTCGAAATGTCATTAGCATCACCTCCTCAACCTCAACCACGACATATGGATCCAAGTAAAGCTGGAATGGCTTTTTCTTCAAATAATCCTTTTAGAGCATCTACAGTATCATCTCCGTTCGATGAAGACGATTCGCCGCCTCCGGCTCCTCCGACCGCAAGATCTAGCTCTACTTCAAGCGGATATGGAGGAGGTCCACGACCATTTTCCTTCATGCCGGCAGATGAAAGACCGGGAAGTCATTATTCAACTCATTCAAACAATTCGGCATCTAGACTACGGCAAACAATCTTGTTCAACGATAATAACGACACTAATGATAATAATAACACTAATAACACTAACGATGCATTTTCAAGGTATGTATAGCTTACTAATCTAGTTGAAAACTGGAGATCAAGATCGAAGAATAGAAACGAAAACGAATATCATCCCGCTCACGGCTCACGGCTCACTAGCATTACTCACTCACATGATCCATGATCCGTGACTCTGCGAAACAAAACGCCATAAACGCTTGCACTAGGGGTGCACAGCACGCTGCTGCACTGCCGCCCGGTGTTGGTGCGAGAGGGGAAAAGAAAAGCGATCGATCATCGTGGTGATGGACGGCCGGATCATATTCAACCGGGTAACCTACTCCTCTTTTGTTTCAGAATCACCAGCCACCCAAATAATATCATGATTGCACTAGTGCGAGGACGCCTCCTTGATACACACAGCACAGCTATCATTACTACTATTAGCCATAACCCAGCTAACTGGGAAATGCGCTGTTTTGGGGGATTGTGGGCGAGAGCTCTGAGAACAAGAAAAAGCTGACGTTTGACTCTAAATCATTTTTTTTTTGTGGGCTTGGGCTTGGGCTGGTAAAAATAACTTTTTTGTTTCTTGTTTCATGTTTCTATCTCTCCTGTCTCTCTGTCTCCTTATTTTCTTCTTCTCTACATCAACAAGTGGTTCAAACGCTAACGCTTATACTTCTAGACGACAATATAATACGCAAAACTCTCAACGAAATCAATCATATCGAAAGTCTACAAATCCGTTCCTTGAAGATATGATGAGCACTTCGCCAAAAGATAGTAGCACCACCACTACGACCAAGGTTGCTCCTCCGGCACGCCCATCTAATTCAACAAAGCCAGGCAGGCCAAGAGCAAACTCCGATTCTTCAGTGATTGAGCCAAAAGAACGAGAGCGACGTGAACGACGTGAACGTGAGCGTGAACGAAAACACTCGGCATCTCATCATCACAAGAAAGACAAAAAGCGATCCTCAAAAAAGAAGGTGCACACCGACACTATCGACAAGTTGGATGTCACTGGATTTTTTGGTCCAGGATCGTTTCATCATGACGGTCCATTCGATGCTTGTAACCCAAATCGAAACAAAAACTCAAAAAAGGCTCCTGTAAAGGCATTCCCTGCAGATGGTGCCAACATGGCCATCAATGGTGTAGATTTACGAGGAAAACATCAAACTGAGGATCAACTCATGGGTAGAAACTTGGATGAAGCTTATTTGGATTATAACAAGGGTGGAAAACATAATGACAACTATTCGACCTCTCCACCAGCACATTCCGGCGAGGTGCCACCACGAACTGGCACGCCACGATCAGAATTCTCATCTTTTGATTCAAATCTAAAAAATAGACCAGTTCATGGCGAGCTGACTTGGGGTCTTGGTAGTTCCACCTACATGGATGGCACTCCTGCCTCAAGAGCCGCCATCGAACAAAGCATGAACGATCAGGCTCAGGCCCAGTTGGGCAGAAAGAAATCTTTGGTTCAGCGACTACGAGGGAGCAGTGGTAACGGTCCAGGTCCTGCTGTGCAGCGATCTACCAAAGAGCCACTGTTGCGAACTGGCGAGATTCCAATCCAACGAACCAGTTCGAATCCTGATGCTGCAATGAACCATCACAACCGAAACGTCGGTTTCAGTGACAGCGTTAATTCCAAGCCAAGAGTGACAAGTGCAGGGGAAGATTCTGGTAATACTCCACCTGCGCCATCTGGAAATGGTTTGTTGAGACGGGTTAAGAGTTTAAAGGTCGGCAGTCGACGACGGGCCTCGTAAACGGTTTGCTTTAATATATTTTTATACTACTATACTATACTTAATAATTGTTTTTGATACGCATAGAAAATGTATGTATTAATGAATATGTCGTTTTGGTGATGCCTGAACAGCGCCGTAGGCACCGTTTTTGCTTCTTTTTGAAAAAGAAGAGCACTTTGGAATTCCAGAAAAAGAAGCAAAAAGCGGTAGAAGAACAGCACCGGGAGGATACTGTCTTCTTTTTTCAAAAAAAGAAGCAAAAAACGGTGCCTGCGGCGCTGCTCCCCATCATGATCGTGTCGTTTGGTGATGCATGCTAATGTCCCAGTGCCGAAATTTTTTTTCACCACTTCCACCACCACCACCGCCGACAAAATGTTTCGAGTGAATAGATTGATCAGATCTGTTCAGCGGGGCGTCCCAACCGCTCGTCGAACTCTGTACACAGTTCCTGAATTGGGCAACTTCGAGAAATCGAGAGGTATCCCCGGGCTGTACTCTCCGCAGGGTTTGGACGTCGCATGGTACCAGTATCAATCGTTTCTCACTGACAAATTGAACCAATTGACCAAGGATCATCCAGAAATTCAGGACCTGTCGACCTTTGAGTTGATGCAAATCACCAGCGGAAGATCAGAGTTGTTTGAAATCAATTTCTACGCTTCTCAGGCATACAACAACGAATTTTTCTTCTCCAGTCTAAAGGACTCAGCAAACCCTGATGCATCTGCAGCTCCGCCAACTGAAAGCGAACACACTCAAGTATCCATTGCAACTGAATTGCATAACCAAATTCCAACATCACAAGACGGTTCAAAACTGAATTGGCTACAGAGCACAATCAGAGATTCATTTGACTCACAACTATCGTTTAGAGAACTGCTAATTAACCGAGCAAGTGGTGTCTTTGGCAATGGTCACGTATGGTTGGTTCAAAATAACAACCAATTTTACGTGCTAAACACTTACAACCATGGCACACCATTTGACCCCGAGTCGTTGGAAAAGACAAACTCTGCATCAGCAATTTCTTCTTCCAATCCAATTCCTGGTCAAAATATTACTGCTACTCAATTGGCCCCATTGGTCAATGTCAATGTGTGGCAACATGCATTTTTAACAGACTATGGAGTTGCTGGCAAACGGAAATTCGTTGAGAATGTTTATGATTGTATTGATTGGAATATTGTTGCCAAACGAGGTGCGGCTTCTGCCACTTCAAAATTAGGCAACTAGAGTCTCCTGGTGTTGGGGAGTAATATAGTTAAATATCAAAATTACTGTACAGATTAATAAACCTTTGTAAATTATGGATGAAAAAAGAGCTGTCACTGAAAGGCTCGGGTTGCATGAAGAAAATAACCATGTGGACCATTTATTGAGATGTGTCGAAGAATTGAGCATAAAGCAGGCTAGGCAAGTGATTCGCAATGCATGCATCGATCATAGAAACGACCCAAACTTCCCTCAATCTATCATGGACCTGGCTCCGCAGTGTCAGGATAACGACGACACTGCGGAAAGCTCTCCAGAGGACGCATTCAATCTGCGATTGGAAGCTGCATTGATCAAAAATCATTCTCCATATCCCGAAGTCAGGGCTGTTACGGACCCTATTGACGATGTGACAACTCCAGTCGAGTCCCCCAGGTCGTACATTCTGGGACTGCTGTGGGTAATCATTGGCACTGCCGTCAACCAGTTTTTCAGTACGAGACAGCCTTCAATTGGGGTCTCTGCGCCATTGCTGCAACTCTTGATCTACCCATGTGGAAAATTGATTCAAAGAATGAAATTTCTAGGAAAGGGTGATTGGAATGCCAAAGAGCAGACCCTGGCCACAATCATGTTTAATATCACCCTTGGTCTACCATACGTTTCGACGCAATTGTTCGTACAAAAGCTGGACATTTATTACGGAAACGAGTGGGCAACTTTTGGCTATCAACTCTGTCTGACATTATCCACACAGCTGCTAGGGTTTGGTATAGCAGGGTTAGTTCGACGAGCGTTGGTGTACCCTAAACAATCGATATGGCTCGGGAATTTACCCACATTGGCACTTAACAGGGCTCTTTTGAAGCCAGAGTCTTCGAACAACCAAGTCATCAACGGATGGTCGATATCCAGGTACAGGTTCTTTTTGATTGTATTCGCTGCATCTGCGTGCTATTACTGGCTACCCGATTGTGCATTTACAGCTCTGTCCAACTTCAATTGGATCACATGGATTTCACCGCATGACATAAAACTAAACATGGTTACAGGTATGTATGGTCTAGGTATCAACCCATTGCCCACACTAGACTGGAATATCATCAACAGTACGCAATGCTTAGTGACACCTTTCTTTTCATATGCAAACCATTTCGCTGGAACTATAGTGACGGGTGCTGTACTAATTCCTATTCTATACTGGTCCAACGTTAAGTGGTCGCAGTACCTGCCAATAAATTCAAATAGATTGTTTACTAACACCGGGAAGCTATTCAATGTGCGTGAAATACTTTCTGGCAATGGAACGTTTGACGAGGAAAAATACCGTCGATATTCACCGCCATACTATTCTGCGGCAAGCATGGTGGTGTATGGAACGTTTTTTGCATACTATCCGGCATCGATAGTCTATTCTTTGCTATACCACAGAGATGTTATAGTCCATGGTACCAAAGACGCAATTGTGTCGCTATTTTGGTGGAAAAAGGGAAGGTCCACTGCATTCGAGCAACGAGACGATGCTCATTTTCAAATGATGCAAAGTTATAGAGAAACACCAAATTGGTGGTACATGGTAGTATTGGCTATATCAATTGCACTGGCAATTGTCACAGTAAAATGCTGGCCAACACAGACTCCAGTTTGGGGCATATTCATGTCACTGGCCCTAGGAGTGGTTTTTTTGATCCCCGTGGGGCTCATGCAAGCAATTACCAATCTCAGCATTGGGCTAAATGTACTTACTGAGTTGATAGCTGGGTACGCTCTCCCAGGTAATGGAACAGCAATGATGATTATCAAAGCATTTGGCTTTAATACAAATGCACAAGCTTTGCACTTTGTTTCCGACTTGAAACTTGGTCATTATGCAAAGTTACCTCCACGAGCAGTGTTTCGTGCTCAGATTATTGCAACACTGATATCAGCATTGGTCACTATTGGTGTGGCTAACTGGCAAATGACATATTATAGTGGAATTTGCCAACCAGACCAACCTCAACGGTTCACTTGTCCCGGAGAAACAACCTATTATTCTGCATCAATTGTCTGGGGAGTGATCGGGCCAAAACGAGTCTTTGAGGGTCTCTACCCGTTAATGAAGTATTGTTTTTTGATTGGCGTGTTTATTCCCCTGCCGTTCTATCTACTTGAACGGCTGACTACCATCAAGTTGTTCAAATCGGCACACCCGTTGGTATTCATGGCGGGGATGCTTTCTTATGCACCGTATTCTATGGCATTTCACACCATGGGCTTTTATTGCTGCTCGTTGTCTAAATACATTAAAAGCAGGTGCCCTAGGTGGTGGGATAAATACAATTATATCTTGGCATGTGCCTTGGATTCAGGAGTGGCCACGGCTGCCGTAATTATTTTTTTTTCTGTTAGTTACCACAATGCAGATCCTGTTTGGTGGGGAAACACGATTTCTAGAAGTGGGTTTGATGGGTCGCCCATGGACCAAGTCCCATTGAAGACGTTGAAAGAAGGATCGATGTTTGGTCCTTCTGGCTGATGCCATGGGCCCCAACGTCTACTGTTTTTGCTTCTTTTTTAAAAAAGAAGAATACTACTAGTAGTAGCAAAAAACAGTGGGCGGCCCACAATGCCAAGCATTGAACGTGTCCAAAGTTGGAAAACAAGCGTTTATAAGGTTCCCTTACATATTTAGCAGCATAATTGAAACAGCGGACTAACAGTGGCTATGTTAACAACGTTTGTCTTCTGCCAAAGCGACGATCTCCGATCCAATTTGCTTTTGGATTATTATTTGTCCTGCACAGGGGCAAGGGATTAGCCGCACCACGCCGCACTCGCTACTATATAAATACAAAGCACTGGAACATGACTTGGTTCGGCTATAGAGGGTAAATTATACAAGAATGAAGATTTTATCATTAGCGACCATTGCAACAATTGCAGCAACCTCGAATGCTTGGATTTTCCATGTCATGGACAAACCCAATCAAGACAAAAGCGGAAAATACTGGGAATACCAGTCATGCAACAGTGACGAAGGTTCGTAGAAATACCAGACTCTTGCTAACTTTTCCAACCTAGGCTGTTATCCAATCAATCCTCCGCTAGCTGGGAATGTTCGGTCAATTCACTGGTGTCCTGGTGGCATTGCTTCGCTCTCGGTATACGACCAAACGGGCTGCAAGGGCAACGAGATTTTCTCAGGCCCCAGTGACAAGGGCAATCAAGATGTTAATTTGCAGAACATCAATGCCAGATCCTACCGAATTGCTGGAGGATGGAGTGTTTGTTTGTGTTAAGTAGCTCTCTCTCATAATAATATATGTACGGCACTAAGTCCGTCGGTTGTTTTGAATCATCAGAAATGTTTATTGAAATTGCATCTTGAGCCAAGAAACTTCTGCAACATGATCATCTTGTACCTTTCCTCAAGGATAAGCCGACCCACTTATAAAGTCGATCATCGTGTTTTTGCGCACGGCTATGCGAACGTGCCTTAGGCAAAGCGGCTGTATGAAATTCTGGGCATTTAGACTAGTTGCCCACCCTGTTCCCTTTATGCTAGCATGGAATTTACATATATAAACTGAAATAACGCACGAGATTTAGCACTAAGATAATCGTTTAACTGTAGTCGCACCGAGACAAAAAATGGTGTCAGCAAAGGTCATGGTTGCAGCTGCATCCGTATTAGCCCCTACCAATGCTTGGATTTTAACTGTATGGTCTGGTCAAAACGGTCAAGGTGATCATCATCTCGAATATCACTCTTGTAACGGTGACCAAGGTATGTGTAATTGCAATTTCGAACCCTACTGACTTTTGCAAAACTAGCTTGCTACAACATCAAAACACCATTGAGAGACAATGTATGGTCTTACAAGTGGTGTGGAGGAGGTGCTGCTGACTTCAATATGTACGATGGTGACAGCTGCGAAGGAAATGTAATTGCAAAAGGAAACGGTGTAGACAATGAACTGACCAGTTTCTGGGGCGGAAATCGAAACGTAAAGAGCTTCAGAGTTACTGGGACATTTAGTACATGTATCTGTTAAGCAGTGTCGTAGTTCAATATATGGTATTATGTTTGCTTTATGGACTCTGAGCCGCACAGCGCAGAGCTAACGATCTACTGTTTTTGCTTCTTTTTTAAAAAAGAACACCACTGGGAGGGATATGTCTTCTTTTTCCAGAAAAAGAAGCAAAAAGCGGTCGACGCTGGGGTTTGGTGACTTGCAGTTATACTCATCTATTGTTCTATATTTATACGAATGTTTCTAGGCTACATAACCAACTTTGGGCCATGGTATCTATCCTTCAATGCTCTAGAAACCTTGACCGAGGATGGTTCCCGCTCTGGGAATCCCTTCAGACTAGTTCCGTAGGTCAATACTGAGTGAGCAATCAGTTTAGTGTTGACAACCCATGCGTCATAATCCACGTTATCAAGATTATCACAAGCCAAGTGGTAACATTGGTCATACTGCTCGCCAGCCTTGCCACCAAACATTTCAACTTCTTCAGGAGTCTTGAGTCCTTCAGCACCAGTGGCAACTCCACCTCCAGGAATTCCATTTCTAATGAACCCGTCATAATCAGATCGTCCGTCAAATGGGATAAACGTGTAGTTGACCCCAATTGACTTATAAAAGTCTACATACAAATCCCTAAGCTCCTCGGATCCCTTTGGGTTATCCACATTGTTTGCGTTATAAACCTGGTATGCATAGTTTGGAGACGCCATCATATCATAATCCATGAACAATCGAACCTTCAAGTTCTCTTCAGGGCTCAAATGATCAGCATAATAGTCGGATCCCACAAGACCCTCTTCTTCAGCAGCCCACCAGGCAAACCGAACAGCGTTGGTGACATTGAAGTTGGTCAAAGCTCCAGCAACTTCAAGCAATGAAATAGAGCCAGAACCGTCATCGTTGATGCCGGGACCTTCTGCAACGGAATCTGAATGAGCTCCAAGCATCACGACATTGTCATGATCACCTTCTTTTGTTTCAGCAATTACATTGGTAGTTACAATCTTGTCGACTTCGGAATCAACCAAGATAGTGGCAGGCTTCCCAATGTTCTGCAGACCGAATTTAATACCGTCATTCTTGGAAACACCCAGTGTTGGTACAATGTCGTCGTCGACCTGCCCCAAAGTACCGGCAATACCTTGATCATCACCTTCGTTATTGTAAATCAAACAAGCGACAGCTCCGGATTTCCCGGCATTAACCGATTTCTGTCCAAAAGGACAGTTACCACGTTGTACTACAACAATGGAACCAGGCTCAAGACCGTCAAAATCGGATAGTTCGCAACCAAAGTTTGCTGCAGAAGACAAATTGGCTGTGACAGCCTTATGATCCTTCGTTGGTGGAGTCAACGCCATTGCCGATAGGGTTCGAGGAGACTCGCCATCAACAGTGAAGCTGTAATCATTGACAGACCCTGACACGGCTCCAAAGTCCTGTGTTCGGATGGAATAGTAGTCATGATTTAACGAATTAATAATATACTCAACAGTCGAGTCATGGCCATCAGATCCAATTACTCTGGTTGGGTGACCTCTCTCTTCAATGCTCTGTTCTGCGAGATGGTACAACTGGTTAGCTCTGCTTTCTAACCGAGAAGCAGAGATAAGGTTTTGGATGTCCGAAGTGTCGACCTTTGGTTGACCCTCGGAAATGTCTACGGCTTGTGGTACGAATTTATCCTCGAATAGTTGTTTTCCCAGATCGAGAATACTCTGGTATGGGAAAAAACCAACTGGAAGTGCTGTGGCATACGCAGAAATTACTGCTACCAAAGCAGCATTTGTCAGCTTCATTGTTGTTGTAGTCTCGTTTGTTTTCCCCCTTCAAAAAAGTGGTGGTCAAGTAGATAAACATACGAGATTGTGTCATTTGAATCTCGCTCTCGCTTGCAAGCTCCGCCCGATCGTTGGTACGCGAGGCCGACATCAGAAGTTAGGAGTTAGAACTATCGTTGCTCTTGTCAATGGACTTTAATTTCTCTTGCACCGTATTCTGGACCTGGTCACTTCGTACGTTCTCGTCTATAAAATTGCGAATGACTCTATACACTTTATCGTCTTCCTCCCTCCGATCAATGATTGTTTGTAAATAAGCGGCAGTGCCAGGATGATTATCTTTGTTTATCTTATCATTTGGCTTCTGTAGTTCTCTATCAGCAATGCCTTTCACGGCGTCTGTGACCTGTTGATGAGCTTCCTATTTGTGAGAGAGAGTTAGCGTCTATAACTTAGTTCACCACACGCCACGTGCTTGTGGAGTCTAAATGCTTACACTGTTCATAAAATCTTTCAAAATCTGGCGTTTCAGTTCATCGAACGAGCCGTTACGTTTAAAAATGTCCACTAGTTCTTCTTCAGACATCATGTTGTTGGTGTCGTTCTTCACAAAAAGTCCCAATGGTGATGTGATGGATGGATGGTGAGCAGATCGGAGACTGAAATATTTTGTCGAGGACGGAGGTTGGTGTATGGTTTCACGTCACACATCGCTTTGCATTTCAGGCCTGAAGCATGAATTTAAGCGGAATTCTACGTTCAATCGAACAGGATGTGATAAGTGAACGCAATAATGAAAATGGAGGGTTGGACTTTTCAGATATTGCTCAGTCATTAGATGGAGATGTCGAACACCCAGACCAGGAGGATGTTGAAATGCAGGATGCTAACGCAAACGCAAATACGAATGTTAATAACGCGTTGTATTCGTCGTTTGATTCGTTATCCCTGAGACATCGTAAGCATACACCGGTAGAAGAGCCTAACGATGTAGAAATGATGGATGCCCCATTGGTGAATGACAGTCATGCCAAGGGGCAGGGCCACCAGGGACATGAACAGAAACCCGACAAGGAGCCAGTAATAAAAGAAAAGGAAAAAGAGCAAACGCAAGAGCCTGAGCCTGAGCCTGAAGAGCCACAGTTTACGTTGAATCCAACCACCTTGGGTGCCAAGGTAGGTAGTGCATTGATTCCGTATGAGCATAGTTCAGAGAACCAGAACGAGGCTGTTGGCAAAGAGGAAGAATCAGCTGATGGACCAACTTCAGGAACAGGAGCATCACAAGTCCAGGCAGTAAACAATACGGGTGACGATAAACAGCCTTATTATCTGATGCCCATGCCCACTCCTTCGTGGATCGCACAGCATCAGCATAACAGGGCGTACATTATCAGTACATATCTTCAAATGTTGTTCAACTGTGTGGTAGCCATGATTGGGTTGTATGTAATAAGCTCAGGGCTGCTGACATTTTGGAGGGATGTCGATTACAAACTAGAAGCATATTCAAACGATCTATTAACCGAAATTCAAACATGTACAAGAAAATACCTGGAAAACGACTGCAGGGTGGATCTTCGACCTCCAGCGTTGGAAGAGGCGTGTGAACGGTGGGAAAAATGCATGAATAGAGATTTTACTACGTCAATTGGCCGCACAAGAGTCACTGCGGAGACGATAGCTGAAATAATCAACTCGTTTGTAGAGCCGTTTTCGTACAAGACCATTCTGGTGTCGTCCGCCACGGTGATCGCGGCAGTGTTTGTATTCAACTTTGCATTCGGGTTTTGGAGGGCAAGAGCGTACTACCAGAAGGCTGTTCAGTAAACGTCTACTGTTTTTGCTTCTTTTTTAAAAAAGAAGAAAGCCACCAGCAGGAGTACTGGTCTTTCATAATTGCATTAAATAAAGTTACATATTGGACGCTTGATCATTCTATACCTCAATTGCCCATGGGTGCCTGTGGCGGAGTTTGTGTCTTCTTTTTCCAGAAAAAGAAGCAAAAAGCGGTAGAATGGCGCCGCAGGTACTGTTTTTGCTTCTTTTTTAAAAAAGAAGAAAGCCACCTGCAGGGGTACTAGTCGTAATTCGCATTAAATAAGGTTACATGATGTTGGACGCTTGGTACATTCGATACCTCAATTGCCCGTATACTGTCTTTTTGTTAGCCATTATCTGTTCTCTCTTGTGTTCTTTCTCCAGTTGGATGATTTCTGGACCGGTTCCAGGCTCTGGCCACACGTTATGAGTGTCCAAGTCGGCTGTTTCCAGTGAAACAACCTTGTCTGTCTTCCAATGGGTGATCTTCCATCCGCAGTAGCAAATTGCAAACACAGCTACCCCGAGATAGGTGCCGAATGGATTTCTCCAGTTGAAAGGCTCCTGTTTAACCGACCCATAACCCATGCCAGCAAACAAGAAGAACCCCAGAATTAGCACCAAGGTTGGCAACAACGGGAAACACCATTGTCTCAATGGCAGATCAGTAAGCGGTCGACCCTGTTTCTTCATTGCGAGTCGGAATCTGATGTTAATGAACCCAATGGACAGCCATGTCAGAATAGCAGAAGCACCGGTAATGTTCATGAACCATGTGAATACAACCCCCTGGCCCCAGATTGTGGTCAAAAACACCAGACATGAAATTGCAAATGTAAGAAGCAACGAAGCAACAGGTACACCTCGTCGGTTTGTCCACCCAAATACCTTCAGCATCTTGCCCTCGTGTGCCATCGACATCAGCATACGAGACGAACCGTAAAAGCACGAATTGATGGAGGTCAAAACGGAAACCAACAAAATCGCATTGACAACATGCTTGGCAGCTCCAAACCCGGCCATCTGGAAAATACGGGTAATCGGAGACTGGGCAACGTCGTCATCGTTGGCCGCATTCAACAGAGTTGGGTCCTGGTAGTTGATACACAGCCCTACTACGAGCACTGTCATGATACAAAACAGCAGAATTCGGACAATTGTCGTCTTTGCAGCCCGAGGAATGGCGTCCCAAGGCTTCTCGGTCTCTGCTGAAGTCAATGCCACCAGTTCTGTACCTCCAAATGAGTAAAACGCAAATACAATTCCTTGGAAAAACGCACTGAACCCTCCTACAAAAGCCTGACCGTCCTGCCAATTCATCAGACCTGGAGACTGGGCTTCGGCCGTGGGAATGGCACCCCAGTCGAACAACAACCCGACAATGATAAACAGAATAATAAACACAACCTTTACAATCGTGCCCCAGTATTCAGCTTCGCCGTATGACCTCACATTAATCAATTGAATGACGAAAATAGGCACAATAAAGATCAATGCCCATGCCCAGGAAGGCACATTCGGGGCCCAGAATTGCACGATAATCGATGCCGAAGTCAACTCAGACGGAATCGAAAAGGCCCATTGCAAGTAATAATTGATCCCCAGGGCAAAGGCCAAGCTCTCGTCCCAAAATCTGCCACCATAGTGAGCAAATGCACCAGAATTGGGGATATAACTGGCCATCTCACACAGACAAATCACCACCGAAAACACAAACAATCCAACTACAAGATAGGTTACCAATGATCCACCAGGACCAGCCAGTGAGATGCCACTACCTATACTCAAAAACAACCCAGTAGAAATGGTCCCTCCCAGTGCAATGAAGGTGATATGTCGCGATTTCAGCCCTTTAGCCGTTTCAGTACTGTTACCAAGAATCTTTTCAGCCCAATTCTTGGGCTCATAAAGCACCTCTTTCGGATCTTCTTGAATACTGCTTCTGGTGCTCATGGTTATCAATGAACAGAAAGAAAAAAGATAAATCAAAAGGGGGAAAGCTTCAGGATAATTTTTTTTTATATTATTGTCTTATAGTTACATTTAGCCTAGCTAATATTGCAGGTTCGGCTGTTGCACCACACACTCAAACAATTCGTGCTAGGCAGACAAAATTTCCTCATTCGGCGGACCCAAATGCGGAAATTCACTTGAGCCGCACAAAGCGGAGACCGCACCGCACACCCAGATAGCCAGCGGATCTGTCCCGAGTGCCACATACGCGGGCGCTGGTGCCTTCTTTTGAAAAAGAAGCAAAACCGTGCCTTCTTTTTGAGAAAAGAAGCAAAACCCGTTGCCGTTGGTTTTAGGCGCCATAGTCCACCTGTGACGGAGACGATATCTTGATAGTCGGCGTGGGGCATTTCTGCACCGCATGCTTGTCCATTTCCCATCCCGCCATTGCTAAGGCACTTTCTATAGATAGCTGGTCAAATAGTTTCTCAACTAGAGACCTCGTAGACTGAATCAAGTCCAATGGTGTCTCGTACTTCGTGTTTTGGTGCAATTCTCGAGCTATGATCAACGCATGGACCCATGCTCGCAGCGCGGACGACCTCTCGCTATCGTGAACAAGACAAATATCTACAGAAGGCTCAGGATGCACCGCAAAACTGAGAATGTACCCAGACTTCGGAGCATCACATGCGTCAAACAATTGATGCAATGGGGCTTTAATATTGCTAATAACATCGTTAAAGCCGCCAAACTGCGCCTTTCCGATTGTCTGTCGTCCGTTAACCGAATACCATCGCAATAATCCGTCGGGCTCTAGGATTTTCTCTTTGGCAGACACATGTTTAGGGCTAAGAACCAGCTTAGATAGGGCCTTGGTAGAGTCTGCATCAATCGTGCTGGTCCGTTCAAACTCCGGAAGCGAGCTAACAATGTCACTGAACACTATGTTACATCTCTGGCGGTTTAGAGTACGCATTACTACATGCCATACCGCCTGGTAGTTTGTCCACAAGTGAATAGCCAGCAGCGATAGCACCGTGACCCACATGTGAAACCCTTCTCCCTTGACTATACCCACTACAACACTACCCGTCAGCATTCCCATCAGCGTGATTACAGTCTCCTGGCTCTGGTCCTTAGCATTGACATCAGCAATTGATCCCTTTCGTGGATCAGTGAAGTGCAGAGTCAGAGCTGCTCTCGATGCCCCGGCAAACACCCCACAGATCGACCTCAGTAGACCAGATATACACAGCATGACCACCTTCTTGTTCTTTGACCCGGGAAACAATGGCGACAGGCAATCAAACACAGTAGCAGTGTCATTGACCAGATCTGCCACATAGCGATACTTCTTGCACTCCGGCTCCAACGTAGACCCCAGCTTCCATGCAAACAGAATTGTGCCACATCTACCCACCGTCTCCTGGATAATTTTCATAAATAATGCACTAGTCGACGTGGCACTGTCATCGCCAACCCCCACCGCACTCAACACACATCTATTGGCAAACAGGGACGCGATGGAGCTCGAAAACGCCTGAATCGAATCGTAGATCTGATAGTCTATGTAATCTGAAGATACACTATTCGGATACCCAGTGGGAAGAAACACGTTTATCAGCTGTTGCAAAACATCCCCGCTTGACGAATCCATCCACGTCGACAGCCCTTTCTGCTGGTTGAACTTACGTATCGATATGTCTTGGGTGGTGCTGCCCTCGAATACACTGCTCAAGTAGCCGTTTTCATCCACCTGCTGTACCGTCGTGGGTCCTCCTCCCTTCTCGTCCATTGCTGTAATAGTTCGGGTTTGAGTTTGAGTTATGTGTTGTTACTCCTGGATTTCCATCGCATGCAGCTTCTAGGCTAGCCAAACGTGCGGCCATTACCCTCCAGTGCTGTGCGTTGGGGGTGGCTTCTTTTTTTTTAGAAAAAAAGAAGCAAAAAAAGACCAGCGTAGCCTGGGGTGCAGCCGATTGTGTGCGTCCCTCGCTGACAGCCCTATTAATTTATCGATCGAATTACTATGGTGTCTTGGTCAAACAATGACTCCATTCCAAACCAATTTAAAGAAGTCAAACAGGGTTAATATTAATTTTTTCTTGTCAATTGCAAACAAAAGGCTGGCCCTGGCCCTTAGCCCCCTACCCAAGGTACCATCTCCTCCCCCTCTCACTCTCACTCTCATCTCCAGACAAAAGAATACCAAACAAACGGACTGAACCAAACGGAACATGTCGGGGCCATCGGCTCAAGCAAAGACATCACCACCGGCGGTTGTCGTATCGGTGGTATCGGTATCGGTGCCTAGTGTCCGGGCGTTCGGAGTGGCCAAATACAAGCATGTTTCCAATGGAAGGATCAGGAATATCAACTCAATGGAGGTACGGGATCGAGTTCGACTTGCTTCCATGGCATCATGCATTACTGTGCAGCACGTACCATTCAATCTGGGGGTGACTGCGTAAGCAACCAGTCAGGCGTCTCATCTAGAGAGATAGTTTTGCCGTATAAATGACTCTTCTCAAGAAAGTACTAAGGATGCTAGACTAGCGAGTGCACAAATACAACATATTACATATTACATATTCAGGCTATGTCTAAGGCTGTATAACTAAGCCGCCTAGTTCCAGTCCGAAACTGACCGACCGACCGCACACACACCGACACACAAAAATCCTAGCCACAACTGGCTCCAAAATAGTGTCACACATCAGCTAGCGCAGCCCCCATGTCCGTTCTTACATTGTATATAAGTAATACACTTTCTCTCGCTCTCCTTTATCATTCTTTCTTTACAAGAAAATCCCTCCTTTCCCATTAAACGCTTTTTTTTTCTCTCAAATAATGTCATCTCAAGAAGAGCTATCCACTATCCAGGTTTCCATTACTACTAATTCTGGGACTTGTAAGTATTATTAGATTGCCTGACAACCAAGTACTAACCAAGAAGGTAGTCAACCTCGACATCGAACCATCGAAAACCATCGCAGACGTCAAATCACTCGTAAAACAACAAGATACAAGTATAGAAACCTCAAATTTAATCTACGAAGATAAACCATTAGACGATAACAAGACTTTAGCCGACTACAATATTACATCGAACGCCACATTAAAAGCGGAAAAGAGTAACGATTCTGTAGTAGTGTCAAACTCAACTCCAAAGAAGAAGAAGAATAGATGCTCGGCAAAGAACTGTATTTCTGCTCCATTGCGAGGAGTAGGTGATTGTGGCTTTTGTGAAGGACGATTTTGTAGCAAACATAGACTTTTAGAACAGCACGACTGTGTTGGTCTTCACAACTGCAAGCAACAGATGCATGAGTAAGTATATCTAACTGACATCCTTGGAAGCAAGCAACGCAGGCAAGTTGTTGGAATTGGGGGCTTTTTTTTGTTGTGCGGTGCGGCGCATTCGAAGCAAGCCTGGCGGGAGGCGGGGAAAGTCGTCTACTGTCGGAGGCCAACGCCACTGTAACGGCTTTGGATCAGTCAGTCACCTGGCCAGTAGCCCAATCAACCCAACATTCTTATCAGTTGTGCTTCATACTAAAAGATGTCCCGAAGTTTTTGCTTCTTTTTTCAAAAAGAAGACCCCAGAGAGCGGAGACTAACTAATCAAACACTAGACGTAATGCCATGAAATTGCAACAACAACAAACCACCGCCAACAAGGTTTAATCACGATATTTGTTTGTTTTATAATAACTTGTTTGATTCTCTATTTATTAATTTAATTTTTTTCTAGTAGTCTGGGAGGGATGATGTCTTCTTTTTCCAGAAAAAGAAGCAAAAAGCGGTAGACGTCTGGCCGTAGGCACTGTTTTTGCTTCTATTTTAAAAAAAGAAGAAAGCCACCTCTAGGAGCATGTTACTTCCCGATGCCAAACTCCACAGCGTCTAGCACGTTGTCAAAGATATAATCCGGCTTTGCGACGGGCACATCAGAGTCCTTATACACCCCAGTTCTGACCAGCATACTCTTCCATCCGTATGCATTTGCTCCAGCAATGTCTGAAGCTGGATTGTCTCCAACCATGTACACGGTTGGAGTTTGCTGGCCCAGTTTGCCCCAAGACTGTAGCATCTTGTCCGCGTACTGGTACGTAGCAGCGAAAGGCTTGCCAATGATCGTACGTTCCAATTGATGACCCGTTACCTCTTTGTAGATGCTTTCGACACATACTCGGAACGCACCCTGGCCGAAACGAGGCAAGCTGTAGCTGTTGGCCCACAGCAAGTCGTTGTTGCTAAAGTGGATTGGAATAGACGGGGCAGGTGACTCTTTCAAGCGACGAGTACCCAGCACACCGTTCTCTGATACCAGCAAATCCATGATGATTTGCAAATCCGTAGCCATGTCTCGGGGATCATTGAACACGAGCACCGCATCGAACGGTTTGGACAGATCCACCTGGGGCTGGGCTACTTGATCTAACTCAAACTGCTGAAATCTATGGAAAGGCCAGATTGGCTTGCCGACCTGTTTGATAATGTCTTGAGTCATCACCACGTCTCTAAATCCGTAGTTTTTGGCTGCATGCCTGCACTTGTCGCCGTCTCCCCCAACCACAAGAACTCTATTGTACTGTTCCTTCAACAGCTGGAACGGGGTGTGGCTCTGTAGAAACTGTCTCTCGTCAATGTTAATTCCGTTACCAAGCTTGTCGTTCAAGCCAACCACCCGCTCCTTTTCCGTCATTCCCCCTCCATTTGTGAGTAGAATGTACGGAATGTTGCGCTGGTTGAGCAATTTCAACGCAGTAGGGGCTTGTGGGATCACCTTGGATCCTCTGATGAGAACACCATCTATACTGTCGGTCAATTATGCGCTCGTTAGTTTCTGGCACCCCTAGAACACACATACTCGAATGCAAAAGCCACGTTCCGGCTGCTGGTCTGGAAAAACCGTCGTGTCTGATAGCGAAACATGCTGTCTATAGCGAGAGTCCGGCCGCTCCAGCGTCCATTCGTTTATAAACTGCCCGCCGGGAATCGAAGCGTCACGTGAGCGCTACGCTGGAGACCCCGTGAGCCGCACACTGGCGACTCGCTTCGTGTGGCTTTCTTCTTTTTTTAAAAAAAGAAGCAAAAAACAGTAGACGAATAGGAGACGAACACACCTCAGTCTATCTAATAGTGCGCTTGCCATCCTCACAAAAGGGCTAGAACTTCGATTTACACCCACCTCAGCTGATGAGCCGCACACGGCCCTGTGTAACGGTGATTCCACTAGGAATAGCGGCCGCAATTGAATATCCTTTGTGTGTCTCTATTTCTAGTACACCGTCAAGGTATCAGATCTCTAAATCTTGGTATCCGCAGGGTGTGAGAGAGCACTTTTAGAGGAAGCGCATGAGTTGGCTAGATCGGCGTGCAAAGACTCACCGTTCGTGCATCTCAACACAATCGTTTTAATGACTCAAGACCACAGATAATGACGCACCATTGGGTCCTAGATCTATGAGCACTTCCTTCATATTTAAAGTCTGAGGGCAGTAGATTGTTTCCACTTTCTTTGCTCCGCTCACACGACCTATTTCATTAACAATGACGATAACCAAAAGCAGCGAAACAGTCCTAAACACTGTAGAATTGTTGGATATTATTCTGGAACACTATACTGGGACATCACGCTTCATTGACTTTGATAGCATTGCCAATGTTAGGCTTGTGAATAAGTTGTGGTGCCAACGGGCTTCCAGGTTATATTTCAAGACAAGGTCAACTAAAGAACTGGATCAACTGTTATACTTCAAGGAGAAAACAGGCAACGACTACAGCTCTTTAGTGCGAAAAATTTTTGACTTTTACAGGGAGCCCTGGGAACCATACGTAGATCTTGATCTAGGGAATGTTGTTCATCTATCCATCTATGTTAAAACGGACAATGAAATCCCCAGGCTCTTGTTGATTCATCAGAGTTGTCCAGCAATCAATGCAATTTCTGTGCATGGTGAAGCGGGTGTGTTGGTTGACTTCTTGCAGTTATCGATTGATTTGTTCCCCCAGGCCTTACTGTCATTGGATATAGAAAGCTGCGGGGATGAAATGGGTTTTTACCCAGACTTTCCCGCCTTGGAAGCACTTTCGAGGTTGCTCAAAAAAGCTGCAAGGGGGTCCATAGACTCAATTTCTTTACACGAAATACGGTCACCCAGAAAATGCGAGTTGGCTATGACTTTTTTTGACACAATAACCTGCGGCCCTTGCCCACTGGCACGGCTTACTGAATTGGAACTAGGTTTAGATAACCTATTGATTTGCAAACTACTAAACTGGGAGCATCTTGGCAAACTATTTTCTCGTTTGGTGGTCCTCCATTTATCTGTAGAAGCTGAATTTCCTAGGGAACAAACATCGCATAGTGCTGCACGGGGTTTACTGGGGTTAGTAGAGTGTGCCAGTTGCGTCACAGATTTGTGTATCCGAATCGAACTGTCAACACTTCCAGGCGGTTGGATTGAAAAATTGACTGATTGTGTCCCCAATGTGGATTGGTTGGAACTCACTGTAACGAGCGATCGACCTGTGTTTGGTGCCAATTTGTTTAGGAGTTTGAAAAAGTGGAAAAGACTGGGGTTTATGGAAATAGCAAACCATTCCTATATTTCGGGTCGTCCCTTTGGGCTGGAAATCTTCCCATTTGATAAAAACGATGCCGAGGTGTGGTTTCCTTGCTTGAGCATTCTTAATATTATTGCAGGATTTAGCGAACCGAAGTTCCAAGAGCTTGTGTTGCATCACATGCCCCGGTTATCAGCCTTGTGTATCATTAATCCTGATCCAGGATCGTCATCAGACTTGTATATGATTTATCCTGAACCATGATCGTCAGACTTGTATATCACTTATCCTCAACCAGGATTTCTTATCTAAAAAAGAAGACATGCACTGAGAATTATTGTCATTATCTATATATATCTCTACAAACCCTCGGTTACGGTCCACTTGCTGGCACTGTCTAGTTTTTCAATCACCTCGCATGCATGGCCCGTGACGAGCAGCCCAGGGGGTCGTGATCCTAGCTGCTCAATGGCCTCTACCACATGCTTCAAGCGGGTTCGAATAATGCGCTGGTCTGGACAGGATGACCGCTCAATCACGCAGCAGGGGACATCAAGATCCCAGCCTTTCGATGCTAAGTTGTCGACAATGGTGTCGATTCGATGCAAACTCATTAAAAATACACATGTCCTGGTGGACACATACTCGGGGAAATTGGGCACGACACCTGCTCGCCCTGTGCCTGTCATGAACAGTACTTGATCAGCCACATTTCGGTGTGTGGCAGGAATCTTTGCCAGCAACGGTGCTGACAACGCAGATGTAATCCCGCAAATGACCTCTGGAGTGTACCCACGTTCAGAAAAGTACACAAACTCTTCTGCACCTCGGCCAAAGATGTATGGGTCGCCTTGCTTTAGTCGTACAACATGCTGGCCCTGCTCAACAGCCTCCAGTCCTGTTTGCAACAGCTCCTGTTGGGCTCGTTCAGCATTTCCCGGGAACTTTTTGGCAACCTGAACTGGAGTCTGTTTGGGGATCAAATCAAGTACTGCTTGCGGTACCAGTTTGTCAGTAAGGATCAAATCTGCACTGTGAATGGCCTGCAATGCCGCCGACGTTAGCAACGAAGCATCGCCAGGTCCTGCACCAACTAGCGAGATTTTACCTTTATCTCCTAGTCGACGTTTCGCAGGAGTCACGTTCTGGGGCCGCTGCGAACAATACTCTTCTGTCAAATCCGAAATGTTGATGGAAACAAGTTTCTCCAGTGGATAATACTCCACCACTTGGCTCAGCCATCTCAGCCGCTGCTTCTTTTGCTCTTCAATTGACAATGACTTCTGTTCTTGATTCTGCTCCACTACTAGTTTGTTGAAGCGCGAGTTTTGTTCAGCATCATCGTCCAGTTGGCCAAGTTCTTCCTCATCAATGTTCCGAATCTGCGACCGTAGTTCGCCGACTCGTTGACAAATTTCGCCTACATTTGGTGGTAATGAATTAATGACATGTCGTTTTAGTCGATTGGCTAGCCGACATCCTTTTCCTGAAGTGCTAATGCCTACTTGGAAGTCCCCATCACTGTGTGTAGATAGTAAGCTAAATGTACACAATTCGGGTTGATCCACCACATTGATCGGAATTCGCAGACGTTTGCAAATATCTGCTATTTGCTTGGATTTTTCCAGCTCTTTACGGTGATAACATACAAACACTGCATCAACTATTCCATCAACTTCCTCTCTGCCCAAGTTTGTCAAGTCAGTTGGATCAAAGTCTCTGTCGTGCCATTCGGTCTTTTCACCGTCACCAATGGCCGGTTTTTCACCAATAGTGCGGGGCGGATTTCCAATCACTACCGGTACCGCTCCATGATCCAGTAGTTTTGTTACTCTTGATTTGACAACATTAGTGGATCCGACCACCAGGATCCTTTGATCTTTGATATTCTGGCTAGTTAGAAGCATATTGGCCATGAATTTGTCGTGACTAATAAATTGTAATTGGATCTAAAACGCAAGGTGAAATGCCGTTGGATTCGCATTGACTACAATCAGTGACTATGTGTTGTGCTCGCACGTGACTTGAGTGATTACGTTATGCTTATTTGATTTACGAGGCTCACTTAGTCAGCAAACATTTACCCTCTGAAAAAAAAAATTGTCCGATGGTTCCCCAGGGTCCGAATCATCATGCGATTTTTTTGATGTTTGTTCTTTCTTCATCCAAAACAAAAAAATGGTAAAACGACCTCTAGGATTGAACAAATCAAACAAGAGTAAAAAGCAAAAAGTAGAACTACCTGCTGATAACGAAGGTGAACAGAAGCCTCAAATTGAACTAGATGTTGACCCAGAAGATGAATTGGGTCAAATTCAAGCGTTGTACGATACCTACTTGAAAGGAGACAATAAACAAGGAGGACAGAAAATTTTGTACGGGGTAGTCAATGAAAGTGATGCTGTATTGAGAGCTGCTGCTGAAAAGAAAGAAGACGATAAATTGCCGGCTAGATTTCATAATATTTATGCTTTGGCTCTTTTGGGTTTGTCTAAGTACGCAGATCTTGATAGCACAGACGAGGGCAGTGAACAGTACATCAACACGGCCCTTGATCGAGTGGATGTTGGACTTTCTCATGAACCAAAAGATTCGGATCTATTGTTTACCAAAGCCAAGGCATTGATCTCGTGGGCGGAAGTTAAGATGAGAATATGCTCGTTGAAGAGTGGAAACATGTACAAGCAGGCCATCGAGGTTGTCAAGACGGTGGACCAGGCCATTGAGTTGTATGAACAAGCCGAGACTATTACAACCGACGATGCAACACTGGATCAATTGGATGTGGTGGCCGACTTGTTAGAACTGGCAGAAGGGTTTGGAGAGTTGGAAGAGGAGCACGGCAAGGGTAAATTGGAAGGACTGGAAGTCAAGTATCGTGAATGGACAAAGAAGCGATGGGAAAGGGTCGTTAAGGACAAGAAGCCAGACGGTCCAGTTGCTCGTCGAGCTTATCGTGGTATTGGGGAGTACTATCTGGCTCAGGCCAACGAATTCTTGCCTACCCAGGACGAAGATGAAGACGAAGACGACAATGAGGACAGCGAATTGACTGAAAACGACAAGCAGGCCAAAGAATTGCTGCAGAAGGCGTTGGACTATCTCGTCAGGGCCGAGCATGACGAGGACAGTGAGGGCACTATCTATCCAATTGTCGCCGAGGCCCAGATCGAGTTGGCGAACCTGCTGGAGAACGAGTCCAAGGAGCAGACCAGCATGTACAACGAGGCTGCCAAGCGTCTCAAGAAGGCCCAGCGAATGGGGCTAGGCGACTACAGCGAGCAGATCGAGGAGTTGGTAGGTAACTAGCTAGGAATGTATTTATTGTCTACTTTCTGCGCCGCAGGCACCGTTTTTGCTTCTTTTTTGAAAAAGAAGAACACCACCGGGAGGACTAACGTCTTCTTTTTCCAGAAAAAGAAGCAAAAAGCGGTCGAAGAACAGCACCGGGAGGATCCTGGTGCGCTGCCATGTCGAGTGCCGCGAGCGGCCGTGATGTTCACGTTCTGGCGTCGGTGCGCTTTTGGACACACGACAACACCAAAATGTCGAAAGCAGTCAGATCAATAGGCGAGGATGTGTGGAAAAATAAAGTGGACAAGATCAACGCTGAGATATTCACACTGTCGTACGGCGCAATCGTAGCGCAGCTGTGCAAGGACTTTGAGGGCGACTACGTTCGAGTGAACAAACAGCTAGAGAAAATGGGCTACAACATTGGGCTGCGACTCATCGAAGACTTTCTGGCCAGATCCAACACTGGAAGATGCACAAACTTTAGAGATACCGCAGAGGTCATTTCCAAGATTGGATTCAAAATGTTTCTGAACATCACGCCTACCATTGACAACTGGACTGCCGATGGCAAACAGTTTTCGCTGATTTTTGAAGAAAACCCGCTCGCAGACTTTGTAGAACTGCCAGACGACGGTCGTGCCCACAAGGAGCTGTGGTATTCGAATATTCTAGCAGGGGTTATTCGTGGTGCATTGGAAATGGTCCAGCTAGAAGTGGACACGGAGTTTGTTCAGGACGTTCTACAGGGCTCTGACTACACTGAAATGAGGGTCAAGCTGGTCAAAGTGCTCGAGGACGAGATCCCTGCAGGCGAGGATTACTAGACTCTGGCCAGCACGCTTTTTGCTTCTTTTTCTGGAAAAAGAAGACATTATCCTCCCGGTGCTGTTCTTCTTTTTCAAAAAAGAAGCAAAAACGGTGCCTGCGGCGCAGAAGTCGCAACTAGTGTTGAAACCGTAATTTATTTAGTATATAATTGTTAGTAGTCACGATGCTTATTCTCTCGAGATGCTAGGATTCGTCTGGACACCTCCGACTGGACAGATTGTTGGCCAGTCGCATTGGATGTTGAGTCCACTTTGATTGGAGGCAGTTCACCAGATGAGGACATGTCGTTGTCCGACTGTGAATGAGGATCAGTCGAAAACAGCGGCATGTTGGCCAATTCCGTCTCTGAATTGACTCTGGACATTGCGTTTGATTCAGAAGACATGGCAGAAGCCCCAGAACTTCGTCGTTCGTGGTGACGTTGTTTCTTGATTCGTTCAGCAGTAGCTTGTTTTGCTGCTTCAGTCAAATCGTCATCCGTTTGATACTGCATGTTGAAACTGTATTTGTTGAAATCTGGGAACAGTTCTGGTCCAAGAGAGTTCACCAGGTTGGTGACTTCAATCACCAACTCTCGTCTGGTGACCCGTAGCTTCTCTACAGAATTCTTGTGAGCAGGGTTCAAGGCGAGTGTCAAAGGCTTGATACTCTTGAAAATGTCCATGCCCGTTTCACCAATGACCAGAGCTGCATATGAAACTAATGGCAAGACAACATACGCAGCAACCATAACCAAAACATAGTTGGATAACTTTGGGGCAACCAACTCATGTCTCCAAGCAAGAAACACAGACAAAATTGCATAAAAGGTATACGAAATAGGAGCTGCAGCTAGAGCAACTAACACTTTCCAAGTCGTAATTACATCTCTTGCAGCAATTTTGACAGTTGAACCTGCCAGGGCTTCTTTGGCCTTTATTCTAGAAATTGTCTTTGTAAGAATAAACACCGGAGCAAACAAAATGACCCCTGGCAAACTAGCAGCGAGGAGAACTGCCAACTTGAGGCATCTATAGATCAAAGTAAAAATGACGTTTTGCGGAGACAACGAAGCAGTTTCTACATGATGATCCTTGATACCCAAATTTTTCAATTGCTTGTTATAATTCGTAACAGCCTTTCGCAAATGCTGAATAGCTGGGTCATCTTGATATTTGGAATATCCAATCATCAAGCGACGGTTCAATTCAACTACCATAGACAGTGGCAGCTTCTTTCCAGCCGGTCGGTACAATCGACGTGCGGCTTGGATAACCATCAGAGTATCATAATCAGGACATTGCACAGTTACCGATTTCAGGCCATTGGAAATTAGATCTAGAGTTTCCTGAACAGCTTGACGTTTGGCATCGCTGCCTTGTTTGTATTGATCGACCAAGTTTGCAGGAACCTCCAAAGGAGATCCAAATTCGATCACTGCCCGTGATCGAAATTTGTGGGCATGAAAATAATTCATCCCACACGGGACAATCTTGAGATTACAATCAGGATTGTCAGCCAACGCTCCCAGAGCCATGACGGCAACACCTGCTTTCAATGGCAACAGTTCAGTTCGATCGTGAGATCCCCCTTCAGGGAAAATACCAATGCAACCCCCTTTGTGTAGATGAGTAAACACTTTTTCATACATTTCCGACTGGTTGACGTGATCAGCCACTTTAAATTTGGTGCCATTTTCCAGCATTCTCATGCCTCGGGAGCTCTTAATTTCTTTTCGTAGTAGTATTTCTGTATCACTAACTACTGATAAAATTTCACCGTTACCAGCACTAGAAGGTAAACCAATGAGCCCTCTTTCCATGCATTCTTTTGTAAATTTAGTGTCTGTACCCAGAATTCGTAAAGGATTTTCCGGGTCAACAGTGATGGTACCAGTAGCTGGTTTTAGGTTATCTTGAGCTCTTGCTACAGAAATTGCCGAAGTGGCTTTACTAAACAAGTTGATAAACTTTCGTTTGGTTGATTTGGCAGCTACTAAAAATGAAATTCGTCTACCTGCTTCTCTTTTTGCCAATTGCATCAAGATCATTGGGTCCACAAACTGATTAGCATGGGGAGCCCCTACAAAGATGACTGCACCGTTTTTTGGCACTCTATATGCACCACGAGGTGTAATTTCTCTAAAGAATAGATCGAACACAATGGTAAAGATCCACAGCATAAGATCGTAAGCTGCAGTCCAACCTGAGTTGACCTTGTCGATGTCTGTCATAGTTCTCCAAACACTTTGTCGACCTTTTTTTTTTTTATTGCAAGAGAGATGAGTGAAAACGGCAAAAGTAGAAAAAAATTTGGTGACAATGAAATGGTGTTTCAACCGGTTGTCCGTATTTTTTTGCACACGCACCACCCACCCGCTAATTCCCCACTATACCAGGGTGCGTTAGTGTTGCTGCTGGTGGTACACTGTGGTGCTGCTGCCACACGGCGGTGGTGGCATTCCACTGGTGCGCTGACTGGTGCCACTGCGCCGCATCTCGGTGGTTTGAGAATCGACGAAGAAGCGAAAAAAAAGTCTCATTCGTCTAAAATCGAACCATATGTAATATGGTATAATTTGGACAATTTTAGGTCCAATTTTAGCCATTTTAGCCAAATATTTGTTATAAAATTCTACGAGCTTCTAAGAGGGGACATGGCATCCCCAACCGCATACGCGTTTGCAGTTTGAACTTGCATTAGATGGACGCTCCGGCAGCGGCAGCGGCAGCGGATTATTGGGTGATAGCAGTTTTACCATTTCTAGGACAGCCTTGTGAATCTGAATCTGGATATTTTATTGCTTTTACTGATGATACAATAGTGATAGACACCTCGAAGAGCCGGCGGACCCAACAAAAAAAAACATTCCATAGTTCCTTAATTGACGGTATTGTACATTACATATCTAGGCAATCTGGGGAGGATCATAGAGATCTTGATAGAGAGAAAAACAAAATAGCTCGGTGATTGAAAATAATTCTTGTGTTGATTCAATGGGTTCGCCGAGATTGAGATCTAAAAATATCTATATTTCAATCGGATATGCAAGTCATCGCATTATTTTTTTTGATGTTTCTGAATTCTTGGATCTATGTATTTTGTAAAAACGATGATGATGAGATCCAGCGAACCAAGAAAAAATGATAACACAAGTCATTGACAGGGGTATGTACGGGTGTGGGTGTGTGGTGGGGGTGGACACAAGAAGAAGAAGAAGTGCACAGGCCACACCGAAACATACATATCCCAGGGGTCCTATATATCCCTGTCAATCTGGCAGTGTCATCAATCATCAACATGAGCATCATGAACCAGAGATCCAACCTAGTCTTATTTAGGCAATTATAAACTACCATAGAAGGTTAAACACCGATTAAGGTAACTGCAGATGGCAATTCAACAATCAATAAATATTTTAATAAAAAGGAATGTGTGTGTATTTTGGCTGCTGCGGACGATCTACTATAGAGTGCTTAATCGTGCAGAAAAAACTTGCAAGGAAACTAAGATCCATCTAGGATCTGTCGACATGCAGAACCTGCAGAACTAAACAAAATATATATTAAAAAAAATAAAATAAAAATAAATAAATAAAAAAGTATATAGCCGACTCAAAATTTCAATTATCCAAAAAAAAAAAAAAAAAATCAAATCAAACTTGCTTGCTGTTAGTAGACACAATTCGGTTAGGGGGGAAGAAAGGAAACTACAAGGTTTAAAATCACAGTATATGCCAGATATTACAATTACTATACTTTCCTTACTTAGATATCTACACAATTAAACTATTTAGAGTTTCTTGATCTATAACACACCCATAGCGTCCAGATATAAAAAGACTTGTTTCTGTCCATGAACAACAACAACGACGACGACAGAACAACAACCAACAAACAAACAACAAAAAGAATAAGGAACACGACCAATACAAAATTATAACTGTCTCAAACAGCAATCATTCCAAACCAAAAGTTCCAGCCGCGGTGTTTCATTCCCCACTAATCTGGTACTCATCGGCAATCAACTGGATCGACGTCCTTTATTTTGTGCACACAGCAGTGGAAGTCGGAACTGACGAAACGATAACATCCCTTTGTCTTTGAAATCAAATCAAATCTTTTTTATCTAACAAATTCTACAGCAAATTGGTGAGACAAGATCAGGCCTGATTAGTTGAAGAAAAAAAATCTCATTGTTTCCCAAGTCTCAGAATTTCAAGATATAATATAATCTCCCAGATCGTCGACCATTTTTTTTCTTCCTTTAACTATCGCCACACTGCTCACCACATAATAACTGTATATGTGGTTATTGATTTGCTACAGGGATCATTAAACACTAAAATGACTACGGAGAATAAACAGTATGTTACTACCCCAAGAAAAAAAAATGCTAACGTTAATATAATCTCAATAGGGTTTTACCGCCGATAACTGCTGCTTTATCACCTAAACATCCAAATTCATCAGATTCGAATTCTGCTTCACCTACTAATACGAATAGTCATTCATATGCACAACAGCAACAACAACAACAACAGCAACAGCAACAGCAACAGCAACAATCGAGTTTGCCTTCAATATCTGCTAACGGAAGTACTTATACTAACAATGAACTTAATGGCGGCGGAAGCGGCTCTTCGGTAGTGTCAAACCCTGCGCAAGCCGCACAGCTGAACAACAACCACAACAAGAGTCTACCTCCTCCTCCACCGCCTGGCGCTGGTGCACAAGGTTCACAACAGCACCAGCCCCCGCCTCCGCTTCAGAATCGGTCTTCATCAGATCCGTCAGTGTGGTCGATTGATAACCGAGATCGCTCTACAGTTCCTCGGACATATGGTAGTACTAGTAGCGCTAGCGCCACCAATGGTAGACATTATGGGCAGGTTAATAACGACAACTTGGCATCGTTGAGTAATGTTGCTTCTCAGATGGACCCAAGAAGACTGTCACCACCAAACTCGACCCGTGCTAGCGATGAAGAAGAAGATGCTCACAAGAAGGCTACACAACACCAAGACTACAATTACTTTCATCGAACAGTGTATCCTCCGACTCCGACTCAGCAACCGGAGCCTTATCCTGCTAACCATCAAAGAATACCCTCTTACAATCTTCCGCAATCGCACACGCACACGCACTCACACTCACACTCGCAAGGATATCAGCAGCAACAGCCCCAGCAGCAGTATTACCACCAAGTACCCGCAGATGGACCGGGACAGGGACCTGCTGTTGCTGGTATGGCTCAAGGAGACATTGCTCAAATGATACAAGAACATCTGTACAGTATTGGCTATATTTATCACTCAGTTCAAAATTTAATGCGCTACAACCATAATAACACTCCACTGGATTCAGTTGCTGATATTTTCCAGCGGTCCAAGATACTAACCGAAACTTTTGAGACTTGGTATGCCAAGTTATATCAACAAAACATTCAAGCACAACAGCAAGCTGCACAGCAGCAGCATCAGCAACAACAACAAGCACATGCGGCTCAGGCTCAGGCCCAGGCTCAGTTACAAGACCAACGTCATCACTCAATGCCTATGAATGGCACTGCCGCTCAATACCCTCATTATAGCTATGGAACTGCCGCTGCTGCTGCAAATCATCATGCTATCCATTACCCACAGCAACATCAACCACAACGTGGTGCTACAGAAAAACGACATTCAATTGATGATGGCACACAAGACAGACGTCCAGCAAAAAAGAGATCCCGACATAGCAATGGTGAAATTACTGAATGCAAACAATGCGGTATTAACGAGACTCCAGAATGGAGACGTGGTCCAGACGGAGCTAGAACGCTGTGCAACGCTTGCGGGTTATTCCATGCCAAGTTGGTGAAGAAGAAAGGTGAAGAGGAAGCGGCCAAGATCATGCGATCCAAACGTGATGAAGCTAAGACTCAATTGAGTCGTCAACCACCGCCTACTGCCATCCCAACTGCCAATGGTGAAATTAGTTAATTTATTATTTTAATGCTTTTAAAGGAGTTCATGTAAATAGGTGAATACGATTTTTTTTTTTATTTTAGGATATTCTTTCTAGACTATGCACTATGACGATGATGCTTGGTTGTTGTTATTTTGTTGTTCTCGTAGTTTCTGCATTTCCTTCACTCGTCGCTGGAAATCGCTATACTGGCACTCTTCGTAGGCATGTCGAAGGTCTTCACACTGCCATGGCAAGAACCAATTTTCTCGTCGACATTTGTTCAAAGGAACAAGCAATGAAGAGCATCGATCTCTCCACATCAAAGGGAGGTCGGCTTCTTTCAATTCCTTTTCCGACACTGCTCATGAGTTAGATTGGTTACACCTGGAAACTTACATGGCGCTGGGGTCTCTTTGACGTGTCCACCCATTTCTTCTGTAGTGTCGTATGTGTGATGCTGTTGGTGGTGGTGGTTGATGATTTTTTTTCACACTGCTCGATGGTTGGGACTAATAGCACAAATCTGATTGGGCCGCGTGCGCTGGGCCCGACGCCGTGTGGCCAGCGCCGCAGCACCCGCGGCGCACCAACCCCATCGTTGACCGCTTTTTGCTTCTTTTTCTGGAAAAAGAAGACATGATCCTAGAAGTATGTTCTTCTTTTTTAAAAAAGAAGAAAGCCACCCGAAGCGTTACATACTGTGCGCGTGTGGCTCACACGCAGTGCAAAAGGACTTGGGCACCAGGTAAGGTGGAGCCCCTTGGGGGGCCCAAAAACGATGTTCCGGGCTTATTTTAAAGAAAATGAGTTTACCATTCGATTATATGGTCCATGTTCATTCCCATTGTCTACTGTTTTTAGCACCTCTCTTTGAAAGAAAAAAACGAGGGTATTGTTAGATAGAGTGGCATCTATATATTCCATTCGTCAAACTTGTCTTGCTTGTTCTTTGGGAAAACATGTAATCCGTAGCAATTGTGCCATGCATGTGATAAATGTGCTTTAGAAGGTAGGGAATGACAGGCACCACCTCACGTGGTGCCTCTTTGGGGGGGTAAAACCGATGTTCCGGCCATTTTGGAGAAACCCGAGAGTATCATTAGATAGAATGATGTCTATTTATTCCATTCATCAGATTTGTTTTGATTGTTCTTTGGGAAAAGATGTAATTCGTAGAAAATATGCCATGTTCACTTTTCATAGAAGAGGGAAGGGCAGGCACCAGGTGATGTGGAGCCGTTTGGGGGTCCAAAAGCGGTGTTCCGGGTCTTTTTAAAGAAAAACGAGTATATAATTATACTGAGTGGCGTTTTTATATTCCAATTGTCTACTGTCTTTTAGATTTTCTTTGGAAAAGAAGTGGAAACTTAGAAAAGTATTCCATCCTCGCTTTGAAAAGCCAGGGAAGGGCGAGCACCATGTGATGTGGAGCCCTTTAGGGGGTAAAAACGATGTTCCGGGTCCTTTTAGAGGAAGAAGAAACACACCACAAGCGTTAGCCAGGGCGGCGTGCGGCTCACCAGGGCTCCAGATGAGGTGGTGCCATTTAGAGGGGTGTAAATCGATGATCCGGCTATATTTTGTTGAGAATTTGACCGTTACTGGACAGAGTACGATCTGAATATTCCAATTCGCTATTGTACTTGCATCTTTCTTTGCGAAAAGAAGAGATTAATCGGCCGAAAGCATTGCTCGCAGAGGAGTTGTGGAGCCCATTTGGGGGTTCAAAAAATAAGTTCCGGCCATTTCTTGAGGAAGTTGATGATACCGTTAGATAGCTTGAGGTCTTTTTGTTCCAATTGCCTCGTTCGTTCGTCTCTTCTTCACAAAATATGAAGCATCATATGATTCGATTCCCGGTGGTGCTCTTTTTTAAAAAAGAAGCAAAAACAGTAATACGCTCGGGAGGACCCGTTTATTCCAACTGTCTACTGTTTTTTTGCTTCTTTTTTAAAAAAAAGAAGACAACCACCGAAAGGTATGTCGCCGAAGGCACTGTTTTAGCTTCTTTTTTTAAAAAGAAGAACACCAGATAGCAACGTACAAGCTTCGGTTTGCCGAGATATCGAGCCATTGCATTGATTTGGGCCTTTTGCCAATTCATGGAGACAAATCAGCGGACGAACTAGGATCACCAGTAGATCGCAGATACATTGAAAAATGCCAAGCCTGGTGATGACATGATATATTCTGCGGCTAGACCAGATTCTGTGTATAGTGCAACATACGTATACCCCTTTATATCGGCTAGATAGCTCTAATGTTTACTACATGCATATTATAAACGGCACTACAAAAAATGCATTGACCTGCGGCTAAAACTTTGTTTCGCCGCAGTACAACCTGTAATTCGGGCAAGACCCACAGACCAATGCATCCGTTAATCTTGCAGAACCTCTGGAGAATCAGGATCCCCGTAATGAGGGCTCCAGAGGCTTGACAGTGCTTTTTTGCTTCTTTTTTTTAAAAAAAAGAAGAACCAACCCAATGGATACAATGGAGACAACCGATCGGGTATGCCGTCCCTGGCATAAAGAGTGACACAAAACTTTCCACTGGACTGGAAAGTCTTTTCTCTGCCTTGTCTTTCCTGAAAGTTCCTGGTCATGCACAGACAAAAGGCAAGTAGTCAAACATAGCGCGGAGAAGACTCACTCTTTCCGAATTCCATTGAAAAAGGAACGACTCTAAGTCCTCGCCCTACATAGTTACTCAACAGCCAAGAAAAAACCGTTTTAAGGAACTCGAAAAAAACTCGGGTTTTCCAACATAGGCAGTGGCTACAATTGTCTAATCAGGTAAAACATGGTGGCTTGTATTTCACCGTCCACTGGTCAATGCGGCTTGTTATTCCTATATAGCTCAATGACGTCCATAGTCAGCGGACTACGAGTTTCCTTGGGGTCTTGGACCGTTTGATTCAGATATGATTCAATTGCCCAATTAGGCAAATGCGAGCCTGTCTTGGAGCCTAGAACAAAGACTGTAAGACCGTAAGCTTGTCGTACCAGGCGAAGCACACACCACACTTTAGACTAATGGACCGAATATGCGTTAAAGGCAGTAGTTCGCGGGCGCACCGACCGCCTCAGGTATAATTTTCTGTCCAATGAATAAACAGCAACTCAGGCGGTGAAACCCTCGCAGTCTTACGGTTTCATTTGAATAGATCTCTGGCTTCTGAGCGAAAAAAAAAAATTCTTGTTGACCGGCCTTTCGGTAGCACAGGCGAACTTTCCCCTCCCGTACAGCGTACAACGTAAAGCGTAACTGTAAAGCGTAACCCATAAAGTATGACGTTGTTGATAATCGATTGTGTCCGCCAATTCCAGCATAAATGCAAACTGCATGACGAGACCAACACATTCCAGCAATTATCACGCTTCATACTTGATGCATTGCATTAGGAATTATATTTTCTTGGTCAATGACGTAGCTTGGTTGGTTCGTCCCCCGGTCTTCAGGTCAGGGTGTGAATCGGTAAGGATAGGAGTACTAAACCGCCATGCAGTAAGGACTCTACCTATTAACCCTTTCGAATTTCATAATCCATCGTTTCACCGGCGCGCCTGAATTAAAACACCAAATAGCCAAGAACATTGTTAAATGCCTGCGTCATGAACCTTAGGAAAAAAGAACTGTTAGGTTTTGACTCGAAATAAGTTTCAGGTTAAGGCTATTATGGTTTGATTTTCTGCCTATACACGGCGCCAACCAAGCAAATAATTCACCCCAAACTGAAACAATTGTCCCACGCCTATATGCTTTAAAGGACTTACAGTGATGCGATCTGCATCACTACTTCTAAACAGGATAAAATTTCCGATCTGGGCCGAAGGCTTTGTAGTCGTCAACAAGTTCCCGCAAACTTGGCCTAAAAAAGCAAAACTGACAAACTCCTTACATAATCACCAACCGGTTTTTTTCACAACGGAAACTTATACTTCTTTTCTCATGCGACATTCGAAACTTTTTCTTTTAGCTGTGGATATAGACATCATATCCATAAGCGTGCGCAAGTTCTGTTAGAGTATGTTGAGCGAAGAGAGAAAAGAAGAAAAAAAAATAAAATATGGAAATTGGAAATACATATATATAGGCCATTTGTATTCCAAATCCTAACTTCTCTTTTCTTCTTATTTCTCTCTCTCCACTTCATTGTTGGTTTATCAAATATTAAGTAACAATAAACAATGTCCAGTAAAATACAAGATACCCCTAACAATTACCCATCATCACCAAATGCAGGTGGTGATGCCGAAAAAATCAGCAACAACTCAAAAGCTGCTATGGACGTCGAGTCTGGAAGTAGTGAAGATGAAGAAAAGTTTTATCAACAAGCTGACGAAGATAACGTCTTTCAAGATACTGGTGAAGGCCCTGATTTCCGAGGTGTCGGTAAATGGGGTGCTGCCGTGTTAATTGCCAAAGGTCAAATTGGTCTAGGTGTTTTGGGTGTTCCAGCCACGTTTCAAGCATTGGGTTTTGTGCCAGGTGTTTTGTGTCTGTCCATTCTTTGCGCCATGGTCACTTGGATGGCCTATGTTGTTGGTCAATTCCGAATTAACCATCCACGAGTTCATAGTGTCGGTGATGCTGCATACCTTATGTTTGGTCCAGTTGGTCGAGAAGTTATTGGTACTGCCATGTCGCTTTACTATACCTTGAGTTACGGTTCTGGTTTGATTACTCTGTCTGTTGCCATGAATGCCTGGACTAGTCATGCTGCTTGCACCATGGCTTGGATCGGTATGTGGGCTGGTATTATCATTGTTTTGGCCGTCACCATTCGAACCATGAAGGTCTTGCAATGGGGTGGTTATGTCGCTTTGGTTTCCATTTTCATTGGTATCTGGATTGTTGGTATTGCATGTCTTGCTCAGGACCGACCAGCTATGGCTCCATTGGATGTTACCAGCTGGGGTGTTAAGGCCTTCGGTACCGGCTCTACTTATACCAAGATTGCAGTTGCCGTTGCTACCCAACTTTTCAGTCTTGGTGGTACCGGTTCTTTCTTCACCATCCATGCTGAAATGAGAGACCAAAAGGAATACTTGCCAGCAGTCTTGATGGGTCAAGGTTTCATTGTTTTCAACTACATTGCCCTCAGTTGTGTCCTTTACGGTAAAGTTGGTGACTACGTTGCATCTCCAGCTTTGGGATCTGCTGGTCCACTCATCATGAAGATTGCCAACGGTGTCGCTTTGCCAGCTTTGATCTTCTCAACTCTTTTCCAAGCTCATATTCCAGTCAAGTACTTTTTTGTTCGAATCTTGCGAGGTACCAAGCACTTGCAGAGCAACAGTTTTATCCACTGGGGTACCTGGATCGGATTGGCTGTGATTGTCTGTGCTCTGGGTCTTGTGATTGCCGGTGCTATTCCATTCTTTGATGATTTGTTGGGTTTGGCTGGTGCTCTTTTGGGTACCAGTTTCACTTTGATCACTCCAGGTTTCATGACTTTGTACGAATTGAGCAACAGTCATCGACCACACGGTGGACCAACCAAGAATCCACTAATCTGGATGAAGGAATGCGCTAAGACTTGGAACGCCAGCCGAAGAAACATGTTGATTGCCATTGGTGCTTGGTTCATTATTGCCGTCGGTTGTTATATCACCGTTTCTGGTGTTTACGGTACTATCGAAGACATTTTGAATGAGTATGCCAAGGGTGAAATCGGCAGTCCTTTCTCATGTGCTGATAACTCCAAGCTCTAAATACCTCTTTCTTTTTTTCCCTTGCATATGCTTGAACGACTAACGACTTTTTTTTTGTGTGTATATAACATGAATGTTGCATAGAATATGATATAGATTATCAATGGTTTTGTTATTTATTTTTTTCTCCTTTCCTCTTTAGCCATTATTGCTTCTCTGACTGGAAAAATTTGCTGTTGTTGTGCTGCATTGCAGCCCCTAGGTGGCCATACCTGCGTCTAGGGTTGTCGACCTGTTTAGCGCCGCATGACATCAACAACGCAACAAACACAACAAGCAAGGAAGGCGTCGAGCATGAACCCCGTAAGGGCTGTTGGAGGATAACCAAAATGTTATTGAGCCCAGCAAATAAAATGTCTACAAGCATTCATTAAGTACGTCGTCAAGTCAAGAACACCAAGCGCCGCCAATGGACTCCGGCTGTTGTCTCCCCTGTGTCGAGTGTCGTAACAATCCACGCATCTACGCTCACCAATCCCTCATATAGTTCTCAAATACCGCCATATACATGATTTATCTGCCCGAGGTGCCGGCGTCTAAAAATTCTCTTCAGCAGCAAAGGGTCGATATATATAGTTTTGGCTCCAAGATGGAGGGAAAAAAGCAAACAAGCCGCCAAAACGTTTTTACATGGGTTTGGTGGATAAAACTGCTTATTTGGCTTAGACCCACGGTGATGAGCTTCCATCGTTGGTGTGGTGATGAAAACTGGTGACGTCGTCTGAGACAAAATATGCTGGTGCCGCACGCATAGTTTGGTGCCTTTTGGAGCCGTATGGATTTTTGTGGTGCCGCTTCCCGCTTTTGTTGATAGGGATGATACAACCATTCTTACTTTCTAGGAAATAGGAATGCATCATCATCTCGGCATTATATACTAAATATAATAAAGTGTTCCCTTTTCTGTATTTTTCCTATGGCCTATGTAAAGGTGTAAGACAGCCATTTACACCGGAATAACGTTAAGCCAACCAGGACTTTGTTGGGCTGAAATTGCCCTGTCTCTATGAGCAATGAAATTTATCCTTTCATGACCCTGTTGAAGTAGTGCAATGACTATTCCAAGCAAAAGTGCCGGTAACGGTGACCCTTTGCCCACGGGTCGACGATTCCATTGAATCCGCCATCCCACAGATTCCTACAGTTTCCCATAGTTTCAGTTTAGCTTAACCAATTAGATAGTATTGTGACCAAGCCGGAGGGGGCAGCTTGGCGAGCCGTCTAATTGGTCTTGTGGTCATTATAAGCTACGCTTAGACGCTTAGCGCTGCTTAGGTTGCCTAAGGTTTCTCGCCGGCAGTGCACTCTAAATAGACAATATAGACAATATAGACAACTAGGAAAGCTCAATTGTGCCTTGTCTCGACAGTATTCGCAGTTGGAACAATCACGAATCCGGGTAGGACGGTGGGTGGAGGAGGTCTGGCTTATGTATCAGACATTGGACTGGGTCAATTGTATTGCCAATTGAGAGACGAGATGGGCCATAGCCACTTTGTGGAATGGATAGTGCAGTGGCTAGTGCTGCCCCTGAGCCAGTGCCCCGGTGTCCATTGTTTTTGCTTCTTTTTTGAAGAAGAAGGACACCACCGGGAGGCATAGTGTCTTCTTTTTTCAAAAAAGGAGCAAAAAACGGTGCCTACGACGTATACTCTCCATCGTGTACTGCTTTTGCGGCTTAGTACCCAGTGTCTACTGTTTTTGCTTCTTTTTTAAAAAAGAAGGACACCACCGGGAGGGATACACTCTTCTTTTTTCAAAAAAAGAAGCAAAAAAGGTTGCCTGCGGCGCATATCCCCATCGTCTACTGTTTTTGCTTCTTTTTTAAAAAAGAAGAACGCCACAGGGAGGATCACTGCCTTCGTTAGGGCCCATTGACCCCACGATCTGTCCATGCGTTCCGATCATCGCCGCAGCTACGATGGGGCGAGGCGGCGAAATTTTTTTTCAAGTCTCACCATGCACCCTGAGAATGAGCGAGTTCCTCAAACGCGCCTTCTCCAAGGTTTGGTCGTCTGTCGATAGCGATACAGACGGTTCGTCGCCGAGGAAAAGACAGCGTACGGAAGATGTGGGCGAAGAAAATCAAGAAACAGAGTCGTATGATAACCCAGTCGATAGCAGCCAGCATGAAGACAATATAGAAAGCAGCAGAGAGGCAACACCGTTTACACAGCCGCCACAACGAGACAGCATTGAACCTGAACCCAGGCAGAAACGGAGACGTCGTTCGAGGATCAAGATGCCTAATTTGGACCATTTGGAACTGGCGACCTTCAATATTCCACCAAAAAGCGACGGGACTAATTTAGATGATCTTGTAATTGAATACTTCAAGTCTGTGGACTTTTCAAAAAACAAAGCCTTTTTCCACCCCGACGAATTCGAGCATGCCATTTGGAGCTACAATGTGATCAATGGAAATACACAGACATTTCGTAAAAGCTACGGGCTGCATGAAATGGGCCAAAACACTCGAGTATCTATGTATTGTCAAGATAGAGATTGTGAGTTTGGGTTCTTGTGTCGGTTGCATCAGGAAACGGTGAACAGACCTGCTCCGTTGTATGTAATTACAGCTGAGAATGACCATAGTCCGCAGTGTAAAGGAGTGAGGCATGGCGAAGCACTGGGTATGAACAAACAGTTGCCAGCAGACTTCGACGAATTGGACTGGAGGGTTCGTGCCAATATTCGCAAATGTCGGGTGCGACAGCAGAAAGAGGCAGATGCTCAGTATGAGAAGGCAATGAAGAAGTACAATCGAGAAATGAAAGCTTGGGATCGTACTGGGAAAGCTCCAGAGAAGCCCGTAGAGCAGACAATCCCACTGCCAGAAAACGAATTCATCAAGGAGGAATATGAACGACGTATCTTGACTTCAAAGCGTGTGCAGTATTTATTTAGAATGATCCCAGATCAATTGACCGTTTCAAAAAAGCGAAAAGTATTGCTAGAGCTCTTGTGTAAAATGTTCCCTTGCTATGACCGAGACTATTGCCACCAAATGGAGGTAAAAGGCTTGCGAGAGTACTACCAATTTGGCATTGACAAAGAGACTGATAATTTTGGAGGTATCTTTGTTATGGCTGCTTATATTAAAGCGTTCAACGAGGAGAATGGGGTTGTTGTCTTTACCGATGTCAATGGAGTGGGTTCTAAAATAGTCGACCTGGACAGTGACCAGGTCAAGAAAACCAAAAACAAGGATCTTGCTAGGAATCTTGTTGCTAGTGCATACGAGGATTGTATCCTGGAAGAGATTGCTGAGAATGGTAGGCTTGCTACAGTGATACAGCCTGCTGATGTGTTGTACAAGCTTGAATCGTACGAGCAATCGTTGATAAAGACCGGGTACAGCCCAAAGAAAATGAAGAATGTAGTAAAGAAAATGCTCCCTCAATTGGCATTTCAAACCTTGATGGAGCGTGCTGAGATCGAGAAACGTTACAAAAGTTTTGATGAGTTGCCTCCTATTGATGACAATTGTGACGAATCAATGGCCCAATTACCATTGATACACATACAACAACTGCCAGACAATAGATTGCCTACAAGCCTGGCTTCGGATGGCTTTGATTATAGTAAGATGTTTGAATTCAAAACAGGATTCACCCCCGGCTCTATGGAACGATGGGCCGAGTATATGAGGCACTACAAGAACAAAGCGGCTCTGGGCATATTCATTGCTACCAGTTCAATGAAACGCAGTGCTCCTGCACTGCGGAATCAATGGTATTTATCAGCAGAGCCTGGTAACTGCCCCAAATCGCAATTGAAGTATTCTATTTATTTGTGCTACGCTTATGATGGCAATGGAAATCGAAATATCCTAGCACTTGCAATTCTACCACCGGAATCCCAAGCAACTTGGACCATTTTCTTGAAGGCATTGAAAGCCCACTATGAATTGGGCGGCAAAACAATGTGTAATCGAGCCAATCATGGAATCATGACGGCATTGGAACGAGAACTGCCTGATAATAGACAAAAGTACTGCTATTACCACGTGGAAAGAGCGATTGGTTCAGAACAATGCTCTCAAGGCTTGCGTCCTAGATGTTGGCGGGCAGACCCAAAGTGTCGTGCGGCTCGTGAGGCGTTTCTGAGAATGATTTGGCATCCAAGCTCACAAAACGTTCAAAATGCCCGAGAGCAGTTGAAAAGTGGGGTAATTACGTCAAAGTTTATGGAAAACCCCGAACGATTTGCATTGGACAAAGAAATGGGCTTGTGTGACATGAAAGATAACGTTCTTGATGAACAAATTCGATCGCTGCCGTTAATTGGACTGTGTATGAGACTTTGTGACGATCAATTGGCGGAGCTCAGAAGCAACTTTGACGATCAAGCCAAGGAATATTTGGTGCAATTGACTTCAGATTGCGTGCTTACTTCACGAGCATCGACGATATTGAGACAGAATATCAACAGGGTCGATAATGCTGATGGTGGGCCAATTCCAAACTTGGAAAGTCGGAACTGTAGCTGTGGCAGATATCAAGAATATGGGGTACCATGTGAGCATGCATTAAATTTAATAAATGTCAAAGATCTGAGTGAGATTGCCAAGTACATTGAGTCTTGGAATAACATGAAGGTTGTCAAGCCAATTGTGGCCGAGGCAACCAAGACACGGTCGTTTGCATACATGGATTTTGAGTTTGGATTGACGGTAGTAGGGGGACTAATGCACGGGTGCATTGGATACCCGCCTCAATGGACGATTCAACGTCATCCTGGGGCTCCACTCAAGATTAAACATACCAAGAAACGGTCATTAAATGCCAAGATATAATTTCAGTGTAGAGCCGCAGATTAGATAGGTTTCACAAATGAGATTTTGCCAATTGCAGCTGCAAAACTTTACTAAACGAGTTGTGACCCGCCGCACGTGAATGCCAAAGTGCGACAAGCCAAGATCACGTTTTTTCATTTACTATGTAACTATGTGTGGGGGTGTGTGTACCCTGCTTCGCACACACCAGGGCGTCCAATATGAAAAATCGAATGATGTTTTGAGGCAAGACATTGACTTTCTCTACGAACCTCGGTTAGCCCCGTGGGTGCACAATTGAATGCGAACGCCTAATCTTCGTCCGAATGCGAATTACTAGTTCAAATTCTTGTTTGTTTGCGATCGATCCAAGTTCGAAGCGCATTCACAAGCACATGAAGTCAAAAACCGGCGGTTCAGCGCTAGGCTATTCATCACTCATCACCACTACTGACGTTTTCTGCGGGGAATTGCAAATTGTATTCTGCCGGAAAAAAACGGGGCCTCGGATGTGTGAGTGAGAGCCAGAGCACGCTAAAGGAAGGCAAAGCTACTTGAGCACCGCGCCGGCTACTTTGAGCGAGCGTGCAAAAGCTTACGAATCGTTCCGAATCAAAAACCTCAGCCGCAGGAGGCTTTCGCCGAGCTTGCTGGTCTTGGTTCGTTGTGTCGTTTTAGGCAAAGGTAGCAGCTATCTAGATTAAAATACCAAGAAATATGAATTAAATAACTTTTTTGACTCTTGAACATTGAACTTTAACCCTAAATCTCTGTTGTAACATTCTTAAAACAAATTATGAGGATGAAAGAAACGTGGGAGCCACAGGCGACAAGTAAACACCCGCATTGCGGTGCATTTCGCCGAGGACAGCTGGACAGGTCCAGTGGTCGGTTATTCAAATTTTCTCGATAACTTGCTAGAGATACTACGGAATAGACCGCCACCGGACGACATGAACACGAGACGGAGACGGAGACGCAGACGGTCATCGCTCAAAATCGCTCTTGTCCGTTCATAAACTATCCTATGTTTCAATAACATGGAGACCCTAACTCTCCAAACTATTAACTCGACTCGTATGATGTCTAACATCGAGACTTCCTAGAGGCTGGGCTCAGGCTCAGGGCTAGGCGCCCAAACCCACCTCCGGCCGACCGTCCGATCACCCGTAACCATTTCCGCAACCGGCTAAAATTTACGTTGTCACACATTCGAACATTTTCAAAGAAAATTCACACGGAAAAAAACATGGACACGAGAGTGGAAATGTGACTAGATGATGGGGTGGCGAAAACTCCGGATGGATTGATTGATTGATTGATATCTGCAGTTACAGCAGCAGCTTTGTATGTACCCCATACTATACTACTACTGTATAGCGGGGGATTTATTCTCCGTCACTGTGTTGGTTACGTTACATTCGCGTGGTAACTAGGTCATCTCTCTTTATCCCACATGCAAATCTAATCTCGGAGCGGGTGCACTGTAACCGTTAACGTTTTTGGTTAATCCTCCCTCCCTAGCTCCGCTCCATAAGTCCATATGCCAATGCCAATGCCTGCCCCCATCCTATTACTTTTTGGGGGTTCACATTTGTCCGAGAAAGACCTTGGACCTTGTTTGTCTTGATAGAGAGCATCAAATATGCGGAATAAAGGACCGAAAAGAAATTAACCCATACACCCCACCCCGCACATATCCACACCACATTTTTTTATCAGTTTTCAGTTCGGACCGAAAAGTAATAGGGCATTATTATTATATATATCTTCCATATCGTCCATAGTTCCAGAACCCCCATTTTCTATCTTATCGAATAATAATAATGTTGGCATCTCCAGTGACAGTTTCTAATACAATTAGTCCAAATTTGGACCATCCATACACATTGACAACGAGGACGACTTCGACTCCAGTCAGTTCTAGTCCACGAAAACTACGGCATTTGATCTTGCCATTAAAGTCGGTCATTCCAACAGAATTTTCTGATATGTACACTACAGATTTACTACAAGAAACAAATGCATTTGGCCGACCTTTATTTACAGAACGAGCGTTAGTGGACTGGAATATTAATGACATTCGATCTTTGCTGATTGTCGACAAACTAAAGCCGGAGTGGAATGGCATAATTCCGACAATTGCAGAGCGAGGTTATCGAGTGTTGTGGATGCCATTAGACGCCAGTGATGAACAGATTGTTGATACTTTGGTATCATCGGACATCTATAAAGAGCACAAATTTGACTACAAATTTCTATTACAAACTGCCCAGTACACCGTCCAGGCAGCTAGACAACGAAGAAGAAACTCCAATAGCCCATTAACCAAACCAGAATGGCGAAATGTTATTGAAAATTATTTATTAAACTTGGGATGTGAAGCACAGTGTCGAATGGACTACAAAAAAGCTTGTTCTCAAATCAAAAAACAACGGCAAATGGACTTTAAGAGTTCCGAAGACTACAAAAGTTCTGCATCCAATTCTTTACTAAAAAAGGCACTATTAACATCGGCACGTTCCACATCACCAGATGCCCCATCATTTCTCCGTCAGCCGGCCAAGCCAAAGATTTCTTTGACAAGACAGGAAAAGCAAACCATCTGGGTCAATGTACAGACCAAATTGTATGCTAAACTAGGCTTGGACTGGGAAGCTGATGAGCTATTGTAAATATATATTATATCTATTGTACTTTTATTTATCTATTTATTATAATAATGATTATATGATTTCTTATGTAATATTGTTTGTTGCTCGCGCCCTTTGGCTGGTAATTTTTTTGGTGATGTTTTTTTTTTTTTTCTTCCCAAAAATTTCACCACCGGATACTCGACACTCGACGTAAACATCACCACTGAACAGTACACATTATGTCGTTAGCAGAGAGAATGAATCCTCGCCCAAAGAGCGAAGAAGCTGTTGATCACTCGGGTGAATCACCTGCCAGTGATGAAGTAGAAAAGACAATGTCTTCATTGAAAATAGAGGAAAAAGAAGACAAAAAAGACGAATCAAAGGAGCAACCAAACGAGGGAGCAAAAGAAGCTGAAAAAACAGAAGACTCCAAGAAAGAGGAGGAACCAGTCAGCAATTTGGTGGAAAATCGTTACGAAGTTCAAGTCAAATTGGCTCAAGATGACCCAAATTCTCCACTGTCATCTGTAAAGAGATTCGAGGATATTGTCACTAATGAGAACCTTTTGAAAGGTTTGTACGCCATGAAGTTCCAAAAACCTTCCAAGATTCAAGAAAAAGCATTGCCATTACTGCTGAAAAATCCACCACAGAACATGATTGGCCAAAGTCAGTCTGGTACTGGTAAGACGGCTGCTTTTACTCTAACAATGCTCTCCAGAGTTGATCCATCCATTCCAACAGTCCAAGCATTAGTGTTGTCACCAGCTAGAGAATTGGCTCGACAAACGATGGATGTCATTGAGCAGATGGGCAAGTATACTGATATTACAACTGGGTTGGCTGTTCCAAACTCATACGAACGGAATGAAGTTCTTCGAAAGCAAGTAATTGTAGGAACTCCAGGTACTGTGCATGATTTGATCAGAAGAAAACAATTAGATGTATCCAAGTTAAAAGTTTTTGTGTTAGACGAGGCTGATAATATGCTGGATCAACAAGGATTGGGTGCACAATGTATGCGAGTCAAGAAGATGATGCCAAAGACTGTGCAATTGGTGCTATTTTCTGCCACTTTTGCCGACGAAGTTTACAGTTTTGCACAAGCATTTGTCCCTAACGCTAACGAAATTCGGTTGAAGCAAGAAGAGTTGAATGTCAAAGCCATCAAGCAGTTGTACATGGACTGTGACAGTGACGGCCACAAACTGGAAATCCTGAAGGACCTGTACGGCATTCTTACTATCGGGTCTTCTATTATTTTCTGTCAAAAGCGTGATACGGCAGAAGTGTTGTATAAAGAACTTACTAAAGAGGGTCACAAGGTGTCCATGTTGCACGGTCAATTGGAAACGCAAGAACGAGATCGACTGATTGACGATTTCCGAGAGGGCAGATCAAAAGTGCTAATTACTACAAACGTATTGTCACGAGGTATTGACATTCCATCGGTTACAATGGTTGTAAACTACGACTTGCCTGTGGACGGTGACAGGAGGCCAGATCCATCGACATATCTGCACCGAATTGGTCGAACTGGTCGATTTGGCCGAACTGGTGTGTCCATTTCGTTTGTGCATGACAAGGAGTCTTACAATGTGTTTGAGTCCATTATCAAGTACTTTGGTGAAGGCATTGAGACAACCAAGGTGCCTACCGACGACATGGAGGAGCTGGAGAAGATTGTCAAAAAGGCCATTAATAAATAGATCTAGTATGTATAATTCATCTTTATTACCGAGACATACGCCGCAGCGGCTTTCTTCTTTTTTAAAAAAGAAGCAAAAACAGTAGAACGCCCCCTTTCTCGAGACATCACCTGTGAACCCATCGTCCGGTGTTTTTTGCTTCTTTTTTTTAAAAAAAAAAGAAGACACCCTAATAAATAGTTTTCGTCAAGTACAGCTCGTCGTTGTCACCCAGCTCCTTGGACAGTATCTCGTCCATAATCTTCTCCTTCGACAGCCACAGCTTGGACTTCTGCTTCTTGAGCTGCTGAAGCTCGGCGTCCAGGTCCTGCTGCAGCTCCAAACTCCAGATCAGTTTACGCTTCAAAGCCGCAAACACCTGTGGGCTGCTGTCATTGTCCTGTTCTTCTTCACTAGGTAGCGCCATCTTCTTGTATTTCTCAATTGATCCGCCGCCGACCAGGTCGTTTTTGGAGTAATCGTTCTTCAACACCGTTTCAGTCTCGTGCACTGTGCGCATATGTTTGGCCAACGCATCTGATCTTGTAAAGGTCCTGTCGCACTCAGGAACTGTGCAATAAAACGGTTTCTCGCCGGTATGTGACCTCATGTGCGAGACTAATGCAAATCTTGAAGGCTGAACCATTCCTTTACGCGAACACCCATCCCATTCACAGCAATATTTACTCTTGCGCACTCCAAAATGATCATCCTGCAAATGATTGACGATTGCTGTCAAGTCTGCTAGTTTTTTATTGCATCCATCCCATCGGCAAACAATTGGTTTGGGATTCTGCACAAGTTTATCTTCTTCTCTTGGACTGCCCGGCACACTGCCGTAGCTATCTTCTGAAATTGGAGTGCTAGCACCTGATCGGTCAACATCTTCTCTTTCCACAACCTCTTCGTCTTTCATAGGTGGGCTGCTGGGAACCGTCGTTTCGTCCTCCATGTTGTTGATCGTTGTTGTCGTGTGGTTTTCGCTGTGATGATCAAAAATTGGGAGGTTTTTGTTCAGCGGCCAGTGTAAATTTCAGAACGCCAGCGAGGGAAGAATGACTAAATTTTCACTTCCACCACATTGCACTGCAAAAAAATCTTTGCTCGACAAAACAACCATGAGTGAACTACCTTTAACAATTCTCAAGGCCTTGGATAAGGCTCCAAATGGGGTAATCGCTGACAGTAGAGTGACCTTCCCGGATGTGGACTCCAAAAAGGTCCAAGCGGCCGTGACTTCGTTGATGGCCAAGTCAATGGTTGAATTCAAGTCACTGGAAAAAGAATTATGGGCTCTTACTGAAGAGGGATTGGATATCGTCAACAATGGATCGCATGAAATGCGATTGTACAACGAGGTTTGTAAGAGTATGGAAGGGCTAAAAATTAGCCAAGTAGGGGAAATCTTCGGAGCAGGGGGTAAAGTAGGCCAGCAACGAGGTTTCAAAAACGGGTGGATCAAGAAGGATGGTGACAAATTGATCAAGAATAAGGACGACGTGGTTGATCAGACACAGAACGACCTGAAGATTATCGAACAAACTGGCCGATTGGATGGCAATGAAAAGGAATTGAACGATCTCAAGAAACGAAAATTGGTCACCAAAACAAAACTCATCAGCTATGAAATCTCAAAGGGACCAGAATTTGCATTGGAAATCAAGCAGCTAGCAACCGACCTGACACTAGAAATGCTACAGTCCGGGTCATGGAAAACTGCCGAATTCAAGCCATACAACTTCAATGCCGAAGGTGCATTGGCCAACGCCGGTGCTCTGCATCCACTTTACAAAGTTCGAGAAGAGTTCCGACAAATCTTCTTCTCAATGGGCTTCACTGAAATGCCAACTAACAAATACGTTGAAACCGGTTTCTGGAATTTCGATGCCTTGTACGTACCACAACAGCATCCGGCTCGAGATCTGCAAGACACCTTTTATATCAAGGACCCAAGCACCGCCAAAATGCCACAGGACGATCAATTGATCGAAAACGTAAAAGCTGTTCACGAAAACGGTAGATTCGGTTCCATCGGTTACAGATATCCATGGAAGGAGTCAGAATCGCAAAAGTTGGTTCTGCGAACCCACACCACTGCCATCTCAGCAGACATGTTGAACCGGCTAGCCAAGGACCCAAAACCAGCTAGAATGTTCAGTATCGACAAGGTGTTCCGAAACGAAGCAGTCGATGCCACACATTTGGCAGAATTCCACCAGGTTGAAGGTGTAATTGCCGACTTCAACCTAACACTCGGTGACTTGATCGGCTTCATGCAGGCATTCTTCCACAAGATGGGTGTCCACAACCTGCGGTTCAAGCCAACCTACAACCCATATACCGAACCTTCTATGGAAATCTTCTCATGGCACGAGGGGCTGAACAAGTGGGTCGAAATTGGTAATTCAGGCATGTTCCGACCGGAAATGTTGGAATCTTTGGGTCTGCCAAAGAACATGCGAGTGCATGGCTGGGGTTTGAGTTTGGAACGACCAACAATGATCAAGTACGGTGTGTCTAACATCCGTGATTTGATGGGTCACAAGGTGTCTCTAGACTTCATCGAAAACAACCCAGCTGTCCGGCTTGACGAGAACTTGGTATAGATTATTCGATATACGACTACATAGATCACAATTGCACTGACTTTTCGCCTTCGGTGGTGTTCTTCTTTTTTAAAAAAGAAGCAAAAACAGTCGACGCTTAGAATGAGCCGCACACTACCCTGTGTAACGCTTACGGTGGCTCTCCACGTTGATTTCACTTGTTTTCCAAAAAAGCAACATATGACAGTAGACAATTGGAATAGACAGACCTCGAACTATCCAATAGTATCATCAATTTTTTCGAGAAATGACCTGAACACCGTTTTTGGACCCCCAAACGGGCTCCACACTGCATGGTGCTTGCCCTTCCTTCGCCTTTAAAAGCGAAAATGGCACGTTATGTACGGATTTCACTTATTTTCCAAGGAAGAAGCAAAACACAATTGGCTAATGGAATATTCAGACATCACTCAATCTAATGATACTCGCAATTCTCTTCAAATAGACCTGGAACATCGTTTTTGGACCCCCAAAGAGGCTCCACTCGTGCTGGTGCCAAGGTCATTTTGCACGTCGAGTGAGCCGCACGGCGCCCGAGTAGCACCTTCTGGTGGATCTTTTTCCCTTTTGTAAAACAAGAAGCAAAACACTGTCGATAATCTGAATAAACAGATTACAGTCTATCTATTCATACTCTTGGTTTCTTCGAGAAAGGACCGGGAGCATCGTTTTTACCCCCTAAAGGGGATCCACCTCACCTGGTGCCTTCCCAGCGTCTACTGTTTTGCTTCTTTTTTAAAAAAGAAGAACACCCAGCGAGCAAAAATGTCACGTGCTGGTAACGCTTCCGGTGGACTTCTTTTTTAAAAAAAAGAAGCAAAAAACAGTACACCCCCTAAAGGGTCACGTGCCGGTCACGTTTTCCGCCCTACACAAGCGGCTACTTTAGTATGCAGCTCTCTTTCTGTACTGTCTCTTCTTTTTTAAAAAAGAAGCAAAAACAGTGCACAGCTCGATCCATAGTTTCTACTGTATTCTAAAAACTTCGAAGAAAAAAAAAAAAAGAAAAAAAAAACTAACT
>PPJI03000024.1:0-193764 GCA_003707485.3 Blastobotrys proliferans
TTTTTCTAAAAGAAGCCCAAAAAATCTATTAAATAAAGTCCGACAAGCCAGTCCAAGATTCCGAGTCAGCTTGTGATATTGTCTCTATTAATGCCGCTTTCTTTGTGTCTGGGCGTGAAAAAAAGTAGTGCAGCTTCATGAGTCCTCATTCAAAAAAGTGGCAGCCCCTGATTCTCAAACATGCCAGTCCCAAAAGGGACTAGACAAAAATTTGGTACTCCCAAGTTTCCTACCATTGATCTGTAAAAAACTCCCGAGATACAATAAAAAAAACAGACAGAGAGAGAAATATATAGTTATGCTATGTAAAAAATAAAACAAGTTTTGTTCATTGGAAAAGCAACAGAAAGGAACTAATGCATGACATCTTCTGCTCCCTTCCTTCCTGCAATGACTGCCTATTGTGTAGAGAAAAAAAAGCCCAACTAAAATTCACCACCGCTCAAACTAAAACTTAACTCACCTCACCTCACACACCCCATTCAGTAATAAAAAAAATTACAAACCCTTTGAACTATTTTACAAACACCTTTTTAAACATATTTATGAAGAATAAGGACACCGTGGTATACAAAAACGATAGTTAAAATTACGATACGAAGAGAATAAGAGAAGAAAAAAAACAACTAAAAAATGGTTTCTAATACGGAACCAGCGTCAAGTTCAACGGTAGATACAGATCAGATTTATCTTGCCGTAGCAGATGCTTTACAAGGATTGTCAAAGAAAAATGATATAAGATTACCAGGTAATGATAGTCCAGCAAAAAGGCTGGTAATCGAAAGGTTAGCTTCGCTTCAAGAACGATTAGTTACACTAGACGAAAATGGAGATGACGACAATACATTAACAATGTTATATGATAGAGTACAAAGTCAACAACGTGAAATCGAAAGCCAGCGTGTAACGGTGGCGGAGTTGGAGTCTGATCTATTCCAAGCCAGATCTTTGGTATCTGCGTTTACGGAGAGTATTCAACCAGATCAGAAGCGTGTTGTCGACACAGACTTACTAGATAGAGAATTGACAAAAAGTCAGAATGCAAACAAAGCATTTCAAAAAGCATTACGAGAAATTGGCGAAGTTGTTATTGCAGTAGCTCAAGGTGACTTGAGTAAAAAGGTTACTGTACACGCTCAAGAAATGGATCCAGAAATTGTTAAATTTAAGGACACAATCAATACAATGATGGACCAGCTGCAGAGATTTGCTAGTGAAGTTACCAGAGTGGCAACCGAAGTCGCTGGAGGAACGTTAGGTGGCCAAGCTGAAGGGGATGGTACAGTCGGTGTTTGGAGGGAACTGACTGACAATGTTAATGTAATGGCATCAAATTTGACAAACCAAGTGCGTGAGATTGCTGATGTTACTAGAGCAGTAGCCAGAGGTGATTTATCACGTAAGATTAATGTTCATGCTCAGGGAGAAATCTTGGAGTTGCAGAAAACTATCAACACAATGGTTGACCAGTTGAGAACTTTTGCATTTGAAGTTACTCGTGTTTCCAGGGAAACAGGGGTTGAAGGTAGATTAGGTGGACAAGCTCAGATTGCTGATGTTGAAGGTATTTGGAAGGAATTAACAGATAATGGTAAGTTATTGGGTTGTTTTTTGAGATCTTGCTAACCAAGTTTTTTTAGTGAATGCTATGGCCAGTAATTTGACGGACCAAGTCAGAAATATTGCTAATGTGACCACTGCTGTTGCCAGAGGCGATTTATCACAAAAAGTATCTGCAAACTGTAAAGGTGAAATTCTGGACTTGAAGAGTACCATCAATAAAATGGTGGATAGATTGCAGAATTTCGCTACAGAAGTCACTACATTGGCTAGAAGTGTAGGTACCGAAGGTATTTTGGGTGGACAAGCCAAAGTCGAAGACGTCGAAGGTGCATGGAAAGAAATTACTGAAAACGTTAATGTAATGGCATCTAATTTGACGACCCAAGTGAGATCAATTGCTCATGTTACCACAGCAGTGGCAGAAGGTGATTTGAGTCAAAAGATTGATGTCCATGCTCAAGGTGAAATGCTGGCCCTTAAGAGTACTATTAATAAAATGGTTGACCGGTTGCAATTGTTTGCTAGTGAAGTGACAAGAGTAGCCAAAGATGTCGGTATTGACGGTAAATTGGGTGTGCAAGCACAAGTGTCTGATGTTGACGGGTTATGGAAAGAAATTACCACCAACGTAAATACCATGGCTTCCAATTTGACAACACAAGTACGAGCCTTTGCTCAAATTACAGCAGCCGCCACTGATGGTGATTTCACCAGGTTTATCACTGTCGAAGCTTCCGGTGAAATGGACGCATTGAAGACCAAGATTAATCAAATGGTTCTGAATTTGCGAGAATCCATTCAAAGAAACACAGCTGCAAGAGAAGCAGCAGAATTGGCTAACCGTGCAAAGTCTGAATTTTTGGCTAATATGTCTCACGAAATTCGAACTCCAATGAATGGTATCATTGGTATGACGCAGTTGACGTTGGATACCGAATTGACTCAATATCAGCGTGAAATGTTGTCCATTGTTCATAACTTGGCAAACTCACTGCTGACGATTATTGATGATATTTTGGATATTTCCAAGATTGAAGCCAACCGAATGACAATTGAAAAGATTGCATTCTCGCTACGAGGTACCGTGTTTGGTGCATTGAAAACTCTAGCAGTTAAGGCTAATGAAAAACCTTTGGATTTGGTCTACAAGGTTGACAACACCTTCCCAGATTCCTTGGTTGGAGATTCATTCCGACTGAGACAAGTAATCTTGAACTTGGTGGGTAATGCCATCAAGTTTACAGAATCTGGTGAAGTAGCATTGTCAGTTCGAAAAGCAGACGATCAATCTCGAGGTTCTCCAGAAGAAATGATGATTGAGTTTTGCGTTTCTGATACTGGTATCGGTATCCAAGGTGATAAACTGGATGTAATTTTCGATACCTTTAGACAAGCAGATGGTTCTACAACCCGAAAATTCGGTGGTACCGGTCTAGGTCTGTCTATTTCCAAGCGATTGATTAATCTAATGGGAGGTGAAATCTGGGTGAAATCTGTTTATGGTAAAGGTTCACAATTTTACTTCACACTAGCAGTACAACCGGCAGATGCAGGTCTTACTCAGTTATTGGAATCCATCGCACCATTCCGAGATCACTATGTATTGTTTATTGATACTGTACACGAGAAGCATGTTACTGAAGATTTAGTTGCCAATATGGCCAAACTACACTTAAATGCATGGGTAGTTCATTCAGTTGAAGAAGCTCCATTACCGGAAGATCGAACCGGTCCAAAGTTTGATACTATTATTGTGGATACACTGGAAGTTGCAACTAAGCTACGAATGTTGAACCATCTGAAATATATCCCACTGGTACTATTAAATCCATGTATCCCACAAGTAAACTTGAAGCTTTGCTTGGATTTGGGAATTACATCGTACGGTAATACTCCATGTTCAGTCCATGATATTGGTAACGTTTTACGACCAGCATTAGAAAGTCGAGCGGCTCCTCTAAACTCTGACGGTGCCAAGCAATTCCACATTCTACTGGCAGAAGACAATGTTGTAAATCAAAAACTCGCAGTCAGAATCTTGGAAAAATACAAACATCGTGTTGAAGTTGTTGAAAATGGTAGCGAAGCATTTGAAGCAGTTAAACGAAAACGATACGATGTTGTGTTGATGGATGTACAAATGCCAGTCATGGGCGGATTTGAAGCGACTGCCAGAATTAGAGAATGGGAAAAACAGAATATCACGGTTCGTACAAGAACTCCAATTGTTGCATTAACAGCCCATGCCATGTTGGGTGATAGAGAACGATGCATGCAAGCACAAATGGATGAATATTTATCAAAACCTTTGAAACCTGCATTATTAGTACAAACAATCAACAAATGTGTACATTCAGTTAATCAACTGCGAAACTTGGCATTGGGTCCAAACACTGGATCGGGATCATCTAAATCTGGTGGTTCATCTACAAAATCGAATGTATCAATGCTTCCATCTTTAGCAAACCGAGCTAGCGGTGCTGCAACTACTACTAGTGCTACTACTACATCCCCCAACGCTGGTGGCAGCAGTAGTAGCAACAGCGGTGGTGGCAACAACAATAGTAATAGTAGTAGCAGCGGTAACCAAACGTAGAGTCGTTTTGGTTAGTATTTTTTTATTATTTTTATTATTATTAATCTGTTTTATTAAATAATATAATGGGATCATTGTCTATTCATCTTCATCTGTTGATGGTGGAGGTTTTGCGTCTTGCCTCATGTACATTTCAATAGCAGTACTAAAAGCTGCAAAAGCTGCACAGCCAAATAATGCAGACTGTGGACCAGACTTTACTGCTAAACCGCCACCTGTTAGACATCCACCCCATACACCATTCCATAGATCATTCTTTGCTCGAAGTGATTCAATTGCACATTCGGTACCGGTAAATACCAAACCAATAAAACCAAAATTTTTTGCAGAACCCCACGACCTTTTACCCATATCGGAAAACGTTACTTTCATTTGTTGTCTGAATGGTAAATGCGAGATGGAAGTTGCATGAGTCGTACTTAGATGGGTATCATAACTCATAGATGCCATAAATAAACCGAAAACACCACCAAGACCAAACCCTGTTACACCCGCCATTACTGATTTACCGGGGCATGACTGCATTAGACTGATCATAGCAGCAGCTCCAGCCTGAGCCTGCTCTTCGGCTGTCATTTCATAGTATGACTTCTGGCCGTTACCGAAATTATTCATGTTGGCGGTTTGGTGGTAAAGTGGTGATGTTGAAAAAATTTATTAAAGGCACCGACGCGGAGGGCCGATATGGTGCGGCTCTACGGAGATTATTCTTTCTTACTCTCTGGTTTGGACGGTTCAACCACCAGCCAGTTGTTTAATACGGTTAGAGCCAAGGTTAATATACAAATTGTGGAACTTAGTGAGGTACTAGGGTACACATTCCAGGCGTACTCTTGCAAAAGCCACACTACAAAACAGATTGGAGCTGGCATTGCTGATGTGTGAAGTAGTAGAGGTACTGACCAGTAGAACCAGCAATAGAACTGATAATGCAATGATCTGGCACATAATACACCGATTAGGTTGCTTAAGGCTATGGTTTGAGCAACGTAACCGCTGTAATTCCTCACAGCCACGGGATGAAGTCCTTCCATAGAGAATGCATTACGAACGAATTCATATAGAGATTTTTCTGAAAAGCCAGCCAACCACCGTTGGTGTGGTTTGCAGACAAATAATACAATCAAAGCGAGATGGCAGATCAGAAGTCCTGCAGCAAAAATCTTTGAAAGGAAGACGTGCTCAGGTACGAACCGCCAGTTGACAGTCCATTTGAACAGAAAAACTCTAGAAAACTCGAAAGCTTTGGATAGATATGACTTTGGTGCAACCTCTAAAAATGGCAGAGCCAAGATTACCTGCGGGGCTAGGAATGGGATCGCCAGTAGAGCCAGGCAACCCCACACTGACCCCAGGTTGTACAAAAAGATTATGGCTGCACCTGGCAAATAAAGCAATGCATTCATCTTGACACTGACTGCAAGACTGAACAACAAAGCCGCCATGCTGGTTTTTGCAGTCGATGATAGTGTTGTATGGTTCATTTGTAGAACCAGCACTGCTAGCAATGCAAATAATGTGCTAAAGCAGTCGTTGAACATTCTCAGCATGTAAATACTATGCAGCCGTTTAGATAGAATCAGTAGCGGTAGCATATAAGGAGGCACCCTTGCCTTGACGTAGATTGTCAACACTACTGCCAGTGTGATCAAATACAGTCCCACAAATATATGCTGAGCAGCCACTAGATCAGTTCCACCTTCAGTGAAATCATAGAGAATGGAAAAAATCTTTACATGACCTGCTGGGTACACCAATGGTCCCGTGCCACCTCTGATATTGTTGTAATCACGTTCCCCATTCAATATTAAAAAGATCTGCTCCATGTAGGCAGTCCAGTCAATTTCAGTGTAGGGCACTTTCCACACAATTGCCAAGCATAGGACGGCATCAGCCAGCCATATAAGAGGAGCAAATAAGCGAGAATATTTTGGATCCCGAATGGCCGTCACAACTGTAGAGTACATAACTTCTACTTTCTGCCGTTGAAGTCAGTGACGTGCCCATAAATAGGCCGGCCGATTTTTTTTTATTTTCCCAACCTGACATACACCCAATCAAAATAAGATCTTGATCAATCTGATAATTCCAAAAATGGCAATCCAATCAACATTGCAAACTGTCGCTCCATATCATGTATTATTGTACTCTTTGGCATTTGGAGCAACAACTTATCAATCATTTTACAACGGGATTGTTGCTTACAAGGCACTGCCCTATAGTGGGTTTGCCTCGTTGCAAACTAGAATCTTTCCGAACTATTTCCGGTTCCAATGGCTTGCATCTGGTATTTTGATGCTCACTTCACCACAGCCATTGAATAACTTAGGGTGGGCATGCTTGGGAACTGCCCTTACTGCCGCTTTGCTGAATAGTTTCTTGATCCAACCGATGTCCAGTCGATTGATCAAGCAACGGTTGGACCAATCTGAAGCGGAGGGAAAGTCACACCATGACCCTACCTGCTCCGATGAAATGAAGCAATTGAACAAGCGGTTCCGAAAATTGCACGGGTTTTCCGTTATTGTCAACTTGCTGGCTTGGGGTTCATTTTTAGTGTATGGAGTCGAACTAACCGACTCTTTAGTTGCTATGTAGTCTCTTCTATACTGAATGCATCATAATTTACAGTTTTTAAAAAACACCACCGGGAGGGTTAATGTCTTCTTTTTCCAGAAAAAGAAGCAAAAAGCGGTCGACGCTGGGGGTCCAACGGCATAGAGTATATCCTGCTGGAATTGCCCCCAACGTCTACTGTTTTGCTTCTTTTTTAAAAAAGATGAACGCCACCCCAGGGTATGTCTCCGTCGTGTCGATCTCGCTTAACTGTACGTCGCTTAACGGGAGCGATGATGTCGGGGGTCGGGATCGGGGTCGGAGCCTGAGGTTTAGTGTTCACCAGGGTCACAAAAATTTTTTCACCACCAGACGGAATCACCAACATCATCACCACAGACATGATTCGAACCATGGCAACCAAAGCAGCCGCTGCGTCTGCGGAGGCTGCTTCCAGTGGCCCCATCCGAGCGGGATTGATCCTGAGCAGAATTCCCATCATCACGCAGCAGCCAACGCCATTTGAACAAGCATACTACAACTACCAAGACGAGCTGGAAAGACGGTTGATGTGGACGTTCCCACAGTACTACTATTACAAAAAAGGGTCGCTGTCCGAGCGTAAGTTCGTCAGCCTACAGAGAGGTCCCGCAGCCAAGCAGCCTGGGGTGAAGTTTGACAAAGGTGAGCCAGACATCAAGCTCAATCGAGATCGGCGGTTCAAGCAGGAGATAGTGGTGCCTCGAGAAGGAGAAGGAGAAGACAGCAATGATTCATTCACACGACCAATTGAGCCAAATCCCCGACAGACCGAGGCTGACAAAACAAACGACATCAAGTCGTTGATTCGAAAACTAGACCGAACGTTGTACCTGGTGGTCAACGAAAAGGGCAATTGGAAACTGCCTTCATTTGCACTCGACAACAGTCAACAAGAGCCACTACACCAAGCCGCTGAACGGGGCTTGAGAGAAATTGGTGGCCCAAATATGCATACCTGGACCGTGTCCAACAGTCCATGTGTTTATTACAAACAGCCACAGCTGCCAGCCGCACCCAAAGAGTTTTATATCAAGAGCCACATCATCCACGGCCAGTTCAAACCAGCAGCCGACTCGATAACGGATTTTGCGTGGTTGACTAAAGAAGAAGTCTCGGACAGGGTCGACAGTGCATATTTTGATAAAATTGGCCCTGTTCTGAGTCATGTGTAAAATAGCCATCAAGATTTATTATTACAAGCGTCGTAATTGTTCCTCTGAATACTATGTATATATTCTCCTGTAATGCTACTGTTTTTGCTTCTTTTTTAAAAAAGAAGAACGCTACTTCTAGAACAGTAGAGGATCAAAATTTATTATTACAAGTGTATACAGTTAGTCCGTTGTTATCCCCAGTGGCGGCTAGAATATACTTCAGCGGATGCCACTGCAATGTAGGTCTCGTACAGTAATTGTTCCTCTGAATACTATGTATATACTCTCCCGTTGACAGCTTGACGATATCAATCGGTGTGTTCAGCGACTCGAATGCCACTGCGATCATCAGCCCGTCATGGCTGAAGCTTAGCGAGCTTACCGCATGGTCTGTCTTTGTGAATGTCCTGATGCAGATCATTGTGGACAGCTCCCATATGCTGACAATGCCCTCGTTTGATCCCACTGCAAGATACTTTCCTGTGGGATCAAACTCAAGCACTGTCGCCGCAGTCCGGTGGCCCTTGAGCACCTGAACCACTCTGCTCTCATTAATGTTGACAATCTGAATGTTCCCATTGGGGAGCGAACAGGCAATATAGTTGGAGCTGTTGGACCATGTGATTTCATAGATGCCAAACGGCTCGCTGTACTGGCACAGCTTCTCGAACGACCGGTTTAGGATCACAACAGTGTGGTCCCTTTGTAGAACAGCCAGCTTAGTCCCGTCTATCGAGAACCTCACTTCAACTGGAGAATTATCCAAAGTAATTGAATTGCGAATCTTCTTTGTTTTGATGTCCCATTCCTTCACAGACCCATCGCCAGATGCTACCACGAGATAGTCTGGGTGGGCAGGATCCCACGTCACAGCCTCAAGCGATTTCGTAAACTCCTTGCTACCCTTAAGCTCCAATGCGTTCTTGGAGTCCGGCTTGTCCAGCGTCCAAATCCGAACATTGCGATCGTTCTGCACACACGCTAGCTTGGAACCGCAGTTATTCCACCGCACCTGCCGCAAATTCTGCCCCGGAACATACACATCCCGGTATACCTGTGACTTCATGTTGTTGTTGAATAGCAGCTCCAGTTTCGGCGGAGGCGCCTGCTGGTTCAGCGGGCGAGGCGGCCTCGGGTTGCCATTTGGTCGCATGGTGATGGTGATGTGTGTCGTGATGCTGAAAAATGTCCGCCGTCCCAACTATAGTATCGACACCACCGTGACATGCCGCTAGAGTGGCTTTCTTCTTTTTTAAAAAAGAAGCAAAAACAGTAGACGTAGAGGTTCCCGGACTATATGCAGCTCAATGCGCTAAGCTTGTGCTTGAGCCTGGCCAGAAAGCTGATACCACCGGACGTTCTACCTTCATCCATATAATGCACTGAATAAACATCCTCCTGGCGCTTCTGCCGCGCCTCAAAGACCAGATCACCAATCTTCCGTTTTTCTGGTCTATGACTATATGCAAAATGTAGGCTCTGGTACCGAGTAGCTGCCCTCGAAATCATGATTGCCGGATGTCCGTTGAGCAACAATGGAGGACATTGACATCGATGTATGCCATCTCAAAGGTCGTCGCCGGGCCGCACTCAACAATGGCCAACTAACCCACTCTCCTCTTTCATCCACATCACCTGCCCCACCAGACAACGCTTTTGCCAGTATTACCAATATCAGGCCACGAACGGAAGCTTGAAACAGGAAAATCATGGTCGGCTCAATTATTAACCCATATCTTGAAGTGCTAGAACGTTATCCAACACGTGAGCACCAAGACAAGGCCCGGCATGAACGCAACGAACAACAAAAGGAATTGATGCTAAAACACCCAAAAGTTAACGTGGATACTATTCTAAAAGAAACACTCGAAGGAAAACCAGATCCTAGACTAAGTGTGACGTTGGTATCAAGACCCTCGACCCATGTGAGGCAATATGCAAAGAGAGTACAGGAACAGTTAAAAACGTTGGTGCCATCGATTTACATTGCGCCTGAAGAAAATCTCCATATTACCCTGCTGGAAGCGGCTTCAATAGTGGATCAAGCTACCGTAGACTCTGTCTTGGCACACCTGAAACCAAACTTGGATGAGTTAACTAAGGTTGTCTGCGATGACGCTCCCATGCTCGATACACCTTTGCTATGCTTTGATGCAACTGCAATCGCATTAAGCTTTATCACCGCTCCCGAAAGCATTCAATCGCATATCAAACACAGGGCTGAAATGTATGATTTCGTAAGCAAGAGTGGTATCAACATAACCTCAAGATATTTTGGTCCATCGGCTCATGTCACTCTAGCTAGATTCACCCACCAGGTAGAGCCAGAAACGGTAGAAAAGTTGGTACACGGTATCGAAGCCATCAACAATGAACTCAAACCGTTGAAATGGAAGATTGACAATTTGGAATGTACATATGGCCGTAATTTCTACGGATTTGATCACTCCTTGTAAAAAAAATTCCGTAATTTCTACGGATTTGATCACTCCTTGTAAAAAAAATTTATATATGAGCCGCACGCTTTGACAACAACAACCAACACAACAAATGTGAGACAAACTGGTAAATATTATATTCACTATTCATCAAAAGTTTAAATCGTATACTCTTTAGCTCTGTTTATACATATGCAATACTTACATCCTTGTATAGCCTTGAATTGCGAGCACGACCAATATACGCGTGCAGTGTGGCACGCACCAATATTGGAAATAGGGATCAGGGGCTAAAAGTGACACAACTGACCGCTAAATCGATCGATCGAGGTATTTTGATATAGAGTTATCAAATACAAATATTTTCCATTGTAAGTATATGCTGCACAGTTTACAGTTATGCACGGGTTTCATTTATTTGTAAATTACAGTTGTTATATGCACGGGGGGTAGCTAGTTCTCTAAAGTTATTTTCAGTGCGCAAGTAAATTAAGATCTTGCGCAGAAGCATCTATCCGTATCCTCCTAATCGGTATTTACATAGGGCTTCTCTTACATATATATATATATATATATAATGGGGTCAATGACCCATATTCTACATAAACTTTACTCTCCACAATGTCTGCCACGACGAGCACAACAACAAAAAGAGTTCCATCATGGAGCTATCCAATGGTTCGACCTCGAATTGTTCATGCTGGCAACCTGAAAGCTTTCACTCCTCATCATGAACTACCTAAACCTGCTCAACAACTTGGTTATGAACAATTAACCGAAGACGAAGTAAAAAATTTCAGCCGGCAAATCTCTGCAGCAGCCGGAAATTCTCGAGCAAACTTGGAAAATGTACCAAAAGATATTGGATTAGAACACAAATTCTATGATATTGATGATGCACAATTACAATCCTGGATCGCGTCCGAAGAGGTTACTGGACCTGAATTAATGTTTAAATAACTTATGTAGATGATAATAATACACAAAAAAAATTATTGAGGAGGTGGCTGCTGCTGTTGTTGTTGTTGCTGCTGTTGAAAAAATGCTGCCATTTGCTGAAATTGTGGAGGCATTTGACCACTTTGCATCATTTGCATCATTTGCATTGGGTTAAATTGTGGCATTTGCATTGAGGGTTGAGGTGCTTGTGGTTGTTGTGGTTGTGCCTGTGCCTGTGGTGGTTGTTGTTGGTGCGAACTTGTTGAATTGATCATTGATGCAATCTCGTTAGGTAAAGGACTGTTTTTGTTTTGGTTATAGCTGTGGCTGTGGCTATTGTCATTTCTGTCATTTCTGTTGGATCTTGGACCATTCCTGGTGCTGTTTGTAGGCATTCGTTTGCTAATGGCCTTGGATGACACCCCGGAACCAATCTCAATGTCAGGTTCCTCAACTTCAATTCCAGAAACCAACGGTCTACCTCCAGTTCCTCCATTCTCAGCACTGACCATCCACTTCTTATCAGCATCTGTTAACCGCGATAGTGGAATTTCACTAACCCCTAATTGGTAATTACAACAATCTCTTGGTCCAAACCCAACACCCCATCTAACCCTCAAAGCTGAACCACCAGTCTTGTTCAATGATTCAAAACGTTCTTTGGAAATTTCTGCCTCTGCTCTGGTAAATACTTTGACAAACGCATGCCGTTTTTCCTTGTGGAATACCATACTTTGAACTCTAGCAAATGGCTTGAACTGATCTTCCAAATCAGCTTGATTCATATCGGTTGGAACTCCCCCAATAAATAGTGTTCGTGAGCTAACTCTAACGTATCCCTGTGGTAAATCTGTAGCATAGCGAATATTTCTTGGCTTGTACTGTGACGGATCCAACACACCTAAATCACTCTCACTCTCGTTTTCATTATTTCTTGCCGGTGGAGGTGATCTGGTACGCATTCTATCACGATCACTGGTTCTAGAAGGAGATCTGGATCTTGACCTTGATCTTTTAACAGTCGATGATGACGAAGGCTGTGGTAAATTCCATGGTTGACCAGCAACAGCCGCAGCACCTGACGCCGAGGTGGTCGTCGTCGTAGTTGACGGCGGTGTCTGTGGTTTTTGCTTTGCAATACTGGCTAATGCTTGCAAAATAGAGGCAGTGTCTGGTTTACTAGTACTCGCAGCACTGGACGTAGAAGAAATAGCTTCTTTAAACATTTCTTTGACGTGTACTGGAGGTGATCCTGGAGGAGTTTTACTACTATCACTACCTCCAAAATATTTATCACGAATTGAACGAATGATTTGTGAATCAAAAGTACTAGCTTTATCCCAAATTTCAACCAATTTGCGTAATTTGTCCTTTTGATCACCAGGGAGTGGGGAACCTCCTAATGCATCATCCATTATAGGTTCAATTAGTTCTGCAATTCGATTTACTGCGGCTCCATATGTGCCTTCACCGCTAACGTTTACATCTTGTTTATTATGTTTAGCTTTATCATGGAAGGCACGTACAATCGAATCTACAACATAAATGGCCCCCAACTTGTGACTTGGTGGCGTTTTCAGACAGTGGGTAAATAACCGCTGAATTAATACAGATTCGGAAGATACATTACTAAGCGCGATTTCTTGAAGTTTTTTAATTCTTGAACCTGATACTCCTGGGGGTTTTAAATTTAATAGTTCTTGGAGGATATTTGTAAATTTGTCAATACTGGACATTTTTTTTGCCGTCTGTGTTTGTGTCTGTAGATACAAAAAAAACAAATTTCAATTTCTTAAACAAACTAAATGAAACTGGATAAACTAAATCTTCTTTATTGTATCAGACAAAACGTTTACCTTGGATTGTAGACGAAGATGAAGAAGACGGCGTTGTTGTACGATGTTGTAAGAAGACGAAAGTTTTTTTTAATGATGCAATAATTTTTGTTGGGACTGGTGGGACTTCCGATAGAATGTGATCGCAACTACCACTTTCCTGCTTAGGGTCGGTTCAGAAGCGTAAATTTCAGCATACAGAAATAAAATCGTTGATTGACGAGAACAATGCGTCGCTCTAGTCAAAAGCCGCAACATACCTATGCTAGAGATAGATCAAGAAAGGCGGTGCCAATGGCTCCTTCAGAACCGAAGCAGAGCACAATCAAAATAAAGTCCAGTGGAACTTCTTATGAAGAATTCGTGCGACAGCACGATCCAGCATATCAAAAGTCTAAAAAGGACCTGGAGATGAGCAACTTCTTTAAGAGTGCCAGCGCGAAAATGAGCCTGGCGGATGATGATTTGGAGAACGGGGATGATTCAATTCAGGATATTGAATCGCTGAATCCCAATGGGAACAGTAGTGCAGGAGGTAGTGGTGATAATGGAAGCGGTACTAGTAGTAGAGACGCTATTAAAGTAGGTATTAGTAAAGGATATGCCCAAAAAATTGACACAAGCTGGCTACAATCGTTTACTCGGGAAAATATCCCCTTTCTAAAACGCATTTTGCATGGTAAACAAGCTAGCTCATTTGTGGATGGCGCTAAGACAAAAATCTTAGATACAAAAAGCGAATGGATAGGTCAACAAACAGTCATTGCATCAGGATGGATCCCTGGTTCTGGGTATTACGGTAATAAAGGATGGGAAATTGTCTCTCTAGTGATCCAAGAAACGATGGGTGACGAAGTTAAAAAGGCTATGAAAAGTTCCGGCTGGATGAGTAAACTAAGTAGACCAATGTCGCTCGTTGATTTAACACTAGTTCCGGAGATGTTGGTTAAAATTTACATGCATGAACAGGATATCAACCGGGAAGAAGCAATTGTATTGTTGGATGAAGCACATCAATACGGTCAGCAAATGTTCAGAGATGTCGTTGAAAACTCGGATTCCGAGGATTCTGACGTTGACGATTCGAAAAAGAGAAAGAAGCGAAACATCAAGCATGAGCAATCATCGCCGAAAAGAAAGCAGTCCAAGATGGAAAAGATTCTAAACGTTAGTGTGGACGATGATGATGACGATCAGGAGAACGATACCACCGAAAAGCCCAAATCGTCGTCAATGAAAAAGAAACTGTTTGATCTGGATACCAGCGTTGACAACGATGATGATTCTGACGACGAATTCAAATCACTAAACGATTTCCTTGATGGGTAGTAGGTGCGTTATGTTCATCATGTAGTAACAGAACATATTACCTAAGCACATGGTATGTCCGCACATGTGCCGTTATGTCCGCTGTTTACTTCAAGTCGCATTCGTCATTGCTAAATGTTGACAACCGCAAAACAGATGGTTGGTTATTCTGACGATGAATTCAAATCACTGAATGGCCCTCTTGAAGGGTGGTAGGTACGGTTGTTCATCATGCAAATAACATTTTACGTAAGCACATGGTATTTCCGCACTTGTGCACGTGATGTCTTCAAACTATGCTACACTAAACGAAACTAAGCACATTATGTCCGCAGTTTACTCCTTATCGCACTCGTTATTGCTCAAGCGATCTGCAACTGCACAAAACTATATAAAAAGGGAATTTGCTCGCTCGATTGTTCATCGGCAGTTAAACCGTACAGCAAGCGCAATGGAATTTCAAAATTTGGGTAATAGTGGTCTGAAGGTTTCCAAAATCATTCTCGGGGCCATGAGCTTTGGAAACAACTGGAGGGAATGGATCCTGGACGATGAAGACACTGTAATGTCGTTGTTGAAACAAGCCTACGATTCGGGTATCCGAACGTTTGATACGGCCGATGTCTATTCCAACGGCGAATCCGAACGGATGATTGGCCGGTTTTTGAAAAAGTACAATATCAACCGATCGACTGTTGTCATTCTGTCAAAATGCTTCTTCTTTGTTGATGACGATCCAAACCTGGAAGATAATGAGCTCAATGCTATTAACAGAAAGGGCTTATCCCGTAAGCACATTATGGATGCTGTGGACGCATCTGTGGAACGATTAGGCACCTACATTGATCTCTACCAAATCCATCGCTATGATCCTGACACTCCACGAGAAGAGGTGATGGGTGCTTTGAACGACGTGGTTAAATCAGGCAAGGTGCGATACATTGGTGCATCAAGCATGTGGGGTGTCGAGTTTGCTCAATTGCAATTCACTGCCGAGAAGAACGGCTGGACCAAGTTCATCTCTATGCAAAACTATTACAATCTGGTGTATCGTGAAGAAGAACGAGAAATGATTCCGTACTGCAAGGAGAACGGCATTGGGCTGATTCCATGGAGTCCAATCGCAAGAGGTGTCTTGGCAAAGCCATTGGGTGCTGAATCGCTTCGTTCAAAAACGGATGCTGCGCTTCAGCGCCATGCCTTGGACTCGTATCCATCCAACCAAGAGATCATCAAGCGGGTGGAAAAGATTGCCAAAGATAAAGGCATTTCAATGGCAATGGTATCGATTGCTTGGGTTCTCTCCAAGGGCGGTTGTCCGATTGTGGGTTTCAACAAGTCTGAACGAATCGAAGAAGCCATCAAGGCACTGTCAGTCAAGTTCACAGACGACGAGATAAAGTACTTAGAAGAGCCATATCAGCCTATTAGAACTATTTTCTTGTAGATTCTACAGCTACTAGAGAACTATTTTCTTGTACTAGAGAGCTATCTTCTTGTAACCAGTGTGTCATATTTGTGTCATAGCTTAAAACGATTACTATCTCTTAGTCTGAGCCTTACTCCTACCCTGCACTTTATATCCGAGCCAATTACTAATCTTCGCGCGGCTAACAATGAATCCGCTGCATCATCCGCGGTTCCTGGAGCGTGTGTGTTTACGCGACTGTATGCCGGATCGGAACCCGTGTTCCGCGCTGCTGCGAGGCTGCTGCAGCCACACAAACACATTATAAATAAGACAGTGAGGGACACAACTGAAAGCATCAACTTAATCAAACGCAATGGAATTTCAAAATCTTGGAAACAGTGGGCTAAAGGTGTCCAAAATCATTCTTGGGGCAATGTCCTTTGGCAAGAAAAGCTGGCGTGAATGGGTGCTGGAAGATGAAGAAATGGTCATGTCATTGTTGAAGCAGGCTTACGACTCTGGTATCCGAACATTTGACACTGCAGACATGTATTCCGATGGTGAATCCGAACGAATTATTGGCCGGTTCTTGAAGAAGTACAATATCAATCGTTCAACGGTTGTTATTTTCTCCAAGTGCTACTTTTTGATTCAGGACGACCCAAGCCTGGAAAACAATGCTCTGAACGCAATCAACCGTCATGGTTTGTCCAGAAAGCACATCATGGATGCCGTAGACGCCTCTGTTGAGCGATTGGGTACTTATATTGATCTCTACCAAATCCATCGTTATGATCCTGACACTCCACGAGAAGAGGTGATGGGTGCTCTGAACGATGTAGTCAAATCAGGCAAAGTGCGATACATTGGTGCGTCCACTATGCGAGGTGTTGAATTCGCTCAATTGCAGTTCACTGCCGAAAAGAACGGATGGACCAAGTTCATTTCGATGCAAAACTACTACAATCTGGTGTATCGTGAGGAAGAACGAGAAATGATTCCGTTCTGTAAGGAGAACGGCATTGGGTTGATTCCATGGAGTCCTATTGCTAGAGGTGTTTTAGCAAAGCCGTTGGGTGCTGAAGCTTCTGTCAGAACAAAGACTGATGCTTCTATCAGTCGTCACGCTTTGGATGCCATCCCATCCAACCAGGAGGTTATTAAGCGAGTGGAAAAGGTTGCCAAAGATAAGGGCGTTTCGATGGCCATGGTATCTATTGCCTGGGTCTTATCTAAAGGTGCCTGCCCAATTGTAGGGTTCAACAAGCCAGAGCGAATTGAAGAAGCAATCAAGGCCCTATCAGTCAAGTTCACTGATGAGGAACTGAAGTATCTGGAAGTACCTTACCGGTCAATTGAACCTATCTTTTTGTAGTTTGTTTTTCTATGTAGCAGCTGTAAACAATATTGTCAGTCACAGTGACTATTCTTAGCCTTGGATATCTTCTTTTTTTAAAAAAAAGCAAAAAACAAAAAAATTTATGTCGACACCAGCAGGACTCGAACCTGCGCGGGAAAATCCCAAGAGATAGTTATGATTCGACTCGAATGCTGAAAAGTTCTAATCTCTCGCCTTAACCGCTCGGCCATAGTGCCTAGAATTATGGTTTATAGCTACATCGTGTCCTATATGAAGCCGGTAAACTTCAACTCCCAAATTGTTTCATGCGGCTCACAATGTGGAATTTTGAATTTTTTATATTTGTAAATTTCCGTAGATTATCATCCCTATTCGATGTCCTAATAGTCCCAGCTTTCAGAAATATCGTCTACGTGCGCTGGCATTTCCGTTTGGCTTCTGTGGCAAGCGCATGTTTTCCACGTTGACCTACACAATATTCCCTAAACTGCTCGGTTTGTCCAGAAGGCTTCAAACAATATCTTTATGACAAAAATAAAATGCATCTGCGTACCCTGCTCTTTCATGGTGTCTTTTTTAACTTGTTCGCCGCGGCCACTGGCCACTTGGGGTTGAATGTCCGTCCATTATTCTGTATGCTTGTCACCTTGGGAATTGTAAATTATTCGCACCGAATCTTGTGTTTGTTTAGTTCGCACGGGCTATATTCTTCGCATTATGTTTCAATGTACTATCGACGTGAATTACCAGCCGGTCGTTAGACTTCAACATGCACTGGCTGACCATTGCAAAGACTGATGTATGTTATTCCTGTTGCTTATAGTGGAGTAACAGCATACGTCCCATGTATAATCAAATTCATAAAGAAATATAATTTGACAACGACAATCGCTCTGTATGCTAACTTTACACAACGCACCGTGCCAGTGGCCATTCTCTGATGTATCCAGCTATGCAAGTAGTCGAAGCATAATCGCAATTGTACAGATACATACTGTATAGTAATATACTAACCACAGGCTCTGTTCGGACATTGAAGCATCGATGCCCAGATTGTAGTACATTGAGCTCCCTCGATTGCTTGGAACACCTTCATTCACCCATTCGCTCAAGGGCTATAAAAGGCCAGGATACAACGCATAGATCGCCTGTTGCTAGTTAATTGGTTGACATCACACGTGAATGGGCCGCCACTGGGTACCTTTTATCAGGGTAGTGCAGAGCGGACAATTGTACTCCACACTGTTTGATCCCCAGCGTCCACCGCCTTTTGCTTCTTTTTTGAAAAAGAAGAACACCACCGAGAGGGATACTGTCTTCTTTTTCAAAAAAGAAGCAAAAACGGTGCCTGGGGCGCAATTGTGCCGTTTGGTGAAGTCTTCTTTTGGCAACGCCCAAAAGAAGAAATTGACGTGGGTACTGGTTCGTACAGGTTCCAGCTGCTGCTGCGGCCTTTCCGTGTAAATTGAGTTCAGGGCTCGTTAAGAGACTGGGACACTCAATCAGCTAGGACTGTGATATACGCTGATAGGCGTAAATCTCGTACCGCCTTGGGGGTAGTCGTTTTGGGGGTCTGAAAACAGGTAAAAATGCATGATAAGAAATAACTATTATCATATATCGATTCTAGAAGATCAATTGAGTATATTTCTCTTGTATTAACAGTGTAATGAAAGCTAGTTTTGGTGTTTTCAACAGTATGATGTTATCGCCGGCAAATCATGGCGCGGCTCTCCGTCTTTTGCCCATTTGCCATGCAGACACTGGGGCCCTTCAACCGCTTTTTGCTTCTTTTTCCAGAAAAAGAAGGCATGACCCTAGAAGTGACTTTCTTCTTTTTTAAAAAAGAAGCAAAAGCAGTAGCCATCTGGCCCATAAGAGTGCTTTTCACCGGCGTCTAGCATTTCTTCTTGCTATGAATGAAGGTACGCTAGGACAAAGTAGTTACTACACTCATATAGACTAATATCTGGCGAATAAAACGACTCATTACAGAAAATAAAACCCAACGATCCTTAGCTTGGTTTGGTGGACCTAGTAATAGCACGCCGCACACAGAAACTAGACCGGGCACCGATGTCCACCGACGTCAGCCGCAATTTTTTTTTTTTTTTCAAACCTTGACAATCACAAAAATTTTTTATCATGTCGAACATGGAACTAGAACTAACATCTGAACAGAAAGTTCTGATAGATAAAAAGAATAGAATTGATGAAAGTGTTTTGGGTAAATATCGATTAGCCGGACAGATCGTACAAACAGGGTTGGTGTTTATTAAGGAATTACTGAACAGTAAAACTGTTGAAGAGTTATCAGTTGGTGAGATTTGCAGATTATGCGATGCTTTCATACAGCGGACAGTTTCAGGAGCATACAAAAATGTCGAAGAACGAGGAATTGCATTGCCAGTTCAGATTTGTAAGAACAATTTTATGCACGGAGTTGCACCAGAAGAAGAAGACAAGTTCCAAGGTGGATATATTCAACCCGGAGATATTGTGAAAGTAAGCCTTGGTGTGCACATTGACGGATACACTGCGCAAGCCTGCCACACAGTAGTTATCAGAGATCAAGAAATGGATCAGGATACCAATATCGAGCCGCAACCACTCATCGGCAGCCAAGCCGATGCCATATGCGCAAGTTTTATCGCAACTGAAGCAGTCATTTCATTGTTGAGCATTGTATTAAGTCCAGACGTACCAATTGCAGCTGCCCAGGGAGGTACGGTCACCGGTCAAAAGATTCGGTTGTTGGTAGACAAGATCGCAGCCATCTTTCGAGTTCAAGTCTGCCCTGGTAGCAGAGTAAGACGAATCCGACGATTTTTGGCCGGCCAGTCAAACGTTGTTAATGAAAGCGATTTCAAAGGTGTCGAATGGACCGAAGAAGAGGAAGAGAAAAGACAATTGGCCAAAGTTCCTGGTGTAATCAGCGAGTCTGAAGACAATGCATTGAGTCAGCAGTTTGCAAAGTCAAGCGGTGATTTCAATGTACTTGCTGGCGAAGCGTACCTAGTTGATATCATGATGGCAGCTACTAATGGAGAAAATGGTATTTTACGAAAGAAACAGTTTATGGGTTACAACGACGAAGGCGCACCACCAACCATCTATACTCGAGACTATTCTATCACTTACGGGCTCAAACTGAACGCTAGTAGACAACTTTTGACCAAATCAGCCGCCATCGGTTCGGTGTATCCATTCAAACTGTCTCACATTGCCGATAGTCGATCAGAAATGAACCAAGCTAAACTAGGGCTAGGTGAGATTGTTCAGCATCACATTTTTGTTCCTCAAGAAATCGAGACTATGGAATTGATTCCGTTGGATATTTTCTTGAAAAACAAAACACCAAGTGCCAAAGAACAAAAACGGGCTGCCAAGGAAGTGTCTATTGCCAGAGAAATGTGCACCGTTGTACTAGTACCAGGTACTCAATCACAATCAGGATTTGCAGAGTTGGTTCGATTGACTGGTGGAAACAAGACAGCAACGCCGTCATGGGTTCATTCGAATTATCAAATTGCTGATGATACCATCAATGAATTGTTAAACTTCCGAGCAAACAAAAAGCTTCACGGGATTAATTTTCAAGAAGTACAACCATCCAAGTTTGACATGACTGAAGCTACTGCTGTACAAACTGAAATGGAACTTGATTAAAAAAATAAACTACATAGATTAATTCTTAGACTTTTGTTGAGCTTGTTTTAATTGAGCTTCCTTTTCATCCCTGTAATACACAAATCATGTTAGCCTTTGTAGTCTCAGTCTTACACATACAAGTTCTTTTGCAATTTAGAAACTTCATCGTTGGATGCATTATCTTGCTTTGCTTGATGAAGGGCTTTCCAAGCCTTCAATTTTTCAGCTTCATGTTGCTTGATATAGTAGTCTTCGGTAGCCTTTTCTCGTTTCACGAATGCATCTTGACCTCCGCCTTGTTCTGGACGTGGAGAACCAGTAGCTCCTTCTGAATAGAATCGAACACCTCGAAGCAAGGTTGATTGTTTAAGCACTTGTCGTTTAGTAACGTTGAACATTTTTTGTCTTGTTTTGATGTTTTGAGGATAGTGTCTTTGTTAATGTGTGGGATTTTATTGGAGTATTTATATACTTTCGAAATGCAACACAATGCATCAAAACAGGCTTGCCGTGCCGCTGGCCGATGCGTGTGACGTACACTTGCCACTTGCCACCTGCCGTTCCGCTGCTGCTCCAAAACTCTACCTTCCCCAGACAATGAAGCTCATTGGACAACGCCACCTGGTGGAAGAGCTACGCCACATTTGTAGCTATCGCTGAACGAAATTTGGCACTAGTAACCCGGCTACATCAATTGAGCACCAGTAGCTCAATTGAAATCTTATTGGAATTTATTAGGAGCTATAGGCTGCAAACCCGTTATAACCCGATCCTGCTATGACCCAAGGTACGACCCCGATCCGATCCGACCCCGACCGATGAAAATAGTCATAGTGAACCTTGAATAGGTGGTGACCTCCTGACCTAAATTAATATTCTGTAGAATAAAATAGAATGAGGGCAGTGATCCAGAGAGTCAAAAGCGCGTCGGTGACAGTTGACCAACGAATTGTGTCTCAGATCAATCACGGTTTATTGGTGCTTGTAGGGATTGGACACGAGGAAACAGATCAAGATGTTGAAAAAGTAGTAAACAAAGTGACCAAGCTACGGCTATGGCCAGATCAAGAAGACAATCAATGGAAAAATAGTGTAATGGATGTCAAAGGAGAAGTTTTATGTGTCAGCCAGTTTACACTATTCGCAAGAGTCAAGAAGGGTACCAAGCCAGATTTTCACCGAGCTGAAAAAGGCGAAAGCGCACAACAAATCTACAATAAAGTCTTGAAAGGAATTGAGCGAGAGATGGGAATTGCTCCAAAAGATGGGCAATTTGGTGCCATGATGGACGTAGCACTCGTAAATGACGGACCAGTAACCATAGAATTTGACACTAAAGCGATGGAATAGCGATGGAATAGCGATGGAATAGCGATGGAATAGACAGCCAACCTAATGTATTAAAGAGATTTACGATGAATACGAGAGACGAGAGACGAGAGACAAGAGAATGTCCTTCTTATAACGATGGTCCTGCCACTATAGAATTTGACACACAAAAGCGATGGCTCATATATTATTTTTTTTTTGTTTTTTGTCCCAACCTCCCAAAAATCAGTTATCACCACACACCTACCACCATCTCCTCATTATATAATGCCCAAGATAAAGGAGAACAGCACGTCCACGACGAACAACAGCCCGGCACCTGCGTCAACTCCTGTAACAAAGAAGGGCCGAAAACGAAAGAACGCAGCCAAAGATGACACGCCCAATTCAGACAAGAAAAAGACCAAAACCACCACCAAAAAGGAGAAAAAGCCCACCAAACCGAAAGAGAAAGCACCAGTTGATGTAGAGAAGCAGTGTGGAGTAGAACTAGCGAATGGAGGGTACTGTGCGAGATCTTTGACATGTAAGACACATTCTATGGGGGCCAAACGAGCGGTTCCGGGAAGAAGTCAACCGTATGATGTATTATTGCAAGGATATTTGAAACGAAACCAGATGAAGATGGCGTCAATGTCGACCAAGCAGTCAATGGCAGCGGATAACGAGGCACTTGCAGATGGTCAGCCGTTAGACGAGGAGGAAGAGATTCGCCAAGTTCTGCAGGGCGTCCAGGCATCGGTGCCAGTTCCCTTGGAACGCAAAGTTATCATGCCTATCCGATCTAAATCTAATTTTATTCGATCTCGAGAAATGTTAATCAGTGCACTGAGTAGCCAAATCCCCCCTCCAATCCAACCGAATCCAACGGTGCATACCCCAGGTCAGGTTCACAACCTGATGGTGATGGCGGCGACCACTCCGCTGTTGGCACGAGCCGTTGTGTTTGATGCCAACGGTACCACCAGCACTGTTCGACCTCCCAGGGTGCTTGTTAATAGCTATTCTCAGCAACAACAACAACAACAACAACAGCAGCAGCAGCAGCAACAACAGCAACAACTCCAGCAGCAACAGCAACAGGCCATCGCCATGAGGCAGCGATTGCAACAACAACAGCAGCAGCGCCAGGCGTCTCCGCACAACACGTACCAGCAGCCTGTGCTCCAGTCGCAGTCACGGCCACAGTAATCTACTTATTTATTCCACCTATTTATACATGATGACATAATAACAATAGTAATAGTAATAATAACCCGCGAGCCGCACCCTCTAGCGTCTACTGTTTTTGCTTCTTTTTTCAAAAAGAAGAACACCACCGGGAGGGATACTGTCTTCTTTTTCCAGAAAAAGAAGCAAAAGCGGTCGACGATGGGACTCGAAGCGAGGCAGAACGTGACGTGCGCCCGGCGGCCCCGTGACCGCGGCCGGTCAGCGCAGGGGTTCGAGAAAGGATGCAGCAACTGGTGGCACTCGCCCACGCGTGCGTGGAGAGACGAGACGAGGAGGCACAGTTTTGCGTTGTGCGTTGTGCGTTGTGCGTTGTGCATGCTTTGTTGTTGTTCTCTTTTTTCTTTCCCCTTCTCTCACTTTACATTCTCCTTGCCTTGCCGCTACATCCTTTACCTAACTTTAATTAACCAACCCACGCCATATTATATATCAATTCATCAGACAGGAATCATCAGGTAAGCATTTTTTATTTATATTGTAAGTGTGTGTTGTGAGTGATTATTCTTTGAGGGGAGCATGCAAAATACGAGCTGAGAGCTGAGCTGAGCAAAGCGTGTGCAAAATAAAATAACTCCTATCATCGTACTGTATTGGCTATCAATGATAGAACTGGACTGAGCTGGACTGGACCGGATTGTCCATATGTGTGAGAATGGCTGCCAGAAGAACGCCAAGGTTCAAGTCGATAAGTGATATCACTGAATCATTGAAGCATACCAAAGCCTACTCATACCTAGCAATCAATCAAGCCAATGATGGCAATGATGGCATGATATATTATCGATTACCGCACCGCGTCTCTCGCTCTTGGGTGTCTCGAAGCACGATCCTTTGGGAGAAACCCTGCCGATCCGCCACGGATTAAAAGGAGGGTAACAATTTTTTTTAGTGCAATCGGACTTCTTGTCTCCTCCCAAATAACAGAAAAAATCGCTCAAGTGGGCTTTTTAAAACATTCACTCACTCACTCACTCACACGAACACACAAAAAACACCACGAAATTACGAAATTACTAACAGGGCGTTCAAAACTAGATAGCAAACAACAACAAGAAAAATGTCTAGCAGTCGAGAAGATTCAGTTTATTTGGCTAAACTTGCCGAACATGCTGAACGATACGAAGAAATGGTTGAAAACATGAAGGCAGTGACATCACTGGGTGAAGAATTAACCGTAGAAGAACGAAATTTATTGTCAGTTGCTTACAAAAACGTGATTGGAGCACGACGTGCAAGTTGGAGAATTGTTTCCTCAATTGAACAAAAGGAGGAATCAAAAGGCAACACTGTTCAAGTTGGTTTAATCAAGGAATATCGACAAAAAATTGAAGAAGAATTGGCAAAGATTTGCGAAGATATCTTGGACGTATTATCAAGACATTTGATTCCAAGTGCACAAAGCGGTGAATCAAAGGTGTTCTATTACAAGATGAAGGGTGATTACCACCGTTACTTGGCAGAATTCGCAACCGGCGACAAGAGAAAGGGTGCTGCTGACCAATCTTTGGAATCTTATCAATCAGCTTCTGATATTGCAAATGTTGAATTGCCTCCAACTCACCCAATTCGATTGGGTTTGGCATTGAACTTCTCGGTGTTCTACTATGAAATTTTGAACTCGCCAGACCATGCTTGCCACTTGGCCAAGTTGGCATTCGATGATGCAATTGCTGAATTGGATACCTTAAGTGAAGACTCTTACAAGGATTCTACACTAATTATGCAATTGTTGAAGGATAATTTAACTTTGTGGACTGGTGATATGACTGAAGCAACTGCTGCCACTACTTCAAATGATAACGGTGAACAACAGCAGTCGGAACAATCTGCATCTACTGAAGCTAAAAAAGATGAATCTACTGCTGCCGCTGAATAGATAATTAGTACTACTACTTTTTGAACTATATATCTAAATAGTTTCTTTATTATATTTGAATGTAGTTTGTTCGTTTTTTTTTATTATTATTATTCTATCAAAACTCCCAATTACAATCGACAACCGACAACAAACAAAAACAAGGTGGTTAACACATGCGCCACGCCACACTACCAACCACGTTCACGTTGCACATTCATTATTTATCTAAACACAGAAACTTTTGTCTACTCTTTTAGCTGAACTACGCCCAAGAATGAATAATTTGATGGATAACGTTTCAGGAATGGACCTGAGTAATGGATTTCGTTTGATTAATTTGGCTGTGGGTGTATTGAGTGTTTTGGGTGGCATCTCTCAATTCTTCCCTATTTCTTTGTATGTTATTTGATATCTAGGGGGACAACACTAACCTAATTAATGTTATTATAGCCAATCTGTATGAGATTTTTATATTTTTTTTTTTCGTGGTACTAACGTTGTAACAGACTATTATTGCGATTTATGTCATTTTGTTTGGGTTGGCTATTTTGGCTTTAGAATTCCAACAACCACCAATTGCTTCTAGATATGCATCATTCATGTTTTCATTTTTGGGACGTGGTTTGTGTAAGTATCGTATTGTATGGGATGTTTTGATACTAACCTTTTGTAGTCTATGTCTTTATTGGTACCATCATTTTGCATGATCATGTACTAAGAATCATTGCTGGATCCATCATTGGATTTATTGGATTGGTTTATTGCGTATTGGAATACATTCCATCAGTTCAACCTCCAGAAAATATGCAATTGGGAGCTCATGATTACGAAAACCAAACTGACACTCTTTAGTTACTTCAGAATTTTGTAGTAATATATCACTATCGTATCCAATAATGTATCAAATGACGTTTTAGTTTTAGAGTCCAGTCCATGCAATGTTACTTATTTTCTAGTTGTATGGCCGCACAATCTAAAAAGTAAAGAAGCTGATGTGTTCCTAAATAGGTCTTGCCGCTCGACATGCACGGGTATGTAGTCGACTGACCGCTAGTCTGTGGGGTATTATAAAGTGCTATTGGTGCATGTTGCAATTGGTTTTGCTGTTCATCTCTGAAGATAAAGCTTTAACTTGTATTGGATTGTCGTTATTCATGGATTTGTACAATAAGCTACATCAAATAGAGGTAAAATCATAGTTAAATGGTGCCTACAGGGTGATGAGGGGCACGCTAAAACATGTCTCATCCCTGTGCAAAGATCCGACCATGTATCCGAATATGTATCCGTAATGTATCTGTAATGTGTAATGTATTCGTAATGTATCTGTAATATGCATCTATAAAAGGATACTATATTCCACCAAAACAAACAAAATCATCAATCAAACTTATTATGGTATCTACCAGTTCAATTTTGGCTACTTTGGTAGTCGCTACCGCAAAAGTTATGGCAGACGGGCCATACCTTCATATTGAAAACACTCAGCCTCCAGGTCAATTCTATACTACTCATTGTACAGCAATGATTGATGGCAATCTTATGGGTTGTGAGGACGCCAGTTCGGAACCTTTCAAATTGTCTTGTGATGATAAGGGTAAGAAAGGAATTCAAACTCACTCAATCTGCAACAGTGCAGAGATTACAATCAATTGGGATACTTTGGAGACCACTTTTGTCAATAGCGTTGGAGAGGCAGCTAAATGTACTTTGGACAAGAGTGAAGCTGGTGCTGGTTGCTATCCAGTGAAAGACGATAGTTATCCAAACTGCAAAGCCGTTGGGTATCGGTATGACGGGGGAGTAGTTGTTCCAGGTGGGTATAGTGATTACCATGGTGCCAGTGTTGGTATTTACAGGGATGGTAAAGAAGTTGGAAGTAGTAAGCCGGAACAGAAGAATGATGTTCAGAACGAAAAATGGGTGGACGTGACATCAGAATTGGAATGGGTCTTTGTATGGAAAGGTAGTTTCCATTTCAATTGGGATTACTGTGAAGGCAAATATGGAGGTCAGACTGATCTCAAGGGCAAGATCAAGAATGACGTTGATCAAGTTCTTTTTGGAACACAGGCCAATAGCTACTGCGAAATTCTGTTCTACTGCTAGTTTAATGTATTATTATAATATAATTTGGATGTAGTAACGGGAACGAGCAGAAACTCTACATATTGATCTACGGAGCCGGTATAGCCTTAAACAGGCGAACCGTTGATCTACAATTCGATTGATTATATTCAACTCGGAGAAGGCCATTTTGACTATACAGCAAAGTTGCAGGTTATGCGGGGTGTGATACGTAATTGATTGATCTTGAGGGCAGGTGAAACCTTTGTGCGTTACACTTCCGGCCAGTATTGCTATCTACCAAACACTGTACCACCCTAGACGTCTACTGTTTCTTGCTTCTTTTTTTAAAAAAAGAAGACACCACCGCTGACGTATGGCGCATCCTGTGTGGTGGGTGTGTCGCGGCGGTTCGGTTCTCCGATTATCGAGATGAAGCAGAAAATTTCATCACTTCACCACACGATGAGCGTTGTCAAGAGGGCCAAAACCGAGAATGGGCTGGTTTCGAGACCGGCCAATACTGACAGTGCGATACAATTGCAGGGGCACGAAAATTCGGTACTAGCAGTCGAGTACGATCCTAATGGAGAATACATTGCTTCAGGATCAAGTGACAAATCCATTTTGTTATGGTATCACCAGAACAACTTTGGGCAGCTAACAGGACACAAGGGCGCGGTGCTAGATGTAAAATGGTCAAGAGATGGCAAGAACTTGTATTCGTGCTCTTCAGATTTGACGATTGGTACGTGGGACGTGGATACAGGCAAGCGAGTTGTCAAGCATGAGGGTCATCAGGACATGATCAATACTATAACGACCCCAAAGCGAGGTAGCGAGAGGATTATTAGCGGAAGTGATGACGGGTCAATAGCCATCTTTGATCCTGATTTCAAGAATTGCGTTCAGTTCTGGCAAACAGAGTATCCGGTTCTTGCGGTTGCGTGCGATGATGCCGGGGCAATGGTGTATTCAGCAGGCATTGATTCACAAATTTCGGCATGGGACGTCAGAAATACGTCAAAGCCTGTTTATTTATTGAGTGGACACAATCAAGAGACGGTGACCTCGCTGAAGGTCAGTCCAGACGGTGAAACGCTGGCTTCCAACGGTAGAGACAACACTGTGCGAACATGGGACATTCGACCATTCTGTACAACATCAAGAACCAAGCTAGCGTATGACGGTGCTGTGCATGGTATGGAGCACAACTTGCATCGAATTGAATGGAGTCACGATGGAAGCAAATTGGCAGCTGCAAGCGCTGATTCAACGGTGGTGATATGGGATACAAATACAAGAAGAATAGTTCATAAATTAACTGGTCATCAGGGATCAGTAAATGATATAACGTTAAATAAAAACCAGATGCTCGCGTCTGGCTCTACAGATCGTAGTGTAATTGTAGGGTCATTCTAGCGACACTTTAACGACGTACTCGTTGTGCATAATCTACAAGGCTCTCGATAACTGATTCGAATGCTTCTTTATCCTTCTGGGCAATGTCTTTTTGCTGTTCCCATTTTGTACATAATGCTTTTGCTGATTCGTTTGCAAGTCTTAATAGTTCATGATGCTTGACTAGCTCATCGTCATCCATTCCTTCTACAGCAGTGCTGGATACCTTTGCCAGCTGATACCAATTCGAGACGTTAGCTTCTGTTTCATTGACCAGCTCTTCTATTAGTTTAGCTTTTTTATCTTGAGAGGATGAAGAAGAAGCGGTGGTAGAAGTCGAAGAAGATGACGACTGCTTAGTTGTTTTTTGTTGTTGGTGTTGTTGTCTGTTAGGTAGAACCAGCCTTTTAGTGTTAGTCTTTGGTAAAAATTCATCAAGATCCAAGGGAACCCCCATTGAGACCAGTAATAGCCGTCTAATTGATGAACGCTTCCAGTCTATCGGATGGACTTCGGGGGTTACTACTGCCAATTGGTTCCACAGTGATTCGCTTCTTTCACTGAAATACGACTTGGGTGTGCTATCAGCAGCAGGGGTGATTCCTGAAATGGGCTGATCTCTTTCTGTGTTACTGTCAAAGTTCAATATGTCGAGAATAGCCGTTTGTAATTGAGCAGAATTGCTGAAATCTGATTCATGTAATGTCTCTAGTGGTGGCAAGTTTTGTGGTGGTTGTTCTTCTACTACAGCAGATGAAGAATCCACTGTAGCCTCTTCGAATTCTTCAAAGTCATCGAAATCTCCAAAGTCGTCTTCTTCATCGCTCATGATATCAGGGTGCAATCGGGGATGCGGTGAAGTTTGTGTGTGTGTTTTTTTTTGTCAAAATGTCGATAGCATTTGGGAACACGACACACCCACGACCTCAAGCGACTCGACACACCACACAACACCACGCAAAACCCACAGCCGGTTATGAACCAGCCATCATAAATCATGTTCATTGACAAAATAACGGTATTTTCATTGATAGGTTGGTATTATTTACCACGGTTATTGACGTCTATTGCTCAATCAACGTTTTATCAATTAAGCGCTGGCTATCGTAAGACACCCGCAAAAGACTCTGCACAGTATCACCATGAAGCAAAAATATTCAGGGTACTAGTGATTCTAAGTTATTTGGCATATGACATTTTCAAATCGTACAGAGCAATTGTTGACGATCCAGATATTGGACCCAATTACTACACTCAATTAAACATTACCCCAGTATCAACTACCAGTGAAATCCGAAAAGTATACAGACAATTGAGCATGATTCATCACCCTGACAAACTTGGAAGTCAGGACAGATGGATTGAAATCCAAGACATGTACAAAGTGCTGTCAAGCCAAGTACTTCACTTTGGATACGACAGATTTGGACCAAGAGCCTTAGAATGGGCCAGCTATGCACCGGATAAAGAGCTTGCTACGACTACAACGGATCTCGTAATGAAAGGACTCCGATATTCGGTTATTCCGCATTATTTGTTCTCCGCATTTAGTATGATTGGCCTGGGCTGGGTCGGGGTTAAGAACTATGGAGATTATTGGAAATATTGGATTCTACTATGTGGATTTGCTATTGAACTTTCGTTAATTACTCATGAAGGCACCTCGGGGTTGTTGCTGCTGCCATTTGAAAAAATCGCATTACTACGAAAAATCACACTTGCATTATTTGCAGCAATGAACCAGCTATGGAGTATTCTACAACTAGAGACTCAGCATGACGACAAAATTGATCATAGCAACCTGTCGCAACTAACGTCAACAGCAGTGAATATCAATCAACTTGCATCCATCAACATGCAGATGGTCTCACAACCCTATTCTGGAAAAGATATCAATTACCTTAAAAAGGTATGCGGGGAAAGAAAGGTGGAGAATAGAGTAATGAATAGTACAATTATGCAAAATGCTATAAATAAAAAAACAAAACAAGAATAAATTATCGCCTGTGACAGTACTTGATATGATTCATTAGGTGGTCATTTGTATAATTCTCCTTGCCACAGTAAGGACATGGTTCCTGATTCAAAGATGATAACGGTCGAATTGATGTTTTAGATGTCATTGGTTTTTGTTTTGGAAGGTCACAAAAAAAAAAAAGGGCGACCTCAACCTTGTTATAAGTAATTTGTGAATATTATATCCGCATGACCTTCCTTCAAAAAAATGCACAAAAAAATGCACCAGACCACCTGCTGCTCCCTTAGTACCCGTACCATGTACCGTAGTTTTGCTTTGAAAAAACAAACTTGGCGGGTGGAATTCCTGTTCGAACCAAAAAACCAAAAACGTTTTTAGTGTCGTAATCCAATATGAGTATGAACATCCGGAACCGAAGTAAAATAATCACCACAGTATGGACAGATAAAATTACACATAGTAATGGTCGATTTATTAATACTAGAGCTCCAGTTTGAGCTAGACATTGTGGTTGGCGGCATCGACGACCTGCGACGATGAGAATTATTTAACAGTCGTGAGACCGGACCAATTAACACGCTCCTGCGTTTCTTGGACATTGGTCAGAGTGTTTGTCAAACAAAATAACAATTTTGGTACTTTGAGTCGCTTTATATTAGTGTGTTTCGTATAAGGAAGTGATGCAAGTCTTGGAGAATAAAGAAAAAACTGCACATATCTGTAAATGTGCGGTAGTTTCGAGTTCTGTCTCTTTTTTGCAAATTCATTTCTGACGACCCTAAGAGTAGCCTAACCACGTGGATACCCAGCGGCAGCCGTTATTACCCGCGTCTTGGACAGACAGATAACTGTCCTGTCCTGTGGTGGCTGCTTAACTCAGGTACCCCCGCATATGCGCATATGGCGGGAGTCATGTCATGACGTTTTCTTTATGTTTCTTGTCATGTCTTAGATCTATTACAGTGCCCCATGCCGCACACATGGATGGTTGCTCCTCCATCAAGGTCTTCCTGTGACGTCTAACGTGTTTGTCGTAGTCTGTGGTAGAATCCCAGCCGGTCTTGTAGCACAGGGGACACACAAATGGGCAATTCTTGCCTGGTAGAAGGAGGGCCACTGTCATGGTTTGCCATTGACAGACACTCGGAACGGTGGTCGCATTATATAGCAACGACAATTGCCAATAAATCCTCATATTGAATCTCGATTATGCGGCTTTGGGGTGTACTAGTGCCGGTGTGCATGTGGGTAGTGTCTTCTTTTTTTTTAAAAAAAGTACTACCGCTTAGTTAGTTTGTATATACAGATATCCGGGTTTTCAGGTGGTATGAAGAACTCCACAGACCCAAATGGTGACTTATATGTCTCTACGCAACACATCTCAATGCTACGAACTTGGCATTCCTGCTCAAACGTCGCAAATGTGGTCAAATTCCGCATCGTCGCCGCTAGCAATGCGAAACTTGTATCTGCCATGGACAAAAACTGGTCTAAACAAACTACCAAATCAGTAATGATATCCGAATCGTATGTAACATCTGCACATACTAGTATACGTCCCGATGGTGCATCACATACCCCGGGTAGATCATAACCCCAAAATAGCTGCCTGACCGAGGCCACATCTTGAACCTGGTTTAATTGAATATTTTGGTTGCACTCTTCAACAACTTCTTCATCACCATCAGTTAAAATCACCTTATTCCCACCACACTGAGACATCTTAAGAAGCTTAGCTATCAGAATCCCAACGAACCCTGATCCTGCCCCCAACTCTACGATGTCTTTGTTTGAATACAACCCGAATCCAGACTGTATCAAATAATCACCTAGCGCTAGGGCTGCTTCCCACGTACGGTGTCCTGTGGACCCTCGTTGGGAAATTACCCAGGGGGTCTCCCGGATTTTGATACTCCCTTCTTTACCAAACAAGTACTGGACTTCAGCTATAGCAGTTGTAGTTGATGCAGCTTGGGTCATCATCAAACATGCATACTCTGCAGCAATCTCCCCATCTAATTCTATCGACTGATTTTCAATTGAACTGATAAACCATTTTAGAGCAACCTTTTTGTAATAATCGCTACTACTATATTGGTTTAATATTTGCAAAAACTCAATCTGTTTATCAGGTTGAACATATTCTGCCAATTGGTCTTTCCAATATTTAATATGAACGTGTTGAGCCACTACTTTTTTAAGGTTCAGGTCCTTGTCTCTGTTCATCCTCGACGCAAGCTAGTCACCCATCGATTCAATTGATTAACAAAAATTTTTTTTTCGAAGCAACGTTAACTGTTCTGTCTTCTAGATTAGTTGCAGTGGTGAAAATCAGGTCATCCATCCACCACCGAAACCGACTACCCAACCCAACGCTACAGCCGTGAATAATGATGCCCCACCAACTAACATAAAATTAAGTAATTGTGAAAGTCCCTTTGATCCGACTTACCGACAGACCACACAAAATTTGTGGTTTGGCTGGCTGCGGCTTGGTGCAGTTGGTGCAGTTTGCGCTCTGCGCGTTGCGCTCGCTGCGGGGCGGGTGTCCGAAATGCGCAATTCTGCTGCACTAATAGCGCTACGCTCGCCACGGTCGCATCGTTATCGCCTTAAGAAAAAAAAAAAAAGTGGCACGCGCGGGAGATAAACTCGATGAGTCCAGGCGAGGCTTGCACCTAAGACTTGTTGAGCCCCAACGAAATTTTTTTTCCTAGACTATTTCGGCATGAAATTCTGGCAGGGCACACACAATTGTTGTGTGCCATTATAGTTTATCTATATTCAACAGTGATTTGAGCAAAATTTGGTTGGAAATTCGTATAAATATACTTTAGTTTCCGATAGTCACTGGTCTTTTCACCATCCCTCACCTTATCAACCCACCAACAAAACTCATCAAAAAATGGAACAAGTTGACCTCGAAGAGGTTAATGCTATTGCATCAGGGTCTAATATCAAAACCCAAAATATCAACCGTCGAAAAGATGATAGCACTAGTAGTAGTACCGCAACCAAGGGCAAAGGTAAAGAAAAATTGCATATTTCTGAACAACCATTTACCTTGACCAACTGGCACAAGCATATCAACTGGCTAAATACCACTTTAATTGCAATTATTCCAGCACTTGGTTTGTTGAGCGTTCCATTTGTTCATTTGTACTCGAAAACGTTTATCTGGGCAGTGGTTTACTATTTTTTCACTGGGTTGGGTATCACCGCTGGTTATCACCGACTGTGGGCACATCGAGCTTACACCGCTAGCTGGCCTTTAAGATTCTTTTTAGCATTTGTAGGAGGTGGAGCCGCTGAAGGTTCCATCAAATGGTGGTCAAACGGCCATCGAACTCACCATCGATACACTGATACTGATAAGGATCCTTACAATGCCAAACGAGGGTTTTTCTTCTCTCACATGGGTTGGATGATGTTTGTGCAAAACCCAAAGCTCAAGGGCCGAACTGATATCAGCGATTTGATTGCTGATCCAATTGTTCGATTCCAACACAAGCATTACGTCTGGGTTTTGGTATTTGCAGCTTATGTCTTCCCAACCATCGTAGCTGGCTATTTCTGGGGTGATTATTTGGGAGGCTTCCTTTATGCTGGTATTTTGAGAAATGGTTTCGTGCATCAATCTACCTTCTGTGTCAACTCTTTGGCTCACTGGATTGGTGAACAACCATTCGATGACAAGCGAACTCCAAGAGATCACATGTTGACTGCATTTGTCACTTTGGGTGAAGGATACCACAATTTCCACCACGAATTCCCAAGTGATTATCGAAATGCTATTCGATGGTACCAATATGACCCAACCAAGGTGTTCATTTGGATCATGAAGCAATTTGGTTTGGCACACAACTTGCAAAAGTTTTCTCAAAACGCTATTGAACAAGGTATTGTTCAACAGAAGCAAAAGAAGTTGGACCGATGGAGATCTCGATTGGACTGGGGTGTTCCAATTGAACAGTTGCCAGTGATTGAATTTGATGACTTTAAGGATCAATCCAAGGAACGGGCCTTGGTTTTGATTTCTGGTATTGTCCATGATGTTACTGACTTTATTGAAAAGCATCCTGGTGGCAAGGCTTTGATTAGCTCTGCCATTGGCAAAGATGGTACTGCCGTTTTCAACGGTGGTGTTTACCAACACTCCAACGCCGCTCATAACTTGCTTGCAACTATGAGATGCGCCGTTATCCGAGGAGGTTGCGAAGTTGAAGTGTGGAAACGAGCTCAAGCCGAAAAGAAGGACGTCAACTTGGTGGAAGATTCCACTGGAGACCGAATCGTTAGAGCTGGTGAACAGGCATCCCGAGTTCATGAAGCTGGTCTTTCTGGCCGCGCCGCCTAAGCTTATTTTTTATATATATTTATGTAACATAATTTGATTTCTTGACAACCACAATAATAATGAGTCTTGTAGTAGCATGGCAATTGTCTGGTAAAAACGTTTTGGTAATTGGAGGTGGTGAAGTGGCCAAAGGTCGAGTAGATTCGGTTGTGAAGGCGGGTGCAGTAGTGACGGTAATTGCACCGTTGATCGATGAAGAGATATTGAGTCATCAAGAGAATGTCCAATGCTTGCAAAGGGAGTTTCGTCTGGAAGACATTACTGACAAATACAACATGGTATTGAGTGCTGTAGATGACCGTGATATATCACGTCAAATCTTTACAGAATGTAAGCGACAAAAGATCCCGGTTAATGTCGCAGATATGCCGGAGGAATGCGATTTTTATTTTGGATCCATGATCAATAGAGGGCCCTTACAAGTGATGGTTTCTACCAATGGCAAAGCTCCTAGACTGGCAAAACGGGTCAGGGCCATGATTGAAGATCATGTAGATGAGCTAGGAGTTGACAGAGCGATTGAAAGGGTTGGACTTCTGCGGGAGAGGCTACGAAACAAGACAGTGCCTGCCAACGATCCGGAAAAGGGATATACACAGGACACTATTCGTACCCGTATGAAGTGGATTTCAGACATTTGCGACGATTGGAGTTTTAAGCAAATGGCGTCGTTGACTGATGAGCAAATAGACGCTATTGTCGCTAAATATCCTGAGCACTGTCGGTGGGAGGATTTTAATTAATTCACCACCACCACCACCACCACCACCACAACGAAGACCATGAAGCAGCGCATTAGACGCTGGAATGTGCACAAACGTGAACGGCGTGTAGAGTCATTGAAACGATGGGCAGAAGGAGTACGTAGGGTGTTGAAGAGACAGAGGCATTGGAAGCATAAGCTCAACTTGAATGCAGTAGAATGCAATGAGCCGTTTGCATACAAACCGAAAGTACCACCATACCCGTATGAACAGACTGCAAGCGACTTGCTGGATAACGAACAAGACTGTCCATTGGTGGATGTGTCAAACTTCAATGGGCCAGAATGTCGCGTAGAAGAGATACGAGCGGGTGATGTTGTGAAGATTAACAGTGCATATGCATTAGTGAGGTCCATAACTACGGATCAGGTTCAGATACAACTAGCTAGTTCTTGCATGGAGAATACCGATGTGTCAGACTATGGCATACGGGTGCTGGACAAGCAGGATGTGCAGTCTGTGGCGATTGCCAAGCGGGATCACGAAATACTGCACTTGACCATGTTCGACGTTGCCCTGTAGTCTCAACTGTTTTTTTGCTTCTTTTTTTTAAAAAAAAAAGAAGACACTACCCCTGATTTATAGGCGTCTCCTCTGGAGGCGCCTCGTTATCTGACGGTTCTTCACTGCCATTGTCGTCGCTTTCACTGTCACTGTCACTGTCACTGTCGCTGCTGTCTGTCTGTAATGTATAAATGTCGAACCCGGGTTCCGCGCCTGCTTCTACCAGCATCAGGGTGGGGAACTCGATGACGGTTCTATCTTGTAATGCATCTTTTAATGTACTAGTCTTGTCCAAACGTAAAGCGCCTGGCTCGTTTGCCGGTAGGTCCACCTTCTTGAGAAAGACATCGCATTGCTGGGGCGTAGCCAACTTTGCGACCTGCTCCAGCGGAGTGGTATCTACTACTTGGTGTACACTAGGTTCGTGGTGTTTCCCATGCTGGTCGACCACGATGAGCTCTACGGTCCAGAAGAACCTGCGTTTCTTCGTGTTGAACCCCGATCGGTTCTGAGCCGCACGCCGCATTTTGGCTGGCAGGTTGCGCACTTTGACGCCGTTCAAGATACGCTCCCTGCGCTTGCTGTTTACTCTGGATTTATCTCGCTTCCCGAGTTCCACAGTCCGGCCAATTTTCTGGAGGAAATTGTAGTCGCGGTTGAGAATATCAGGCGCTCTGGCGATGTCCCTGCGGGAAGCAAATGCAGTGGGATCGACTTTACCCGTGCATCCCGTCAGTTTCTTGTGCTGTTTCGAGCAGTCCACGCTGCACGGCTTGGCGGCACATGCCGGGCATTGGTATATGGCGACCTGTTTGCGACAGACAGTGCACAGCTGGTGTTCGTCGTCCATCGTCACCTCCCAGGATGGTGATGGTAGTGGTGAAAAAATGACGACGACCCAGCGCCTGCTGCGACCGCGCGCCCCGGCCCCAGCCAACGCGCCGCAGGCGCCACTGTTTTTGCTTCTTTTTTAAAAAAAAGAAGGGCATAACCAGCGGTAGCTCTCTTCTTTTTTAAAAAAGAAGCAAAAACAGTGGCCGTGGGCTTGGAATGGGCACCAGAGAGTGGTGCGGCGGCGTGCGGCGTGGCTGAGAGCGCTCGAGGCGAGCACGTTCCCAATCGCTGCCGGATCGGATTGCGCACCACGTTGTTCGTCCTTTTATCAACACCCACCGACACAACATAACAAAAACACACACACACAACGCCATGTCTGCTCAAAACTCAACTGGTATTCAGACCCTTTTGGAAGTATGTAGACAACTGATAACGCATCAATCGCTAACTTGTGCGCAGGCTGAACGAAAAGCTCACGACATTGTTCAAGGTGCTCGAGCTTGTATGTGTAAAAAGTGTGTGGAGAAAAGCGCTAACATCAACCCCCCCGTAAAGACCGTGCAAAACGACTGAAGGAAGCAAAGACCGACGCAGCTGCAGAAATCGAACAGTACAAAAAACAGAAGGAGGCAGAATTTAAGAATAATGAATCCAAGGTATGTGGGCCTGTGAAGCACGACTACTAACACGATGCGCAGAATACTGGATCCTCCGACCAAGCGGAAAAGGAAGCCAACGAATCAGTCAAATCAGAGTTGTCACAAATTCAAACAGAAGGCAACAAGCACAAGGATGAGGTTGTCAAGAAGCTAATTGACGCCGTCATGTCTCCAAAGGCAGAAATGCATGTCAACGCAAAGTAAGGCCACTTTATTTTATAATCACTTTACATAGAAATAAATCAATCATATTTACGTCCCAATTCCGAAAAAAAAAATCTCTCCACCTAGGTTATTCCACGACATCAATCCAACAATGAACGAATATGCCACTGCTGGTGTTGCACTAGTAGTGTCAGCATTTTGTTGCTATTTCTTGATATTCAGACAGTCGAACGATGAAAAACCAATCAGTTTTGCTCTGAATTGTCCTGAACAGGCACTCCCTCACTGGAAGGGGAAACGGCTGGATCCAGTGGGTGTATATAATCCTGAAGATGCAGAAAACATTCAATGCTATTGTCCAGCAACCGGACAAAGCCTGGGTACTTTCAGAGCGGCTACTAGAGAAGACATGGACAAGCAGATTCTAGATTGCCATGGAGCTCAACAATCGGATTGGAAACATTCAACGTTTTCTCAACGGAAAAAGGTTTTGAACACGATTTCCAAATTCATTTCAGATCACCAAGAAGACGTGGCAAGGGTGGCATGTCGAGATACTGGCAAGACCATGCTCGACGCCTCGCTCGGAGAAATCATGGTAACCCTGGAAAAAATCCAGTGGATCGTGAAACACGGTGAAGACATTCTCAAAACCAGCAAACGACCATCTCCGTCCAGCAAATTGATGTTTTATAAAGCTGCCGAGGTTCGCTATGAACCTTTGGGTGTTGTTTCGGCCATGGTGTCTTGGAATTATCCACTGCATAATATGATGGGTCCAATTGCTGCGGCGTTGTTTACTGGTAATGGTATCGTAGTCAAGTGCTCAGAGAGCGTAGTGTGGTCGACCATGTATTTCCTCGAGATTGCCAAACAAGCCTTGAGGGTTAACGGATTTGATGATAGAATTGTCCAAGTAATTGCATGTTGGCCAAAGGATGCCGATTATTTGACCAGCCATACCGGGTTGAATCATATCACGTTCATTGGTTCTCGTCCAGTGGCCCACAAGGTGGCCACTGCAGCTGCCAAATCGCTAACGCCTGTAGTGATGGAGCTTGGAGGTAAGGACCCGTTGATTGTGCTGGATGATGTCAAGGATCTGCCTTCAGTGGCATCTGTCATTATGCGAGGCACGTTTCAGTCTTCGGGCCAAAATTGTATCGGTATTGAGAGAGTAATTGCCTGTCCGGGAGTGTACGACTATCTGTTGAATTCTCTTACTAAACAAGTAGCAGAGTTGCGACTGGGATCCTCAATTGACCAACAGGAAGACGTTGATATGGGGGCCACCATCACTGACCTGCGATTTGGCCAACTAGAGGACATGATCAAGGATGCCGTAGCTCAGGGTGCTAAACTGATTCACGGAGGATCCCGTTATGTTCATCCAAAATATCCCCAGGGACATTATTTCCAGCCAACGTTCTTGGCCGACGTAACTCCAGAAATGGAGATTGCACAGAACGAAGTATTTGGTCCTGTATTATTATTATTTAAAGCATCAAGCACACAGAACGCCATTGAGATTGCCAATTCAACAGAATTTGGGCTGGGTGGTTCCGTGTATGGTACTAACAAGCAGCAGCTCGATTATGTATGTAACGAATTGCGAACCGGCAGCGTTGCTATTAATGATTTTGCAACGTTTGCCCTTTGCCAACTGCCATTTGGAGGCGTAGACGGCTCGGGTTATGGCAAGTTTGGAGGTGCCGAAGGGTTAAGGGGTATTTGTTTGGAGAAGAGTGTATGTGTAGACTGGGTTCCTTTTATCCAAACCAAGATCCCTAGACCGTTAGATTATCCAATTCCAGACGTCAAAAAGGCTTGGGAAATGGTGAAAAATATCAACAATGCCGGCTATGCTTTTGGAGTCTGGGAGCGAGTCCGGGCAGTTGGAAAGTTGTCCAAAATGTAGATATATAATATTATCACTAAGAAATCTGTTTCGCACATTGTACTAACTGCGCCGCAGGCACCACGCAAGTGCGGCTCACGACTGCTGGTCATGTCCGACCGACACAATAAAACAAGCGACATTACGACTCCCGACGCTGGTAATTTTTTTTGTTTGTTGTTCCTGCACAACCGACTCGACCCTACCAGCATAATGCATAATGGCAGAAAATCGCAATGAATTTGCACAAAAATGGCGAAGGTCCAGGGCCTGTGATAGATGTCGACGTTATAAAACTAGATGCGTGTGGGAAACTACAGAATCAACAGTATGTGAGCGTTGCAAGAAGGGCAGCTTTCAATGCGGTATCACTGAGCAGGCTCCTAAGATATACCGCAAAAGAAGGAAAGGAATAAACGCCGACTCACAGTATGTATGGTGGGAGAGTAAAACCGCTACTACTAAGCAGGAGCAAGTTATGAAATTACGACAGCTTGAAGTAATCCATAAAGAAATTGAGATAGAAATGGAGCATCTACGACGCCATACTGATCCGCTGCCTGCCGATAAGCCGACTGTGGTTAAGCAGACCATAGAGCAAATGGCAAAGCGAAAAGACTGTATAGCAGCCATCCTGGAGAATGGACTGCTAACAAAAGAGCAGGCAGAATCGAGTTACAATCTTTTTGTAACCCAAATGGCGTTGTATGTGCCATTTGGCATTGATGTGACGCTGTCGTTAGAGATGATGGCTAAGGATCTGCCGGTACTAACCTTAAGCATGGTGGTATGCTGTTATGCGATAACCCATATTGATAAAGACGACAAGCTTATAACATTGCTAGAGAGAACAATCACTGAACGAATGCTGCTACAGGTGGATTCTCCAAACAACGTAGAGTTAATCCAAGCACTGATCTTGTACCACATGTTTTTGCAACCGGCTTATGAAAACAGATTACCAGTTTATTTATTGAATGCAGTTTCGTTGGCAGCAGCTGACGGATTAGGATCGAAGCAGGACATGGATGTGGTTGTTAGCGCAGTTAAGAACCGAACCCAGTATGGACTAGAGCCTACAGTAGGCGAAGCTCGAATGAGAATTCAGACCTACTTGGTTCTTCAGATATGCGTAGTTGCAACTGCATTGCATACTTCTAGAGATTATCTGATGAACTTGCTGCCCAATGCCACGGTTCTGTGTGATTCGTTGAGTATCAATGGTACTCCGCTAGACAAAATCATTGTAGCCAATATTCAACTAATGCGATTGGGCCATGAGTTTATATCGTCTGCCAAGAATCCGCTACGCTACCCTCCACCTCCAGGAGTGGTACGAAATACGTTGTCTGTGCAGAGGTCTCGGTTAGATCAGGTATACGAAGCTGCGTCTAAAGTAGCGGACCAGACGGCCACATTTCACAACATGTGGCTTGCGTTTAAGACGTGCTATGAAATGATAACCCTGGCACTAGTAGAAAATGCTGCCAACCAGCTCGCTTACCGGCAAGCTACACATGTCCAAGAATGCCATGATATTATCTTTGAGTTGGTGAATGAGATTCTGCAGTTGTGCAATGTATTGATTGACACGTTTGTATCGCTGCAAGGGCAAGTATTCCCGAGATTCATGTACTATAGGCCTCTGTTTGCCATAACAAGCATGATTCGACTTCGGCTGTTGCTCTGGTCGAGGAATATGAACATTCACGTCAATGTGGAAGAGCAATTTGAGCGCATCAAGCTTGCTTGGTCGGAGGCGAAGAACGGCAGTGTCACAGGCAGGCGGATGCACGAAAGCCTGGACAAGATTGAAAAGTGGATGGAATTGCAATTGAGAATGCCCCAGGTGGGTGATACTCAGCCGTCCAACGAGCTGTTACAAAAGATTATTCGTGGCGTCCTACGCGACGAGGATGCTGAAAAGAACGTAGTTGCCGAAGTGCTGGAGGAGCCGTCCAACAATCCTGTTGTTGTTGACCGACTGCTGCGAGACCTCTTTGCCGAGCTGTCATAGAACGTAGATTATATACTACAAACTTGTGCAACCCCCAGCGTCTACTGTTTTTGCTTCTTTTTTAAAAAAGAAGACAGTATCTCCGGGCGTATGTTCATCACATCCGCGTGAGCCGCACACCGGCATTGTAGCACTTCCCGTGGAGTTCTTCTTTTTTTAAAAAAGAAGCAAAAAAACAGTCGATTACTGGAATAAACGGAATGCACTCTGTTCAATCGTGCCCGTAGTTTTCACCAAAAAGGGGCGGAAAATCGTTTTTACACCCGAAAGGGGCTCCACACACAAACCACCTGATGCCCCAGAATCGACAGGTCACGTGCATCACGCTGGTGGATGTCTTCTTTTTTTAGAAAAAGAAGCAAAAAACAGTACAAAACTGGAATTGAATGTTATCCTAGTTTTCCTATGGAAAGAGCCGGAACCTCGTCTTTGGACCCCAAACGGCTCCACGCCAAGAAACCGGACATGTTGAACGGGGGCCCGACCTTCTCAAGCCCGTCAAAGCGGCTTTTAACATCGCGCCAAAATGGCGAAACAAGAAAATATCAACATCAACACAGCATAGCATATTTCAAATGTCGACCTCAACGTTTGCCGCGGACTTTCGCAAGCGTAAGAGTTGCAATCGATGTAAAAGACTAAAAGTCAAGTGTGCATGGGAGTCCCCGGATTCTGTAGCATGCAACAGATGTGAAAAAGCCCAAGTCAGTTGTGCCACGAATGATGCAGTTCAACCGTTTGGTGCAGGAGCAGCCAAAGGCTCTGGAGGAGTCCAAAAAAGATATGGCAATACCAGCACGTCACCATCAATAAAAGACAAACCGGCAATAGATGACTTGCTGTTCATGTCGAAGGATCTGCTTCGAGGGAATTATGTGCATAATGCGATTCAATTAGGTCTATTGGATTCAGCTAAAGCAGAGAGGCTGTATAATAGATTCATAGAAGAGCTGTACGTATTTGTATATTTCGAGGTGGACAAGAACAAGTCATTCGAGGAAATGGCTGAAAAAAACCCACTGATGTGTTTGGGCATGATCTGCGCAGTGGGGTGGTGTTCCAGAGAACTGCCAATGCTGGACAAACTAAGCGAATATTTCGAAAGATCACTGGTTGAAAAACTATTCTTCGAAGCCAAGCCTGATCCTGAATTACTTAATTGTATGTATGTGACTTTGATCTTCTTCCAGCAATCCCCTGATCAGAAAATGATGATCGAGGTGTTGATTATGTTTGCAGTGACCATTGGACAGGATCTAGGCTCCAAGAGGGACGTACAGATACTACTGAATGGTGTAAGTGGTGATATAACGGAGCAAGAATACCAGTTTGCCAAGGATCGATGTATTGCATTCATCGGAGTGTACTCGACAGTGTCGATCACCACCCAACATGTAGCCAAAATTAATCTGCTGAGAAAGATTCCTTTTGTAGAAGAAGTCGAGGATGCAATTATGAAATGTGGGAATAGCACCAGTACCATGCTTATACGTCTGCTCAAGCTATGGAGAGCGTCGGAACAGGCGGTTGATGAAGTGGCTGATTTATCCGATAATCAGCAGATTAGACAAAAACTGGAGCATTATCGAGTTGTATATGACCAAGGTATCCAAGAGGTCATTGATATGTGCCCCGAAGATACCAAACAACGTGGAGGGCTTGCCCCTTTTACGACAAACTACCTACAAATTTCGTTAGCTCTCGAAGAGACAGCCATGAACCGGATAGTCTTTGGCGCCCAGGGCCTGGACAGCCAATTGTTTACTGACAGTGCAAACAGAGTAGTGACAATTGCATGGAAGCTGGTGACAGCATTCACCCAGCAGTTGTCGTCGACGACGCTGTTGCCTAAATTTATGTATTTCCGGCCATTGCACGCTCTGTGTGCGTTGATTCGTATCCGTATATTCTCATTCATGTGTGGGCCCAATGTGGAAACCAGCATTGAACGAGCATACGACGTGGTGTCCAGCTCGTGGATTGGGGCTTGTCGCAGCTCGCACGAAGCGGAAATTCTGTATCCTCATCTGCAAAAGGTGCAGCAATTCATCACACTCAAGCTGCAGAACCCAGTGCCGGATTCAGACACCAATGACACTGCTAGATGGATGCTCCGGAACATCCTGATGGGGGCATTGCTCCATAATCCAGACGACAGCGAACCATTGCCGGAGTCTAAGTTCGGCTTATCGGATTTTGTTCAGGGTCCTGGCCAGCTTTCTGACGCAGACATGGAGGCTCTGATGAAGGAGCTGTTCAGCGAGATAGCCTAGCTACTGTTTTTGCTTCTTTTTTTAAAAAATGAAGAGACACCACTCCAAGAGTCGGAGCTCCGACATACCCTATGTATTATGCCTTAGTCTTGTCTAATTGACTTTTTATTTTTCTCCCAGTCACTCCACACACCCCCAAACAAACATGACAGATAACAGTTTTGCTACTACGTTCAGACGAAATCGAAGCTGTGAGCGATGTCGTGGCCTTAAGGTCAAGTGCAGCTACGCGGATCCCACAAGCTCCATGTGCTTGCGATGTATCCGTTCGAAACAACCGGAATGCGTGGTGTTGACCACAACCACCGGAGGAAGTGGACGAATCTCCAAGCGAAGTGCCAATGCTGCCGGAAGCAATGGCAGTAACGCTAACCAGCAACAGCAGCAACAACAGGCCGTTTCCCAGGAGCAATTGGTCCAACAGGAGAAGGCAATCAAGGACCGAAGAGTTCCGGAGCTGGAGAAGCTTATCCGGTCTGCCCAAGCCGAGCTCAAGACACTGGGTGTGATGGACTCGCACTATGTGCTGGAGAGACCCAATTTTATTGTGACAGCCATTGAGCAGAATCTGTTTGACAAGCAGGCAGCAGAAGAGGCTTATGAGACGTTCCAGTTGTGTGCCTCGAGTCACTTGTCGTTTGAGTTGGACGCGTTGCCGTTCCAGGAATCAAGCAATACCAGCAGTTTGAAGACTCTGGCCATGATTATCGCGGTGCGGACAAGCGAATCGCGCCTCAAGGAGGAAGATATGATCCAATTGCTCCAGAGGCTGGTGGGAATGTGGCTCTTTGGCAAGCCCACCACGCTCGAAGAGCTTCGCGACGTGATTAAGGCGCTGGCAGTCATGAACTCGTATCTATATTCTGTGCCTGGGGGAGTGCATCCGTCTATGTACCAGATGGCAGCTGCTAGCGCCATTACAGGCATTGTTCGAGCCCGTGACTGGGATTTTACAATCAACAACAACGACGAGCTGGAACTAGCACGGTTGTATGTAGGGACGTATTGTGACTTGTTTCACACGGAACACCGACAGGTGCTTCAGCTGAAAGAGTCGCTGCTGGCGGCACTAAACTCCAAGGGCAGTACGGTGTTTGACAAACTACTAGTGCTACGAGTGCGAATGATGCTGGCGACCTTGTCGTTCCAGCCCAATGATCTTTATGATGGCGAGAGCGTTAGCCAGCAAATTGAGCGGGCAACCGGCGAACTCCAACAGCTATCACAAGAGACCGAAGGGCTACCAAAGCTTCCAGCGGATGAGAACTTTTTGCCAGCCAGCAGCTGGTTTGTGTCTGGTTCTGTGGACATTCTTGAACGGGGGCTAGTTCATCTTGTCAAACTGGAGCAGTACGATGCGGTTCAGCCGCTTCTGACGCGTGTTTTGGCCCATTGCCACACTCATATCCAGATGTTCAACAACAACACTGCAAGCTTTACCAAGCTTGTTCCCTCGCAAATCCTGCTAGCTTGTTTAGATGCGCTCAGTACTATGTGCCGAGCGCAGGTGATTGGTGCAGCGCTTGGTATCGACCACGATAACAACAGCGACAACGACAACAACGTCAATCGTGCATTTACAGATGTTCAATCGCGTTGGACCCTTGTGGCCTCGTCCAATTCATTGGCCCACTACCTGCTTCCGCGTCTAGAGGCAGTAGGAACCCAGATTGGACAGGCAAGCAGCGCGTTGGTGACCAAAGACCTGCTCCTCAAGATTCTCCACGGCAAACAAACGCCAGGAATCCAGCAACTGGCTTATTTATTCAGCAAATTTATGTAGTTTTAGCTCTAGAGACGGGGGTGGCTCGGAGGGCGATAGCGTTAGGATAACAGAAGAGACGGAACCTCCAACCAGTCTTCAACCATCCGACGAACGGTTCCTTCAAAAGGGTCCAAAAAAAATTACATACTGGCTACATACACGGATACTGGGTGGGTTCAAACCACCAAAACAAAAATCAAAACAAACCACTCGAGTAATTTGCCTAATTTGCCCTGTGTTTTGGTGGTTGGGACTTTGTTGTTAATTCCAAAGCCCAGCCACCCACACAACTTGCACAACTTGGGTGCTCCCAAAGGCACATAAATTTTCTCCTTCTTGACAACACCACAAAAAAAAAGGCCCTCAAAGACAAACCAATTTCCTGCTAAACAAAAAATGTCCAACGTACCACGAGCGTGTCAGCGTTGTAAGCGATTGAAAGTGCGTTGTGTCACTGAGGAAGGTGAAAATAGTTGTACGCGTTGTTTAAAAGCTGGTCAAGAATGTATCGCCGCCGCTCCGACTGGAGGTACTCCACGAACCAGTGGGATCCGTAAGGCGGATACTCGTGCGAGAATGGCCTATGTTGATAAGTTTGGGCTGAATATGAAGCAGGCATTTACTCAGGAGGATGTTGCTGAAAAGTCGAGACAATTGGAACGAATTATTAACGAGGCAAAAAATGAATTGGCCAACTTGAAACCTCAGTACGCGACTTTGAAGGAACCTTCTGAATTGCAGGACGTGTTTAACTCCATTGCTCCGGGAATTATCCAGTCTCCACAACAAACTCATGCACAGGGTGGTCAGCAACAAGGTGGTCAACAAGGTCAGGCCAACCACCAGGATATCCCAGATGCCAAACAATGGTGGTTGCCGCAGATTTTGCAACAGATTAACCCAGTGGTCACTTTGGTGCAGTCTGGGCTCATGTCTCAGCACGAAATTGAACAATGCTACCGTATGTACCTTAACCAAATGTCGTACTTTTGCCCAATTGGTTACGATCACAACAGCACTTTGGACCAAAACATGTCCAAGGAGCCAATCACCACCGCGGCCATGGTTGTGACTGCTCGAATCAACTCCAATCGTGAAAATGCCGAGCACATTATGGAGTTTATGGAACGTGTGATTGTGGAAAAAACCGTCATGCAAGGCGAGCGAACTCTGGAAATTGTTCGTTCCATGGTTATCATGAACAGCTTTTGCCAAACATCCCAGGACCCTCGGTTTACCTTCTACTTTTTGAACGCAATGAGCTTGATTAACCAGCTAAATATCGGGGGACGAGACGACTGCAAAGCGTTGCTCAGTCTAAAGTCCGGCCCAGCCGCCGCCAAGATGGCTCACGAGCGAATTGAAATGTTCATGTTCATGAACATGACCATGCAAGCCGTTAACCTTCATGTCAATCCTCGACACCAGACTGTAAACATGCTTCCAAGTGCCTCCGTGGCACGTGATTCCATTCTCTCTTCAAAGCACGTGACACCAACCAATAAGCTCATCACGTCGTGTTCCAAGATTTTGGAAATTGCCCAGGAATGCAACAGCCAACTTGATCAGCCATGGACTGGTGAACATGACTACACTATCGTAAAATCAATTCTGGACAAGGGTCTTGAGCGGGTTCACGAGATCATGCAGTCGGTGGAAATGATTGTTACCAGTAACCCACATTTGCGAGCCGCCGCTTCAGTTTATAGCTCGCTTTTCCAGTCCATGCAGCTGACAATGTACGAAACTGCCTTGACCCAGGTGGTATTTGGCACTCACTCTGCACCAACTGCTGAAGAGCTGCAACAATTTATTAAGCCAATGCTAAGCATGTGCGACGAACTAATCCAGAACTTTAATTCAATGTTGAATTATGGATCGCTGATACCACGATATGTGTATTTCCGACCTATTTTTACATTGTGCACGTTGGTTCGACTACGAATGATCACATGGGGTCTGAATTTGGACATTCCTGTGGATGTTGATGGCGCCTACAACCAAGTGAAGGCCACTTGGGATCAGTTGGCCACTACCAGTCACATTGCAGTCAAATCACAGCAAATGCTACGAAAGGTGGACCAATGGAGATCATTGAGATTGACCCCACCGGCCAACAACGGCGGTGATCAAAATATCAATGCACTACTAAAGACTTTATTGAAAGAGATCATGACTGCTAATGCCACTGCTAACAACGACCACAACTTGGAAGACAAGTCTCCGTTGATCACTGTTGACGCCAAGGAGGTTTTGTTTGCTCCACCGGACTTTGAAGTACAGGATGAAACCATTGACCCGGCATTGAGCGAAGTGGATTACGAAGGAATGTTGAAGGAATTATTTAGTGAATTGTACCGTAATTAGGAAAAGAGTGTAATGTAATGTTTTTATTGTGATTTTTTTTTATTTGTGCGCCGTTCGTCCCAACTATTTTTTTTTTATCTCCATACATTATCACAAAACAGGTTGTGGGTGGCGATAATGGTGAATCCAGAAACCCAATTTGCTGCCGAGTTTCGCAGAACTCGGGCTTGTGGTAGATGCTCAAGATTGAAAACAAAATGTGCGTACGATTCTCCTGAGAGTAAGTCCTGTAGGAGATGTGAAAGGGGCGGATATGTTTGTGAAATTGCCACCGCCCATGATCGCCCAAAAAGAACTAGTAGCAGTGGTGCCACGGAAAAACGTAAATCATCTGGGCAAGGCGATGGATTTGCATTTGTGGAGAAGATACGGCTGGAAACTAGAGAGGCTACTAATGAAACGGAAACCGAACTAAAGCTAAAGCAACTCAGGAAAGTGGTAAACGAAGCGCAATGCGAGATTGAAAAATTAGATGGTCAAATGTATACACCAAAGGGAAGAATGAGTTTGGACCAGGACTTGGATGCTATGGCAAATGATGACGTACTGGAACCGTTGATTAGCTATGGCATCATGACTTATGATGATTGTGAACTATTCTATCGATTATACTGTGAACAAATGATGTCGTTTTTAAAGCTAACCAAGACCAGAAGTTCGGTGCGCGAAGCGGCTAAAATAGAGCCTGTCACCACCCTGGCCATTGTAGTCAGTGCAAGCTTGATTTCACGAATTACCTATGGAGAGGTCTTGACGAGATATATGGAACGGCTTTTATTGGAAAGATGTGTGATAAGAGGTCATCAGAGTATTGATTTGTTAAAGGGGTTACTGGTGATGACACACTACATACCCCAACTGTCCGACAGACTAACCACAGTATTTATGATTGCAGGAGGCATGGCACAGAGTCTTGCACTGGGCAACGCAGAGGATTGTCAGATAATGGTGTCCAAAACTGCTACGGAAGAAGAAAAACAGGCGGCTCATGACCGGTTGAGATTGCATTGTTCGTTCAACGCATGCATGGCCTCAATGGTGGTCAACTCTGCGAGAATGCACCTGTTTGGCATGGTCAACTTGAATACACAATGCATGGATGTATTATATCAGTACGGAACTTTAAGTGATCGGCTTATTATTTATGCCTATCGAATCACTATGGCGGGCCATGAGGGATGCGAAGCACTGAGGTCTTGCCTCAAATTTCAACAGCCGTTGGATCTGGTGAACAAGACGTTTAACGATGCAAAGACTAAACTGTGCGAGCTGTTGGAGGCGGCCGATATGTTGACTGTTGAGACTGGTGACGAGGATACTGTTAGCAAGTATATGGCCATTGTTCGAAATGTCTATGCAATGCTATATGTGGCATTGAATGAACAAGTTCTGAACTGTTATTTATTTGGAAGACAACGTCCAGGGAATGAGGTCATGTATAATATATCCTATGATATCATTGCTAATGCTCAACGCAACATTGACAAGTTTGTACAATCATGTGAGATGAGGTCCTTTATGCCTAAATATCACTTTTTCTGGCCACTTCAGGCATTAACATCGCTGCTTCGAGTGCGAATCTTGTTGTGGGCCCATAACCAAAACACCACCATGGTGGACGTTCAAGCGCAGCTGAAGCGGGTAAAAGAAGGGTGGGAGACCATGGCAAAGTCCAGTTTTGTGGCCAAGAACATGACTAGCTTGGTATCCAAGATTGAGCAGTGGCTTGACGTGCGGCTCAATATGCTCGGAAGCGGCAGACCTTCCCCTGACGACAAGGTGGGACAGAGCGAGGTTCAAGGCGTGATTAAGCAGGTTATGAAGAATCACCATTTGATGGAATGGACATCAGTTGGTGTTGGTAGGCGGTTACCTCATCGGAATAAGTCAACTGATGGTCCATTTGCGTTTGCGGTGACCGGAAAAGAACGAGAAAATCATCACAAACAGCAGCAAGGAATCAAGAGAAGCATCGACGAGGCCGAGCTCTACAAGACTGATAGTCCAAAGACTGCTGAGGCTTACATTAATCAGATTGCTACAGGTCCGCTGTCGCCTGTGTCGCAAAGATCAACTACACCCACCTCTGCATCCCAGCCACCGGTCGCAGCAGTGCAGCAGCAGGAATGGTGGAGTCAGCAGCAGCTGTCACAGCCCGCTCAGCCTGCGGCAGTGGCCTTCCAGCAGCCTGTGAGCACGGACTTTCAGCAGTTTGGCGCCGCCTATGTGACGCCTGACAGCACGGGTGCGATGGGCATTGAAAATGCGCTCCCTCAGGACATCGATTCGGTGCTGCGGGAGATCTTTGGCGATGAGTACAAGAGTGGCATGCTGTAGTGGTATTTATTGTAGGGTCGTTCTTCCTAGTGTACATAAGAGTAGATGCATGTTGATTTCCACTGTTTTTGCTTCTTTTTTAAAAAAGAAGAACACCACCAGGGGGTTATGCCTTCTTTTTCCAGAAATAGAAGCAAAAAGCGGTCGAACGGTGTCGAGCACTTATAAAGTGGTCGAGGATACATAGCACGTAGATGCAAGGCCGTGTGTCCATGTGTACGTGCCCAATATAACAACCATCATGGCAAACCCCGACAGGATCGAGGTCCCTGAGTAGAAATACGCATAACGCATTCGCTTCATGGACACCATTTCGTTGACAAACGTGGAAATGGTGCTGAAGTTCCCGCAGAGCCCGTCCTGCAGCCCCATCAGGACATCGCACTGGAGATGCGAAGTCACCAGCTTGGTCGTAGGACTGGGCTTGCCTCGTTGAAGCAGTACAAGCATCGCTAGCAATGCGGTCGCCAAAACGTTGGCCGTAAACGTGCCCCATTTGAAGGTCTTTGACCAATGGTTCATGAGTCTATGTAACCAGTATCGACCAAACACTCCAAACGGTCCAAACACACAGCACAAGGTCCAGTAACGGCCCTGTTGTTTAGTGCATGCAAGCACTAGACACACCACCCATCCTGCAACCCCGAGGGTGCCAAGACATATTTCGATCAGCCGCTCATGTTTGGATAACGGCAGAACAATCTCTCCAAACATCCTGGTGATGTGTTGACCAACTCGAAACCCTCCAACGGACACTGCCAGCGTGAGAATGAAATAGCTCAGCCATGCCATGACGCCGTTACCCGGGTGTTGCTGTTGGTCTAATGCAGATATTTCAAATAGCTCTAGAATAAATGACGAAAACGAGGTGATGCTTCCACACAACCCCGTACCTAATGCAACAAATAGAGGAATTTCACCCATGGCCTGATAATTCCTCTGTTTTGGAATCTCTTCCTTCAGAACCGACCCAAACAGTAGCATGTTCTGCTGTAACAGCCCCATGATGAGCGATCCGGCAAAATTGGCCCAAAGCACTCCTCCGTATGCTGCATGCTCGAAACTTGTCAGTCTGGTGAGTCCAATTCTAGCCATCACACCCACCATTCCAAAGAATGTCAATAGTGGGTAGAGTGCTAGATTAGTCTCACTAACTTGCATCGGCGGCGAATTATTTTTGTGTGTTTGTTGGAAGAATCAATAGAATTTATCGTAGCTCCGATCGGACAAATCTTTAAAATTGCCACGGATGCCTCCGAGTGCCCATTATTTATTGATTATTAAGAATTTTAACCTATCACGAAAAATACAACAAAAGCCCCTGGTCATGGAGGAGACTCAGTTTGCAAAGACTTTTCGCAAGGCAAACAGCTGCGATCACTGTAGGAAACAGAAACAAAAGTGTGCCTATACAACACCGGATGCCCAAGCCTGTATTAAGTGTACAGAACTGGGCATTGAATGTCATGTAACGGTTCGACAACGAAGAACAGTTAAACCAAAAAGAGCTCAACCATCCGGAACGTTTGCTTGGCTTGAGACAAAACCTGCAAAAACCCAATCTGATAAACGACAAAAGGTGGATCAGCTCATTCAGGTGATTAACAACGCGCAAAAAGAGCTGGATGCTTTGGAGCCTGAAGAGAACCTGTGTGAGGTGACCACAGCAACTAGCACCAACAACAACAGCAGTGTGTCAACTCCGAGGACAAAGTCCACTTCGAACTATGATGAAAATTTTGTGCTACAGGCAGTGCAAAAAAATCTGGTGCGAACCAAAAAGGAGGCGATTCAATGTTTGTCAAAGTTCCACAACATCTTATCAAAGACAATGACGTTTGACACTGGGTTAGAGGGCCTTGAAATTGCATCGTACGATGGCCACCAAGCTATTTTGGCTTTGGCGCTGATTTTGGCAGTAAAGATTACCACCACGATAGAAGACACGCGTGAACTGCGCAAATTTGTCGATAAGCTGATCATCGAACGGCTATATGTTAGACCCTGTAGCTCGACCGACCTGGTAAAGAGTTTGATTATTATGAACATATTTGTTCAGCCAACCGATGAAGGTAGAATTCCGCGATATATACTGATGGCGCATGCCGCCGCAGTGCAGCTGGACTTGGGTAACGCAGAAGATATCTTTGGGGCCAGGTCAGAAGATAGCCATCGTAGACGATATTCGTTAGAACGATGTAGAATCTTCATGGCGCTCAACACAGCCATTGGGGTGATTGCCATGAATACGTCACGGCTGGCAATGATGGACTTATTGCCTGACAACAGAAAGCTACACATGTCAGTGATGCAATCGGGAGAAGATCGGGATCAAATTACAGTTATTCTGGAACAAGCGTATATGGAAGGTCGGAAAACTGTACAGATGCTCACCGATGAAGAAAATAAGCAACACAAGCCATATGAGCTTCGCATCAAGACGATTTTGGATTGCTCATTGGCAAGGTACGGTGAACTCTGTGCCAGGGCGGATCGAATTGCAAATACCGCCGAGACGGGCCATACCTTTGCGGGATGTAACTCTGTGGTGCTGCTAAACATTTATGAAACAGCGTTGAATCAAATTATCTTCCATTCGGGCACTCCAGATACGATGATTGTGGAAATTGCAGAAAAGATCCTGGAAATTGGCCGAGGTCATATTGAGGCATTTGTGGCTAAATCTGCTGCCAATGAATACTTGACCAAGTTTAATTATATGCAGCCGTTACATGGACTGTGCTCGTTGATTCGAATCCGAATCTTGCTGTGGATCAAAGGCATTTTCAACATGAATATTCCCGTTGAAGAAGCTTTCCAACGAGTACAGTCGGCGTGGACTCAGGAAACACAGGCTAGCTTTGCAATGAAACCAGAATTGGAAACCATCGAAAGATGGGCTTCAGTCAAAATGCAGGACTATAGCTGTTGCGTTCACATTGCCAGTACGGATGAGGGATTATCACAGACTACGCTCATGCTGCAGAGAATTTTGAGACAGTCGTACAAAAACAAGTGCCCGACGGGGGCTGATGATAAAGTCAAAGTCCAACACCTCGGCTATACTGTCAACGACTTGTTTACTCTTGATAGCTATATGAGCTCTATGGATCAAGTATCTACGTCCACTTTGCCAGATCTTACAATGGATGAATCGTCTTCAATTGAAAAGACATCGCCAGAAAGTTGCACGGGATGTTCACCAATTGGCAATACTAACAGCCAAAGTGGCGGTGAACAGCCACAATCATCAAAGTCTAATAATGCACAAGCCGAAAAACCGGCACTACCCGAAAACTCAGATCTTGAAGTCTTGTTGAGAGAAATTTTCTCCGAGCTTGGGGACAGTATCCAAAGCGATGTTAGTGGAGGATACGATGGCCAGCCTTGATTTCTTTTTTAGCTCAATGTTTTTGTAATTTATTTTATTCTATATTTATTTTTAACAAAGGACTGGACCCTGTTATTGGCACCCGCTGTTGGCACCCGTCGCACGTGCATGATATGAATAATAAGTGCCGCAATTAATTATTCTCTGATCTGATCTGCACGATGAACTTTAAAAATTCGGTTAACGTAGTGATCAACTAGGAAAGTTTTTAAGTTCAATAATGCTTATGCACGACATGTATGTATGTATTAAGATCGATCGGAAGATGCCAGACATTTCTAACCCAATTTCACAGTACCTGTTTTTGAAATCAGGTAACAAAAAAGTTTTATATTATTGGATTGTATGAGCGCCGGGGTTGCAATGTTTGAAACCTTTTTGTTCTACTTGAACAAGGGAACCGCCCCGTTGGTACCCTCACAGTACTATTGTCAACATACTGTCATACAAAGAATTAAAAAAGCAACAAAGATGAATTTTTTTGTGTGTAATTTGTGTCTTTGAATGGTTTTGTATCTTGACAGGAGTATAAATCTGAATATAAATCCCTCGCTTTTTTCTTTCTTTGAATTCTGTAGCCTCTTTAGCAATGTCACGACCATCTCAAGATTTAAGTCGAAAATCATCCGATTTGGGTGTACAACAACAAGGTGGTGCCGGAGCTGCTCAAGCTGGAGCCTCTGGTTACAATGGTATGCCTCCAGATGTTGAACGAGGCAATCAACCACCAATGCCATCTCAAAAGCATGCTGGATTGCCAGATGCCGGACGAAACCATTTTGTAGCAATGATTGGTGAGTTTGTTGGTACCTTTATGTTTTTGTTGTTTGCTGAAGTAATTGCAAACAATGCCAACTTGGATGATTCCCTTGCTAGCGACAATGGACCAACTGCATCTGTCACCACAATGATCTCGTTTGGGTTCGGGTTCTCAGTCATGGCATGTATTTTTACATTCTTCCGAGTCTCCGGTGGTCAATTGAATCCAGCAGTCACTCTAACCTTGATGCTTACTCGATCTTTGCCTCCAATTCGAGGTGCTTTGTTGATGGTCACCCAGATGGTTGCCGGTATGGCTGCCTCCGGTGCGGCTTCGGCATTGACCCCTGGGCCAATCTTGTTTGCCAACGGACTTACTGACGGTGTATCACGATCAAGAGGTGTTTTTGCTGAAATGTTTGGCACTGCATTGCTATGTATGACAGTAATGTTCATGGCAGTTGAAAAGCACCGAGCCACCCACATGGCACCATTGGCCATTGGTGTTGCATTGTTCATTGGACACTTGTTCTGTGTGCCATTGACTGGTGCCGGGTTGAACCCTGCTCGATCCTTTGGTCCATGTGTTGCCGCACGTGAATTCCCAGATTACCACTGGATTTACTGGGTTGGACCAATTTTAGGTTCCATTTTAGCTTCAGTGTTGCATATTTTGCTCAAGTTCTTGTACTACGAGAGCGCCAACCCTGGTCAAGATTCCGAATTTTAATTTTTTTTTGCTTACTCCTATATAATATAATATACTAATAATATAATCGTGCGACAATTCATCAATTCATCGATGCATCGATCGATTTGCCACCCGTTATCGTTGTCGTTGTCGTTGTGCGCTTGGTGCCCTGTGCGTACCCATGAGCCGCGCAGCAAAACCTAGGTTCACCGTATATATAAGTACATGATATTGGGAGGAGTGCGTACTTGTGCCTGTGGACTCCACATATTTCTATTCGACGTTCGACAAGACTTGCCAACGACACGCAAACCAACTGCGACTGCTACTAAAATGCGCCTTATAACTACAGACCTGTTGCTAGCTATCTTGGGATTGTTCATTCCACCGTTTCCTGTGGCTGTGAAGCGAGGGGTGTTTACGGTGGACACTTTGTTGAACCTTGTTCTGACATTCCTCGGGGGTATTCCAGGTGTCATTCACTGTTGGTACATTATTGTAAAATATCCAGATGATGGTATTCCATTCTTTGATACACGACACCACAGTTACAGCGTTATTCCAGACGAAGAGCGTCAAATTCGGCCACAGCAATCCGGCGTCTATCCAGTTCCGGAATCAGTACAGTCTCAGTCTCAATCTCAATCTCAACCTCAACCTCAAGCCCAAGCTCAGCCATCGTCCTCTGCCGGGGCTCCTACACCTCCTTCGTACGGAACTACTGCACCCGGAGACAACAAGATCCAGTACAATAACTAAATCCATAAGCTATGTAATGAATACACGACTAGACACGGACCCAACGCCCATCGTACGGGATAGTGCGCAACGGGTGGCCTTCTTCTTTTTGAAAAAAAGAAGCAAGAACCGTCACTTCGTGCTCTACAATTCTCCATCGTCCACTGTTTTTTGCTTCTTTTTTTAAAAAAAGAAGGCGTCTACCCCTCGGACCACCGACGTCGGTATCGGTATCGGTATCGGTATCGGCGTCGGGGGCCGGTGTGGGTCCCGGTCCGTAGCAAAGCAACAGGATCCCGATTGAATCCGACACTGGACGGTGTTCTGCCATGATCCGCAGCACCCAAGCCCCCCCAGCACAACATTTTGACAGAAAGAAAGAAAACAGTAGATGCATCACGTTTAATTTCGTCCAGCCAACCGCAGTATTGAGCATGCATATACATAGTTATTCCATAGACACTGGATATAATTTTTTTTGCGTGTGGTGTACTTTACCTCCCACTTCCAAATTACTCACCAATTTTTTTTTTCTCTCTCGTCACACTGCCTCCTTTTTGGATTCTCTTCCATTTGACATCACTGATATTATACATCACCCATACTCTTGGTATACCTACAAGCCGATTGGAATTTCTTGTTCTAAATACAGTATCAAGGGTTTATTTTTTTTATTTCTATTTTTATTATTTGTAACCCTAACCCTACACACGACCCACGACCCTAGTTCAGGCACACAAATTCAGTCAGCAAACTTCAGTCTCCTCCACAACGCGAAAGAAATGGAACAGAATTCGAACAATGATGATATGTATAATCAGCAACAGAGTCATCACCCAAATCAACAATACACAACTGATAATTTTGATGACCTGTTAGCAGGTTACGACTACGCAAACGGGAATAATGCGCAAAATGCTCAGCATTTTCAACAGCAACCTCATCCACAACAACAGCAACCACAGCACCCACAGATGAATAACGACTTTACTATTGATATTACGAATTATGATAACAATAATCAATTTATGAATGCTCCTACTATTGATTTTGTTGATACTACTAATGATCCTCAGGCATATAAACATTACAGGTCTACGTCCACTCACTCTGTAAACAATGTACCATCACAATCTCCTATTGCTCCAAGTCCTCATCTATCGGCAACGCCTTCGCCTTATCAGTCGACATTTTCTTCACCTTATCTAAATGCTACTACTCCACAGGACGCCGCTGCAATGATGAACAACCCACCACCCAATCCTGGTGCTGTGGATGTGGCAAACTTGGAACAGATGACCTCCAGCTTTAGTTTGTTGGACAACCCAGTGTATTTGGATACTACAACCACACCTGAAATTAACGTCGATTATGCTCCTGTTAAAATAGAACCCCAGCAACACCTTGCCCAAGCCCAACCTCAGTCTCAGTCACCATCGCCGTCGCCGTCGTCACATCAGCACATTAGTCCAGTGCAAAGCCCGCAAGCTTTCAGTCCTGCAGCAAGTGATACCACCAATAACAATGATGAAATGGCGTTTTTTACCTATAACAATAGTTTGTTGCCTCCACCAAGATCTAACAGACAACGATCTCAATCTGATTCAAACATTAGAGGCGAGAATAATCTTTATCATAGCAACAGCCATCAACAGTTGTCAACTAATGGTCACACTGGCGATCAAAGCAGCGGTGCTTCATCAAACAGTTCAAACTTCTTGTCACCAGAATCTGCCGCTACTCAGAATTCAAACCAGGGTAACTCAAGACGATCTAGAAGTGCTTCAACATCTTCTACTAAAAACAGATCATCCCGATCCAGGTCGCGATCTGCATCAAGAGATTACATCCTGGAATTGGCAGCTCCAACGCAATCTCACAAGAGGGTTCAAAAGCATCCTTCTGCATTTGCATGTACACTATGTGACAAGCGATTTACCCGTGCCTATAACTTGAGGTCTCATTTGAGAACTCACACTGATGAACGGCCGTTTGTTTGTACAGTTTGTGGCAAGGCGTTTGCCAGGCAACATGATCGAAAGCGACACGAAGCGTTGCATTCTGGGGAAAAGAAGTTTGAGTGTAAGGGCACGCTATCTGATGGTGTCACTACCTGGGGATGTGGACGCAAGTTCGCACGAGCAGATGCCCTGGGAAGGCATTTTAGAACAGAAGCGGGACGAGAATGTATTAAACCTCTGCTGGATGAAGAAAAGCGAGAACGAGCTGCCAAGGCGCAAAGTCAGCCTCAGCAGCCTCACCAGCAGCAGTCAGACAGCAATGTGCCGATCTATGTTGGTGGTGAAGAGACTCCCTCGTTGATGCTGTCACCGCCTGGTGGACAGCAGCAGCAGCATCCTGCTCAGAGCCAGCAAATGTTGTTGCCTAATGCTTTGCTGCAGCAGTATCCAAGTTTGATGAAAATCGACCAGTCTCTGTCTCCACTGAGTGGAAGCGAAGCAAGCGATTTAGATGACGGCTATCTGTCTGGACAGTAGTTTTATTTTTATTATTTATTTGTAGTTAATGAATGAATGAATGCTTCGCCTGGCGAACGCTTTGCGTATTTGGCTTTCTTCTTTTTTAAAAAAGAAGCAATAACAGTGAACGATGGCAGTTGAGCCGCAGGCACCGCTTTTTGCCTCTTTTTCTGGAATAAGAAGACATGACCATAGAGGGATGTTCTTCTTTTTTAAAAAAGAAGCAAAAACAGTAGACGAAAGAAGCAAAAGGCGTAGGTATAGAGGTTGCAGCTACGGCTCCCTGCGTGTACATTCAATCAGCTAGGACTGATGTACGCCCATGGGCGTAAATCTCATACCGCCTTGGGGGTAGTCGTTTTGGGGGTCTGTAAACAGGTAAAAATGCATGAAAAGAAATATCTATTATCATATGTCGATTCTAGGAGGCCAATTGAGTATATTTCTCTTGTATTAAAGGTGAATTGGAAGACAGTTTTGGTGTTTTCAGGAGCATGCTAGTTACACAGCGATGGTGCGGCATTCCGCCGACCCTTGGAATTCCAGAAAAAGAAGGCATTATTCCTCCCGGTGGTGTTCTTCTTTTTTAAAAAAGAAGCAAAAACAGTAGACGAGGGCCTAGCTCACTCGAAAGTCTCCGCACACGTGCCAGACACCCGGCGAGAAGGTCTTGATTCTGGCCACATTGAGGCAGGAAACGTTGCCGTCAAACGCAGCGACTGTGTGTTCTTTCCAGTCCTCAATGTCGCCCTCGGCCACGTTTTCATGGATATGCAGAATTGTGTCACGCAAACAGGACATGGATGCTAGTTTATATGCAGTTTGATAGGAACCTTTGCTATCTGGCAAAAGCCCCATGTTGATATGCGAGGTGGCGCTCAAGTGGCCGATAAAGCCGCACAGCCGCACGGTTGCTTGGCAATTATCTTCGTTGAACACCACGAGAAAATCGCTATCACACGGATCATAGTCCTCATTTGAACGGATAACACGACAGTTCCATTTGTTCAATGCTGCACCGCGTTTCAATCCCTCCACACTCCAAGGGTTCAGTTCCCAGCAGTACACAATCGAAGGGCGCTGTTTCGCATATGAAAAGACAAAATACCCGATTCCAGCATACAAGTCAATGACAGTCGTGTCCTTGATCGGACTCTGTGATGCAAATTCTTTCAGTACCCGTGCCTTTTCTTTGATATTACCGCGGCTAAACATTGTATATCGAGGTGCCCATACTTGATGGATCCCATTTTGAATTGCATAACACCAAAACGCATTTTCAAAGTCCTGCTGTGTAGGGGATTTAATGGACTCTTCTGTGGGTTCCGGGCCAAAATCTCCTGCAATCGGTATCACCCCTGGCTTTCGAACTACATCTTGTTCAGGAATTGGCTGGTTGACCGCTATGTGGGTCAAATCTCTGCGATTGAAAGTCCCATCGGTCAAGCACTGTTCCAATTCATGTTTGGGTATCTGCTGCAACTCTTGCAACGAGTCTGAGGTAAACAGAACCATTGGAGGATATACCGTCCATCTATTGGGAATTTTCACACGTTTCTCTGCCGTCAATGGCACCGTAATCGGCACAGTTTCGTGATGCGCTAAAGATGTCGGTAGTTCATGACTGTGGTTGCACTTTGTGGGAATGACGTAATAATCATTTTCGAGCCCAATTTTCAATGACTTGTTGAACAAATCGCCCAATTCCACTTTTATGGGCCGAATTTGAGTGTGATGGTATACCTTGATACCCAATACCATTTTATGCTAGAAATTCGAGAGGCTGGCTCGGTATAATTTTTTGGGTGAGTGGTTGGGAGGATTAACGTAATCCGATGATCGTTACTACCGGAGTGTGGAGTTTTGTTAAATTAATGGTGGTGCGTGCGGTAGACGTAGGTTGTGGTGGTGCCTTTGCTTTGCTTTGCCTTGGTTCGTCGTCTCATCACCAACAACATACAACACTCACGACAACAACACCAAAACCAAAAAAAATGGCTCATGAACAACGACATACAAATGGAAAGTTCGGATGGGTCCGTCGGCTGATGAATCGTTCTACAAGTCGTCATCATGGTAGTGTAAACAACGAATATAACCATCACCACTATCAACAGAGACCAACACAACAACAACAGCAGCAGCAGCAGCAACAACAACCTCCCGCTCCGGCACAATATTTCCCAAATGAAGTGGAGCTGACAGATGATGATAACAGTAATGCTGACAGTAGTCAATATTCGGCACACAATGACACGAGTAACACCACCAATCGCGTGCAAATCCTCGAAGATCATAGCAATAAACAAGACAACGAATCATTCATGACAAGCAAGACCCATGATGAATCTACAAAACGCCGGTCTAACTCGAACTTCACCATACCGTCAGTTTCCCGAACTTCGATAACTACTGCATCACCCTCGATCCAGTCGGATGCAGCTTCAACCAACACTGTACCAAACTATTTAGCGACTACTAACAACCCTCAAGACAATGCTTCTGTAATAACAATTGCAAGCTCTTCCAAGCATCACAACCGGCGCAATTCCTTTGACACTAATGCGTCTACTATGGCCATCGCGCCGGAGTCGATATTGACGAGAAACGATTCTATGGACTCGTTACCGGTTACTGCAAAGTCCATCACAAGCTCTCGTCATCGGTCTATGAACGCAAGCATTGATGGCGGTGAGACCGGATCAGTGACATCTCAGGACCTGCTAGCCGCCGCTGAACAGCAGCAGCAGCAACAACAACAGCATCATCATCATCAGCATAGCCAGTCAGTAGAGAGCGCAGCTACGACCACGAGCGCCGGGACCAAATAGTATATATTAAGCTTAATCTTCGCATAATACAAATTATTTCGTTGCGGCGGCCACGTGCCACGCACGTGAGTATGCGCTTGGGTGTGATGACTTCTTTTTTTTAAAAAAAAGAAGACACCACCGGCAGGAGTCGAAGCCTCGCCATCCGGCGACTGGTCGGTCGGTTCGGATGGCACCTGTGCGGGCGAGGAGAGACAGAAAAAAATGCTAATTTTTCCGTGACTGTATCCGTAGTTCATAACCTTTTGACTAATACACTGGACAAAATGACGGCAACAACCGCCACTAGGTTGACTGCAAACAATACCATGATCAATGAGGTGCTGAAACCGTCTTCGTTACACCCTCAAGCATCTAGGCAGCCAAGTAACCCCATAATCCAGAGGGGCCCAGGGTACCTGTCACAAGTAATCAAAATTAACATTATAGACTACCTGTATGGCAACAAGGAAACAACAGAAAGAGACCAGGAGATACTAGATCGGTATTCACACGATTGGACAGTTCATGACGGTATCCTGAAGGTATTCGATGGGTACTACTATACCGACAGGCTGACTACTGATCATGTGGCGGATGTGATGTACGCCAACGAAGTGTACACTTTTAGTGCGTTGGGAGACTTGCAGGGTACAGTGATTCCTAGACTGATCGATTATGGATGCTTTTTCAATGCAGGATCTTTGGAAGAAAAGCTACGGCAGAGCAAGGGCCATGTTTTGGATGGACCGTTTACAATTACTGAAAACGTTGGATCGTTGAAAGTAGATGTTACCAATATTAACCATTATAAAGCTGCTCTGCATTCGTTACAACTCATTCACAGCCTGAAAGTAGTTCATGGAGATGTTAGAAAACAAAACATGATTCTACAAAAAAACGGATCAATAATGTTTATTGATTTTGGCCATTCTCAGGTGTTTGATTCTGATCAGGATGATAATTTTGAAGCGTACAAGTTTCAGGACCTGCTTAAACTGAAGAGAATCTTTTCTCAAGCATGAGACCTTTTTTAATTATACTTACTATTCAACACGATGACGATAAAAACTTATTTATTAGAAAGAAAAGCATGACAATTTCAACAACGTTTCATGCATCAATATACAATACTCCATACTAATGACCGTAGATAAACATATATATACATTATCTTGCTTTATTTGCAAATCAGAGTTTTCCTAGATCCACCGGCCCCTTAATTTATCCGTCGGAGATCTGTTTATAATGGTCGTGAGGCTCATAAGCTGTATTTCCTCTTTTGATCAGGTCTTAGGGCGGGCGGCGGCAGTGTCGTTGTCGTCATCGTAGCGTCGGCCATAGTTATTGGGCAATGCGGCGGCAAGACGGCGTCAAAAACACGGCGGCGGCGAATGAACGGTATTGGCTGCCCGACCATAATTACTCAGTTAGGGAACTAAACTAAAACATTAACGGTATTGTGTTTTTAAGTGAGATTTGTCTGGGTCAGTTCTAGATCTTAAACACGGGAGAGAGTTTCATTCCAAGAATAACAATGATTGGTTACCAATCTAGGCTAAATTTAGAGCTATCACATTACATACAGCGGTACACAGTACAGTACACCAAAAAGCGTTGCAGCCTGCAGACTTTTGCTTTCCCCCTGCAGAAACAATGTATATAGATTATAAAAATACAAAATAAAATTTCTATCTAACGTTACAAAAACTTAAGTCATTAAACATTTTTCATATTTCATTATTCATCAGAAACTTTGGTTCGTTTGGCTTGATGATCTTGGTTGTCATCAGCTCCAACTCCTGCATCATCAGCGCTTCTAGTTTCACCAGTAGTTGGTAGTCTTGGCGAGGTGGTAGTTGAAATAGCCAAACCGTTCAACTGATGGTGTTGAGGATGTTGCATTGGTGGTTTTGAAGTGGCATCTTCAATCGATTGTTGCATTGGTAGCGAAGTTGAGGCTGGAGTATGTGGCAACGAATCAGTTAATGGAGTAGTAGTAGCACCATAATCAGAACCTGCTGAATTATTGTTTTCTGTTGATGTTGCTGATGAAGCTGATTGTGCAGTTGGTGGAGTGGATTGTTGTTGTGGTGGTTGGTCGTTACTTGTGGTAGAAGGTACTGATTGAGTAGCCTGAGGTTGGGTCATTGAATGCTGTTGATTTTGAGGTTGTTGAGGTTGAGTTTGCTGAGGATATGGCAAGTTATAACCATGGTTAAATTGTTGATTAATTTGTGGTAATTGGTATTGTTGCTGTGGAGCAGGAGCAGGAGCAGCTGCTGGTGCTGGAGCTGGTGATTGAGTAGTATATCTATTTGGTTGTTGTTGCTGCTGCTGAGGAGCTGGTTGGTAATATTCTTGCTTCAACTCAGGACTCTTTTTCAATTGAGGAGACTGTAGTTCATCCTTCTTCTTTTCAGATGCAGCACTCAATACTGGGGCAGCTCGGTTGTAATTAGTTGGGTGATACAATACAGATTTAATATCATTAACAAATAATGGATATAATAAATCAGTAATCTTTTCTTTGTTAGCAAAGTCAATTGCTCGTTCATAAGGAATCCAGACACCTTTCAAATGCATAGCACCGGCTTTGACAACATGTCTGTTCTTTTCACCTTTCAGAATACCATCTCGTCTACCTCGAGTCATGCCTGCAACATTGAGCAATTTGGTACCGTTAATCATATCATTATCTTCTCGTCGGGCAACACAGAACCCATTTGCTTCAACCTGGAAACACAACGTTCCTTCATCTTCCCATAGAGTTGTGGTGACCTTTGGTTTGGCACCTGGTGGAGCCATTTGACCAGTTGGGTCAGTTACTTGATAAGCCTGATGCATTGCGTTTGGTGCAGGTGGTGGTGGGGGTTGAGTAAACTGAGCATATTGATTATGATGATAAGCAGTTGCAGGAGGAGGTGGTGGAGCTGACATGTATTGTTGTAAAGGTAACTGATGATGAGTAGGTGGAGGTGGTGGTGGTTGATATTGTTGATACAAGTCATTGGCTCCTACACCTGCACCACCAATTCCGTTCATTGACTGCGATGAGGCCGGAGGTGGTGGAGGTGGAGGTGGAGTAGAACTCTGCAATGAACCAAAGTGATTTGATTGATAGTATTGTCCTAACTGAGGCTGTGGATAATACAATTGCTGACTGTTTTGTTGCTGTTGTAAAGTTGGAGTCATTTGTCGTTGTAAATCATAGTGGTAATGATTAGTGTTGACAGGAGCAGCATTGGTAGTGCCTGGAGTATTACCAGCACTATTTGAAGATGCTGCATTGTTATTATTTCCAACTGCTGCTGCACTAGGGTATTGATGTGCTACTGCAGCAGAAAAGCCTGGTGCAGCAGAATAGATTGGTGTACTCATTTTCAAACCGTGTGACTATAATGTCTATTTGGATGTTTGTTCGAGAGAGTTTTCTGGATAAAGGAGAAAAAAACGGGATTATAGAGCATATAAGTAAAAATCGGAACTATCTTGAACAATTTTTTTTTTTGTTTTTGGATAAACTGAATCACTAGAAAAAAAAAACTACTAGGCCGTTCAAAAGCAACGATTTAAAAAAGAAACCAGATATTGCTTCATGGAGGGGTAAAATTTTTTGACAAAATAATGCCTAATCTTGCTTTTTTGTTGAATAGTTAATTTTAAGCCAGTTGACCAGTAAGAAGTCATTGATCGCCAGCATCAAATTCTGCAAAAGAAACTGAAACATCTACTACGTTTCCAACAACTCTTGGGAAAGGCACTAAAAGAACTACTATCAAATATTACGAATTATATCATATAATTATCGTTTAATCAAATATGTTTGGTATGAAGCTGGTCAGTCAATTTGGTTGGCTGGTTGGATAAAAAAAATAGATATTATTTTGTATATAATATTATATATATTGATATTTTTTTTTTCGTCATGTTGGTTATTATTGCTTTTTGGGCGGGGTGGAAGGGTGAATAGAACAGAATGTGAGCGAATAGCTAACTAAGATACGTTTGCGTCAAATAATTAACGGTTCTACTCACTTTTACACATCTCCAACAGTTCGTCTATTCAACGCTCTGACCTAAAATTGGGGACTTCAGGCACTAACTGTGGATTTCCATAAATTTGGGTTACAACAAAAGGGCTTTCACTTAGACCGTTATAGATTTGATAGATTGGGTTGATCATTGATCTCCCAATCTGCAATAACAATCCACCTCCCAACCTGATGGTTGATGTTTGTGGTTATCCAACGGAAGCCGCGCTGTTACCTAGTGGTGGTGCGCTCGCTAGCCCGAACTTCGCTTATTCTTCTTGGGGTCAGTGAGTGAAAAAAGTGAGACCTCGTTTTTTACAAATTGGGAGGTTGCGTGCGCGCGCTGTGCTACTATCCGACACATCTTGATGGATTTGGAGTCCGGCCGCCGTCGCGGTCGCGGTCGCCGTGGCCGTGGCCGTGGCCGTGGCTGATAGCATATTTCATATGAGTTAACTGATCATTGGTGATCATTCACGAGAAAAAAAAGGCAGGGGAGGGCGGTTGGGTAAAAAGTTGGTGGACGCGCGGCGGCAACGACGGTGACTCGCTAAAAGTGACGGTGATGGTAACGGCGCACCGTAGACTTTGATAGATAAGTTTGATTACTTGACATGTACTTGTGTTCTGCTGTAGTGCCTGTAATTCGAACATCTGTGCAATGTACATTAACTAGGACGCTTTTAAGTTTACTTGGGACATCACATATAGATTAGCAAATCACATTACATCCGGCGCATCTTTATTCCATTAAGCATAACATATTTGTGCCCTACATGCTTTTCCCTAGAGTATCTCAATTGACAATTGACGGTTAACCGGCCATTTTAGCCACCCAACCCACCTACTTGACCTGTCTCCTACCCACCCACCCTATTCTAAAACAAATAAAATAGATGATGATATATGTAACATGTTATGCAATATGTAATAATAATAAATATAATTGTTTTTTGCTATGTTTTAAAACATGCTGAAAAAAGTAATAACTTACATAATTTTGGCCCGGCTGCAGAAGTGAAGAAAAAAGGATACATTACAATCCCCTCAATTTACAGATCCGAAATGCTTTACAAAGCAAAAAAGGAAGAAGCTCGAGCCAATAAGCAAGTGCAAGGGGGAACTATCTGGCTGGCCTAGTACCTCCTGCTTGTTTCCATAGCCATAATGCTTCAACTGCATATGACCGAACATTCATTGATTTGGTGTACTTTCCGTCACTGGATTCGTATAGCGTATCGAAAATCCTTGAATATTCGACAACCTGCAACAATTGTTCGCAAATTTCCTTGCCATATACCCCTTTTCCAATCTTGTATAGTATCCGGCCAATTGTTTGGATAGCAATGCATCGTTGGGATGCGACGCTACTCCGAGACAAATGGGCTAATTCTGCAATTGTATAACCCGCAGCATGAGGTGCGTCTCCATGATGATGAAGTCCCAAATAAGGATTAATCTGCACAGACTGCCTTGGGCTAATTAATGAACCTTCAAAATCAAATCGCAGCTCCGACGCACTAAGCGATGTTTGATTAGGATTGTACTGCTCTTGCTGCTCTCGATCAGTCACTGGTTTCATCCATTCTAGTTTGTCGGGTTCAACTTCGAGGTTTGGAAAATATTTATCGTGCAATTTTGATTCAAAATCTGGATCATTAATGTCTAATTTTGAGGATGAATCATTTGGAAAATGGATTGTGCCAGTAGTGCTGGTCGTAGTGCTCTCGGTGGAATCCGATGGTCCATCCTTCTGATTACTCGGGTATTCCTCCTCCTGGTGCTGCTGCTCAACAGCAACCTTTTGATTGTGGTGGTCCTTAATATCCAATGGTTCCTCGTACTCTCGCGTTTCTGCCCGCCGTAGCAATGCATTTAGAATGTTCGGATCCATTGATCCGAGTAGCTCTTCCTTCTCTCGGTTAAATTCTTCGGGCGTCATAGCCGCTATTTTTTGAAGATTTTCCAAATGGACTTGCTCGCTAGTGCTCATGGGAGTGCTTTTTTTCTGTTGTTGTTGCTGCTGCTGTTTTTTCCATCGTGACTGTTTTTTTGGTTTGTTTTCTTGTGGTATTGATGGCGGTTTGACATCATCTGATGAAACCTCTTTTTCAACAATATCACCAATCATTTCAGTTGTGAGTTGTGATGGTATTAGAAATGTTGTTCGAAATTTTTCTCTTGGGACAGACCGATCACGTTTTTTTTGCGGCGTGTGCGGCGGCCTCTGTTTGACTGTTGGAATTAAAGTAATTAAGCTTCGAAAAAAGCAGGTATAGTTTACGTGCTGTACCCCGACTGTCTGTCCGTCTGTAGTATGTACTGTGTAACGCTTTTTTAGGCAGTCGATGGCGTTTGAACATTTTTTTTCTGCCGCCTCCCAGACTGAGTAAGGTTGGGCCCTGTTGTTTTTGTTGCATTATTCTTTGCCCGAAGGTCCTATAATATCGGCTGAAATGGCTGAAATGGTTGATTGTGCGGCTCAAATTATTTTTGTGCGGCTCGGCTCTCAACAGCTGAGAAAGAGGGGAGAGGTCTCGTGATATTTTATTTGATCGAAATCGGATATTCAAGTCAAGGATTAGCCACTGCAGTGGTAGCGGGCAGTGGCAGTGAAAGCTGCACTGCATTACAATTGATTTTTTTTCTTTTCATACATGTTTGTATATGCACCTTTAAATTATTCCACACATAGTCTGTTTTTTTTGGATTTCCATATTCTTCTTTGGATGTTGGACCTTGTCTTCTGGAAGGCTATGGCACTTTCTCCTTGATTAATTGCTTAGTAACTCACGCAATGCTAATCCCATGTAACTATGCTACAAAATACAATTGAAAATTGCTTTTGATGAAAAAAGGTTCCATCTACTATTTAGGTCAACTACAGACCCATGCAATGACGTACATGTAACATTACTGCATGTAATTAGATTTATTGCATATTCGCAAGGCAAGTAAAGAAACTTACAGTATTTTTCAACTTGCATTGACAATCATATGAGTACGAACAAGAGAAAAAAAACGAAACGTGGTCAAGGCACGAAGTTAGATAGTGAGTGGGGTTCAATTATTTTCATTACCAGCCACCCCTACCCTACATTTTGTTTCACAAAAGCAACAATTCTTTGCACAGACCACCCAAAATAGAATACAGAATACGTCGATATAATGTTGCATTAAAACAAATTTCAATTATTCAGTTAGATTTCTAATGCAATGATGATGCAAGCCGCACATGGGTCCACTCAACAGAACCATCATACATTATCGTATTTACACTTATACGGGATTTGTCAAGATTTTGACAACATCAAGTTTCGGCATCTCAAAAATTTTCACTTTTTGAATGCTATCGATCGAGATTTAATGTCATTTTCCACCCTTAATAGCACCCTTATAATAATAGCTTGATAAATTCGCCGGTCCCCCAAAAAAACAACTATTTGAAATAGAAAAAAAAACCACCCCCTCGTCCGTGTTTAACCCGATTTTACCAATAATAGGGGGACGCACGATATTATTTTGTTTCTTGTTCTGTGCCGAATGGACTATTTGGGTCAAAAATATTTATTTCATGATTGGAGGTCGGCTATCTGCAGTCCACCACGCAAGTTTTCACACCAATCGGCTGCATTAACATGCTATTGTTTAAGTAATCTTTTGACATTTGCATGTAACTATTATTACCAACTGCTCAATTGATCTACAATATAAATTCCATTTACCTGGTTATAACCGTTGGCTGCTGTTTGGTTGCCCCTTCATAGTCTAGACCTGATAATCCTCATCCGACAATTTCCTCATGATTACCAAGTTGGTTAACCTACGGCACATGCAGGGGGGAAAAGATCAAAAAAATCCCCAAAAAGCAACTTAAAACATCATGTCGGTAGATCTTTTTCTTGCTAATTTATTTTTCTAATGGTGCCCCACCTTGTTACTAAAGTGGGATATGATCAGAGCTATGACGAACGACGGAACAGTGGGTGGACAAACCCGGAGCTTTTCTTACCGTGCCTTTTCGGACAGCGGACAAGTACATGATGCTTTATGCAACATGTAAAATATAGCCTTCAACGAAACAGTTACGGGTCAATTTTTGATTCTTTTCAGAAACAAGTCCCCCAGAGTCTTAAACTGGTAACGCAATCCACTTTCCCTTCCCCCATGTCTAAGTTTTGTTTCTCTGTTGCCCGTGGGGAGCAAGAAGAGGAGAAGGAGGGATGGGAATCTTATTGTTGAACAACCCTTGACACCAGTTCTCATTGTTTATCAATAATTATAAATTTTCGCTACATAACCATAACCCCCTGATATAGTAAGTCATGTCTTACGTAAGTTTTTTTGTACCTCGGCGGTTTCACTCTGCAAAAGGCAACGCTTTATGAGATAAAAGATCAATGGCAGGAATCACGCATCTACGTTCCGCTTTGCATACATAGATCTCTACAGGTGCAGATTGGGTGCAAACTCTACAATGACTGTGCTGGCGATTCCTTTCCTTCGCTCAGGCTTGTATCGCAAACGCAATGAGTACTGCATCGGCTAGTAGAGTTTGCGAAAAAAAAATCTAAAAAACAAAAAGAAATGCAGCTTCTGTGGATCGAACACAGGACCTTCAGATTGCTTGTACTGAAGTTGTCTTCAGTCTGACGCTCTCCCGACTGAGCTAAAGCTGCTAGTTGTTGAATTTTCGGAAAATTCTGTCCTACTTGATCTCACTGATGCTGGAAGACCTTTGCCGAACCTTATACCGATTTCTGTGCGGCTTAAATGTCTCAGATGATTTTACTGCTCATATGGTAATTTGGTAGAGCTGGAATAAGATTTTAGGGGTTACAAAAGTGGTAAAGTTTCCTTAGTAATGGCTTTAATGCTAGTTGGAGCAGCTTTTATCCGACAATGAGCGATTTGGTTCTTGTGCGGCTCAGGGATGTTTTGGCTGTTTGAAATACAGCAGGATGTACCAAAACAGTCAGAGACGGAAAACTGTGTCACGGATAATAGTTTACAATCCTGGGGGCTGTATTATTGAGATACGTGCTGCGATCTACTGTTTTTGCTTCTTTTTTAAAAAAAGAAGAACATCGCTCTTGGGGTAAGGCCAATTGAGCCCCAATGACAACTGTCTTTGCTTCTTTTTTAAAAAAGAAGAACGTCACTCTAGGGGTAATGTCTTCTTTTTCCAGAAAAAGAAGAAAAAAGCGGTAGATGCTGGAGATCTAGAGATGGCACCGGCGATCGATTGCAGTGTCGGAGACTCCACCACACGCACTCCATCACATACATCACCACATATCAGGGATGCAAATTTACCTGGATCCCATCGCACCCGACCCAATGTCCAGAGGTCAGCTTCGTAAAGCATGGCAGCTCGTAGTGCGCCCATGGGACGGCTCGAAAGAAACGTTCGAGCAGTATGTGGCTACTGTGGAAGGGTTCATGCGTCGCAACCGCCGTGTGATGAGCAACAAAGATGGCATTGATTTGATCAAACAGTCGGTACCGGCTGGAGACTTCCCTGATACCAAGAAGCAGGGCATGTACCTGGTTAGTGACGTCCTGGAAGAGATGCGCGACAATTGCATTCCGAAGGAAGCACTGGCAGCCAGGCAGGAGTTCAGATTATTAAAGCCACGAGGGATCGTGCCATTCGATGCAGATCTGACCAGGCAATCATTGGGTCAACATCATCATTTATTTTTCAAGAGTTTGTTGCCAGATTTCGAAGGATACAGCCGACTTCAACAGTTCTTGCCAGTTTCGGTAGCTAAAGACATCACCAAGCGTCTATGGGATCACAAGAATCGAATCACTTATAATTTTGTACGGGATTTGGCATTGAATTTGTTGAAAAATGAACCACAAGAGCGTCTAAAGTCCAATTCATCCACTGTTGGTTGCCAACCACGAACCCAGTTCACACTGTTACCTCATAACCCGCCGTATTTTGCCCTGGAGATCCCACCACAGAAACCCGGGGAGCCTGATTCTTGCTACGAGAACCGAAAACGCCAATTGATTGAATCGCGAGAGCGACGGGGAATGTGTGGTTATTGCACAAGTAAAGAGCATGGTTATTACGAATGTCCCCAGCGGACTGAGGTTACGCCGAGTGCTACCAAACGAAGCATGGCTGGCGATTGCTTTGAGCCACAAGAGCTGCCACTCGCTAAAAAGTCAAAGATTACTACTACATAGAAATAGCTACTGAAATTTGAGGTTATAATCCGTGGTTTTTTGCCTCTTTTTTGTCAAAAAAGAAGACACTACCTATACACACTCACAAGTTGTTGCGCCAACACCCCCGATCACAAACCGCTATCAGCTATCTCCCAACATCAACTTTAAAATTCGACATCACTTTTTTTTTTCTAAGCCGAAGATGAGCGATAATAACGATGACCAGGTTCCAGCAGTGTGCGAACCGTGCCTAGGAGATAATCCCTACATGCGGATGGTTAGAGAGAAGGGCGGCGCACAGTGTCATATGTGCCAGCGTCCGTACACAGTGTTTCGATGGGTTCCACAGAAGAAACATCCGTGGAAAAAGACTATCATATGCAAGAGCTGCTCACGGGTGAAAAACTGTTGTCAGTCTTGTATGCTGGATTTAACTTACGGCTTGCCGATTGCCATTAGAGACGAGGCTCTGAAGATGGTCACTAATTCAACTGCTATTGATGGATCTACCGATAGAACGAGGTTGTATGCGATCAAGCAGCAAGAAGAGGAATATGAAGCGGAAGAAGAAGACGACCACAATGCTCGTGCAAGAGATCTGTTAAAAAGACTGGCGAATGCTCGAGATTCATCAAGTACCAAAAAGCCAAGTCTGGTCGATGAGTTTAAAGAGGACGCCTCCCCGAGCAACCCAGTCATCTCAGCCGATATAGACAAAATTGCATCAAAACTGCCATTCAACGGTTCCATGAGCCCGCCACCGAAGGATGAGAAGATATGCTCGTTTTTTATATACGGAGTGGATGAAGAGCTGACAGAAACAGACGTACGCAAGTTTTTTGGCCAGTATGGCGAGGTCAAGTCAGTTCAGGTTGTGCATCGAGCCAAATGTGGATTTGTGATATATAGCGACCGTAAGTCAGCAGAATCATTTGCATCCAACATTTCGCATGGAAGATTTATAATCAAGGGTTGTAAATTACGATGTGCATGGGGTAAACCCAGACCATTGGGTTCAAACCATTCAGAACAAACCCAGCTAGCATCATTGGTACGAAAAGCATTGAAAGGCAAAGTCAAGACAGCAACCAAAAAGCAAAAGGCGTTAGCGCTACCTCAAAAGCAAGCAGAGTCTATTAGTAACTCAAATAGTAGTTTTGAGCTATAATTACTGTAAATTATTTATTTATTTAACCGTATGTATCATCGAATTCTTCTTCGCTGTCGTCCAACACAGGCACTTCTTTCTTGGCCAACAAATCAGTCCTACACAACGGACAAGTAGAATGGAGCTTTAGCCAAGGACCAATACACTCCAAGTCGAAGTGGTGTTTCGTGTCACAAGGTAGTCTTACTACCAGTGGATACGGATCATCGAGATATGTTGCAGTGCAGATTGCGCAGCTGTCGGATGATTTTAGCTTTTTCTTTTCAATTCTATCTAAACTATCCAGGTAGGTTTGAGGCACCCCATCGGTGGTTGAATTTTCAGATTCGGTTTGTAATTGCTGAATTAGTCGCTGGATCAAAGGAGAATCTGGGGCGTTATCGAGCTGTTGAAATGCTGACGCTAGTTCTTGGAAATCTTGAGGTCTAGCCGCACGGTTTGGGTCATGATCTAGGGAAAAAAAGTCTGTCAAGTGCTGAGATAGCGTGTTGTGTTCCTGTCTATGTTGGTTCTGCCGCTGTGGACGTATATTATGGTCTTCTTCGTAGCTTGCCATTGGTGTGTATTGCTTGGGCTAAATGATGATGATGATGATGATGGAGGAGGGCGTGGTGGCGTTGAGTTGGCTGATGCTGGCGACGACTCCGACGACCCGATGTCTCGTCGTCCTCCTGGCTGAGAATGTGTGGCAGCACACTTGGAAGGAGCAGCTCGGTAAGCAGGGCTCCTCTCACTAGTGAGAAAATTCGTTTTTGATACCGCAGAATTATATAGAAACTGAAGCTTTGGAAGAGTCCTGGGTTCGGGAATTTCATTATGGCATTACTCTCCCGTAGACATTGTAAGTTTCATCATTTTATAGACACAAGTATCGGGTGCGGTTTACTGTGCAATGGGTCCGTTGTTGGACAAATTTGATCATTCGTAGCTGTTGTGATGGCCATCAAAATGTCTACCGTGCCTTAGCTCCTGCTGCAGTGAGGTTCATGCCTGGTTTGAGTATGCCCCATTTGAGGCATTGCCAGATCTCTGCAGGCAGCCTTAAAATCTTGCATTAGAGTGACATTAAGTATGCTTATACTACATCCGTCCCATTCGCCGCGTGGGAGTCGTTTAGGCTCTCATTGAATCGAATGAATTGTGTCTCAGCCGCATGAATCGCTAAGAATGGAGGCCCCGCGCAAGGGAGCTAGGAATAAATGAACCTATCACTGAGAACCAATTCGCAAGTTCCCTAGTGCCGGATAAATTGGGGCCCATTTGGTGGTGGCTGGCACACATTCTCAAGATCGGTTAAGGTCGGGCTTTCTATTTAACGTGAAACCCTCCCAATAAACAAACAACCGACCGTCCTTATCTACGATGAACACTTGGAGCACTTGGATCACATTGACACTATTTAACTTGAGTCGACCCATAAGCTTGATGGTTTCTAATATTGAAATGAAAGCATACCAACACACATTAACTGATGAAGAGTACAAAGATTACCTCGACACAAAGATACATTTATCACTTATTGTGGCAAAACATTATGACCGACTAGAGCAGGGACCGCCATCTAAATGAAAGCGCTTAATAGTAGTATACACAGCTGCTGTGTCGCCTCCCTGGCTGACAGTTTTGTTCGTAATTGTTATTTTTTTATCCGCATATATATTCGTAGGACACATACTAGTCACTGAGACCTTACATTCTTAGCCATCCCATGTACATAGTTCCGTATGCAATACCACGCAATGAGTTCTTTGCCAACCGAATTTGATCAATCATGACCGTTGTATTTCACAGAGTGCGGCTCAGCAGAACCGCTGTCGGTGTGGCCGATTTGAGGCATCGCACCAGATCTTTGCGGATAGATGCGGCGCCCGCGGCGTAACCTCAAAATGGGTTCAAGATGCCTCAAAATCTTGCATTAGGGTAAAATATCTGCAAATGCAGCAGCACTAAAATGAAAATATGAAACTTCCCCTTAATATTCAACCCCTCATAGCAGTCCATAGCAGTCTATGGTATTTTATTTTGCCAACATCCGCGTCTTATAACCTAGGAAAATATCAAAAAGATATTGGAATTTGTCAAAGGGTATTAATAGAAGAAAAAAAGCAAAAACAGGAGCAAAATGATTCATAAAGGCAGTCAAAATCCTTCTTTTACAAACTTTTATTTTATCACCGGCTATCCTCCTAAATTAACTCCCATAGAAACAACTTCCAACAAGCCTAATCCCAAAAAACGACCAGAGAACATTATACTGCCTCCAATGAGCACTATAACTAGTCCGGTTGACAGCTTAGTTTCTCAGTCAGCATCTCCACCACTGAGTGCTGCTACTGATTACGGGTATGGGTATAGCTATGCCAATGGGTATGCCTATGTATATCCTTATCCCCAGTTAGTGACACCTCTTACCCCGTACTCAGGAGCCTTGTCAAACTTTTCTTGCGCTTCTCCTTCTTCGCCGCAGAACTATCATCTAAGCTCACCAGGAAAACAGCAGACAGACATCAACTTCAACCGGTTGCAAAATGAGTGGCCCCATGATTGCGGCCAAGTTACGGGTACCGTCAACGGTTCCAATTACCAACCGTCGTTCTCTAGGTCCGAGCGACAACTTTATCGATTCCATCACTCTGTGTGTCCACCAGCACCAGCAGAACCCAAAAAAAGGGCCATATCCGATGCCTCCAGTACACCAGCAGCAAAGAAAGCGGCTATCCAACATATACAAGTTGATCCAATTCAATTGACTGCATCTGATTACAACCAGCCTCCACCAATCAAGCAACCAGTCCAGAAAATAGTGAACAAAGCACCGAAATCTGTATCTACATCGTTTCCAGATCCAATCATGATCGTTGACATGCTTAGTCAAATCCAGATAACAAAAGATATGGCTTTTTTAGCTGAGCATGATGCTAGATTCTACACTTGGTGCTACTGCCAGTACCGGTTGGGTAAATCTCACGATTTTACAAAGTATGGAGATATATCTGCTTATCGTTGTGTTTCAGACGAATGCAAATTCGGAATCAACCTTGCTCAGGTCAACGAGCCAGGAATGTTAGCTATATGGAGAGTTATTGATATACATGGTCATTCACCAGGCTGTAAAGCCAGTGCCCCTCTACCTTCGTCACACTCCAATCGATTATTTAGTAGAAAAGCACATAAGAACATTTGTCGATACATCAACCCAATGCTAGCAAGAAGAACGAAGAACAACCTACTTGCAAAAGTTCTAATGAAAGGGTATGGTGATCAATGTGATGATTTCAAAAAACCAAAAACGTGGAGTTTAGCAGTCGCTGAGTATGAGAATATTCCATCAGATCTCAGTACACTATGGCTCTACTTCTACTCGAATGGGGTGAATACCGTAGATTTGCTGGTATAGTTTATGTAATGCAATCCCCAAATGTCGATCAATCAGTAATTTTTTTTTTCTCCGGTCTTCTACTAGTCTTCTCATCCCATATCACTCAAACTCGCCCCTGCCCAAGTATGGTAGACTCAGGCTCGCTGTACACAGTCCACGAGGATGACAATTCTTCTTTAGAGGAATTATTCGAAGGTAGTCCTGAAAATGCTAACGGTGGATTGATTCTTCCAACGCCATTGGAAACACCTGATGAAAACGAACCTCGATCGAAGGTGGCAGTGAGCCAATACACTGAAGAAACCTTGGTAATGGCCCGAAATTTGGAACGATTGAAATGGTATCGACCGAAAGACTGGGAAAGGGTGTGCCTTATCATGTATGTACCAGAAGACGAATCAAGTTCAACTGTTCAAGAGGATGAACCAAATTCAACCGACAGTAGCAACTCATCACCATCACCTCGCCCACTACCACCAGGTGATTCATTTTTCAGATCCAAAAGACGGCAAATTTCTATTGATTTACCCCAATCGCAACCACTCAAGAGAATAGCGTTGTCACCTTTAATGCCAAAGCAGCTGCCTACATGGCAATGGGCACCAGCAACGCCGACAGTTGAACAGCCAAAATCGACCGCTGATCGAATTCTAAACCAAATAAAAGCTCAATCCGCAATTGGTTCTGGTTTTCATTTTGCCACCCTTTGTCAGGCTCGTTTCAGTATTTGGGTAAACTCTTCTCTTGTTCAAAACAGGGCCATTGTGACAGACGACGTGAGTGCGAATACCACCAGGTTGTTGTGTTTGGATGAAGATTGTCAGTACAAATGTGAGGTCATATTCACAGACAACATCTGGAAAGTATGTAATTTCCGGGGCCATTCAAACAATTGCTTATCAAGCATGAACCTGACCACTGTCCACAAACAACGAAGCCACAGGTGCGTTAGAATGACCAAACATGTCGTCAAGCAATTGTTTTATTTTATTCCCAGTGATCTCGGTATCGATGAGAAAGTCGAACATGCAAGGCAAATCATATCTTTTTATACACCTCGGTATCCAAAGAAAGCTGTTCAAAGCGCCTATGATGAGCATTGCTTGAACCAACTGACCGAATTCAAGAGTCTGGCGTACTTAGCAGTCGCCATAGACGCCATCTACGAAGATGCAAGGATTTGGTTTGGCCCAGTGCGTACTTCGGCTCGATAATACCTATTTATAACACTTCTAGTAAATATAATCTATACTATTTGTCTAATTAATACAGAGCTCTTCTGCTACTGTCGCGTGGATGAACAAAAAAAAAAACGCGTTTCATTTACGCGACATCGGTATCCGACGCCGTTGTGCTGCTTGCTCTAGGCAAACTACTAGGCGTGCATTTGTGACATGCAGCAGTTCCTCCATGGACTTTGACCTTAGTTTCGAAATCAGTGATAGTGATCCTGATTCTGAGGTACAAGTGGTCGGTGTTGGCTCGCAGGACGACGACAGCGACTAGGAAGTGGCTGCAGTGACATCAGCGAAAGCGAACAAAACACAAGAGGTATTGCTTGAAGACAGGGATGATGGAAATGCCGTGAAATCTTCAAGCTTTGAAAGCCCTCCCGCTAAGAATGAACAGTAAACTGTGAGTGGTGCTGGTGTACTCTCTCAGCTGCCAGGATTTCAGAGGTTTGAAAGAAAAGTACATGAGTTGTTCAACAGCATTGGTCGAAAACTGCCAAACTGCCAAACTGCCAAACTGCCAAACTGCCAAACTGCCTGCTTCTGTTCTATAAGACGCCTAAACCTTGCATTTCTGATACTAAGAGTTACCATACTGATTCGGTGAGTCCCTGCGGTGAAAAGTTTCCAAACTTTCCACTGAAGAGCCCAAGAGTGCCGGCATCAGCAGTTCCAAAACCACCAAAACAACGACAAACTACAATACCTTATGCCAATTGGACGGCACAACCCCCTGTGCAACATCCAAAGGTTCCACCGGAGCGCCTAAGGAATAGTACAACTGCATTAACACATCAAGAGCCAAATGTGCATCACCAATCCGGTAGTGGACAGGTTCCAATACTTCCGTTGAAGAGCCCAAGGAAGCAAAAGGAGCAAAGGCAGTATCACAACCAAGTCAACCTACTATGGCTTATTGGTTGTCACAGGCACCAGTGTTTCGCCATACTGGTAACCAACTGCTTCCAGTCTTTCGACAGAAACGTGCAGCGAATCCAAACGAAGGGGGGTCTGCATTAGCTTTTCAAGGGCCCTCACCACTACCACAGCAGCCTACTAGAAGTGATCACAATTGGATGTCGCAAACTCCAGTGCATCCCTATACTCCACCAACATGGCAGCAGCAACCATATCCCCCTGCAGTTGCCATCAATCCAACACCAACAGGTTCATACTTTACCCCCCCCCTCGACTCTACAAAAACCAGCATGTGAAAGTCAGTTCTCGGGGCCTATTTATCAACAGCCAGTTCAATGTCGCATCGCGACGGACCTCAACAAGTCTCAGGTTACGGCAAGTCCACCTGGAAGCCTAACTCTGACGACTGACTCAAATGGGTCAGCAGCACTACATCGCTCTGATGTGCCTGTCAAAAGACGCCTGTCTGGCTCTTAATATTGACTCAAAAGGATCAGCTGTAGTAGAGGCAATTTCTCACGAGTCGGTAATGCCTACGAAACGAAAGTTGTCCAACAATGTTGCTAGTGTTAAACAAGAGCCATGCGAAGTACCGCCAGATACTATAGAACGAGGGCTTTCTCTCGTAGACCAACCCACTACTAGCAATGTTCCAATTACCCCTACGCCTAGTACGACCAAACGACAACCAGCTAAGCATAACACTGGCAATCTTGCATTATCAAAAGAGCCCACTAAACAGACAAGCCATCTCCCACTGACACCCAAGCCCAATCCAAGTTCATTTGATCAAGATGAGTTTACTTCGACTCTAAACCAAGCTCTGTCGGAACAGGAGCCAATCACCCCTGCTCCTACGCAGCTTGTGGTCAAATCTCGCAATCCAAAACCGAAAACGACCAGAAAAACAGCATATCCAATCAATTATGACTACGGTTCTGACGCAGTTTCGGATTGTGAGTCTGGAGTAGAAGGCACCATTTTGTCGCTGTGGAAAACAGGATCGGAGCAATCATATCGTGCGGCTCAACCTTTGATGGAAGCATCACAATCGGAGAGTGATAGGGACGGAAGCCTTGTACGTATATAAATCGTTTAATCTCTCAATTTTTTTCTTTCCTATTGACATGCACTTGTACCACAATGACCGAAGATAGCTCAGAATCTGTCATCGACGACATCAGTCAATTGATTTCTTCACCATCTTCCTACCTTGACACTCTAGCTGCCGCAGCGGCGGCTGCACAACAACAGACAAGTAGTGCAGAACGAGAAACCTCGCAACCACCACAATCCGGCAGAAACAGCAGCATTGAAGATGATGATACGTCAATGCACACCGTTCATACAGAACCGGATTCGTCAAACAACACTGACGATACAATGGACGAAGTCTTGTTCAAATTGTATGGCCACCCCAAATTCAAAAGCCTGAGCATGGATGAAAGATCCAAGGCATATGCCGTTAAAGACTTGTCAGGACTGCAGGCATTGTATGCATACCTCGAAACAAATGATAGTCCTGGAGGCGAGGAATTTGCCAACTTGGTAGATGGTATCAGTGGAGGCACTAGTACCGGCAAAACCAGCATCGAAACTGACATCCGTTCTCAAACGTTAAGACGGGTAATGGGAATGGGTTTGGAATCACCATTGTTGCCATCCCATAGCGCAAAATTTGTACGACAAATCATCAAGCTGCTAAAAGCTGATCAAATCAAAATCTGGCCAAACATTGTTCAAGCTCAAGAAGCAGTTAGTATCGTTTTGCGCGATTCAATCGAAAGAATCCCTGATGTTCGACCTGTACGTGTTCAATCTGCAGAGCGTTTTTTAATTGAATGTGAACGAGGATCGTTTGAACACTACAACTGGCAAGATTTCATCCAGGCAGCTGCTAGACTGAGCGGCTTGCCAAATACAAACTACCACCCATGGGAAGCAGTTCGGTTCCACGGGGCATGGAAAGGATTCAAAGAGCTGCCAAACTTGGTGAAGAATCTAATTGACGAAATACTTCCCGGCAAAACGCTGGATGATGTTGACAAAGACCCATTGTTCCAAAATATTCTTCGATTGAGCATCCCAGATATCGTTTGGATGGAATGTATGAAGATTCAACCTAGTATCAGCAGTGTTAGCGAGTTTTTAAAAGTGGCCGAGACTTTAAAAACTGACACCCGATTCACTAGCAATGTGTTGAGACTGTCTTATGGTATTCCACCAAAACACATCTGCGATTACAGCGGCATTGGAATTCGACCAATTCACCCAATTTTGGATTCGTATGAATCAGAGGGTCCTATTATTAACCACATGCGACTCTTGTTACCGGATTTTTATCCACAGGGCATTCCAACCAAACTTGAGCAACATCTACCACCGCTTTGCAACGAAACTCGGCAAGAACGAAATGCTTATCGAATGAATGCAACTAATACTCCGACTAATAACGGCACTAGCATTAAACGACCACGACCAAACAGCCACCCGTCTCGTCGGCATTTGAAGAAAAAGAAAATCTAAGATTGATCACACAAAGCGCATACTAATAATAAATTAATGAAAGAATAAAAATAATAAATACATAGAATTAATATAGAGCTGAGAATAATATATTTTTAATTGGCCGTTTACTCCACAGTTGGACCAAAGTATTCGTAGTGGACTCGGTGGTCAGTCTTTCCGAACCCTGCCAAGTTCTTTCGGTGTTTATGCATAAATTGATGTGGACCAACAATGTAAATATCAGCTGGACCACTGATACTATCAGAGATCTTTTTCAATTCGTCCTTGTCAAGTCTTCCGTGCTTGCCACCCTTTGGCATGTCAATGTGTCGATGGTAATGTCCGTCTTCTGGTGCTGGAGCTTCTTCTGGAACAGTTCCAGAGAAGAAGCCAGCGTAGTGGAACTGATTAGGATAGTTCTTGGTAGTTTCATTGAACCATTTGGCAAATGGTTGTGCCTTCAAGTCCTTTTCGCATTGGACAAATGTGACATCTCGGCCTTGTGCCAGAGCCTTTTGGGCCATTGGAACCAAAGGAGTGATACCAATACCTGCACCGAGTAATACTAGTTTATCATTCTTGTTTTCTTCCTTCAAAATCATGTCACCACATGGTGGGCAGACTTCGACTTGGTCACCAACCTTGACCTTGTCATGCCAGAACTTGGAGACAATACCACCTGGTAGTCGCTTGATTGATACTCTGTACATTGGCTTGTTCGAGTCTTCATCAACAACTGAAGAGAGGGAATACTGTCGGCAGTACACATCACCGGATTCCATTGGGAATCTGAAGCCCAAGAATTGACCTGGTTCTGGAACAATGATTGGTTGGTCGTCCACTGGTCGCAAATAGAATGATGTGACAGTAGAGGTTTCTGGAGTCTTGTAGGCAACTCGGAACTTTCGGTAACCTCTCCAGCCACCAAAGGCTTGTTCATTTGCATCATATACAATGCCTTCTGCTTCAATCAGCAGATCCGCCAATGCTTGGTATGCAGCAGCCCAAGCATCGATAACTTCTGGAGTTGCTACATCTTTGCCCAATACTTCTTCCATTGCAGCAAGAATGTACTTACCAATGATAGGATAGTGTTCAGGCAAAACCAAAAGCGAGCAATGCTTTTGAACAATTCGTTCGACCAATTCATCCAACACTGATAGATTTTCAATATTTTGAGCATACATCAACAAACTTCGTGCCAATGCCTTTGGCTGAGCGGAAGAGTTTTGATGCGACTTGTTAAAGAATGGCCGCACAACATCGTTCTCAGCAAGCATTTTGGTATAGAAATGCTTTGTCAGGGTTTCACCTCCTTTTTCAAGGATTGGCACAGTTGCCTTGATGATCTTGACTTGATCTGCTGTAAGTGACATTGTTGACTGGTTGCTGGTTTAGACTAATTTTTGTTCTCTGAAGATTCTTGAGTAAAGAGAAAGAGAAATCAAGGTGTATTTATACAATTGCCAAAATCAACAGCGCAAGAGGACAATGAAACTCTATTAGTTACTAAATTGAACTACAATTCATTGGTAGAGAGTCAAGCAGGGTAGACCCGGGTGACGCAGAACGGGAAAATTGTGTGGAGATGGTTGCCAACCCACTTGTTTTGATTACCCTTTTCTCAACACCCTTGAGGAGCATTGCATATCCTAATTATCCGTGTTAATGTGCCTTTCCAGGCTTTGGTATCCACTCTGACCCTAACCTTATCCATTTGACAGGGTTGCCAGTTCCTCAACAGATTCAACAGACAAAGAATCTTTCTCCAATCCTACCCACCAATATGGTACCATAACACAAGAAACATTGCTGTTAGAATATGGCATGGGGGCGTGGTACAAAAATTTTCATTCGAGACAGCCGCACAACTTACCGAGTCATCAACTCAAAAATTAATTGGAATGGGAATCAATCGCGATGGATGGATAGGGCGGGATCGGCACACAGTTTTAATTTCCACAAAATATGCTTCGTTCCGTTCGTAGAAACGCATCAGGTAGCCTAAAATAATAATATCACACCACTTTTTTTTAATAGTGTTTTTAGCCACTGGGTAATACTCAATGTTCAAAATGTAACTGAACACAAATTGTTTGTATTTGTATTTCCCCGGCTATCGGGAAATTTCGCCGGTGTGCTCCACTTGCATAAAGCCGTTGAAAAGTTGCATGATATTTTTTTGGCTGCGACTTTTCATATCCAACGACAGCCGTCCATAGACCATCTGGTCGTTTAGATCGCTATTGTCCCACAAAACCGTAGGTATCTAGACAGTTCATGATGGCATCTTCTGATGCGTTCCCCACGATCTGGGTTGTCTCTTTTCTCTTTCTCGCGGCTACTCACCCACCACCGGAGTGGGCCACACCCGGAAAATTTCGCCGGTTTTCTCCTTGGGATACAACAGCACGACCACTCGACTTCGGGCAAAATTCTGGGGACATACAAACGGGCCCAGTCAACCGATATAGTTTCTCCATCAAGAATGTTGAAACGTTGCCATAGCCACCATTGATCTCGCGTTCCTAGACTAGTCTAGCATACCGCCCCATCGCGCGCCGCACCGCTCGCAATGCATAATCTCCGCCTTACCCCTGCTAGAAGACAGGTGTTTTTGGAAAAAAAGAGGAGTATAATCGCAAGCGCACCTTATTTCTTAGTCTCTGGTGCCACATTGCCCCAACAACGCAACGACAGAGGCACGTGATCTTCTACCCAAAGGTCACGTGCACAAGAATGCATGACGATCGATGCCACTCCAGTTACCATGCCAATGAGCCAAGAAGAGTGCACGCTGATAAAACACAGCGAAACAGGGTGGCTTAGCAGCGCAGTGTTGTTTGTGTGCCAGCGAACGCTTGTTCATTATAGACACACATACATACACGGTAATAATAATTATACGACAAAAAAATTACTCCCCTTATTTAGCGTTCTTTTGTTCATCACATTGCAACTTGTACATTTTACCAACCAGTCCAGTGTCTGGATAAAGCGACTGATTAATGAAATTTTAGGGGGCATTTACAGACATTGAGAGACGAAGAATATTATTTGTGTATATACAATAGGAAATTTTTTTTGAATTGTTTTGGATACGACATTACTTTCTGATTCCATTCGTTTAGCAAAATATCATACAACAGGCACCAAAACAGACAATAAGAATTGCAAAAAATGGGCTCATCGAGTCCCAATCATAACGATGATGATGATATCACAGAGTTCCCGCTGGTGGAGCTGAATGATGAGGGGAGAACGACAACGTCATCGTCATCGTCGTCGTCGAACACGACAAGAAGGTCAAGAGTGTCTCATGATGGAACTACTGGCGTGAATTCGAGAAGTGGTGGGCCTCAATTACCTCCAATAGATACCTCGGTGGGGTCATCGTCAATACGTGGCCCTGCAACTGCTCCAGTTAGTAGCAACAAACGAAACCGGGGGTATTCGTTGAGAACTCAAATGTTCGCAAAACTGTCGCAGAAGGAGTCTGAATCCAGGACAGCAGGCGAAACTTCTCCAATTGAAATGACAAGCAATATTCAACCGGTTTCACCTAGAGGGTCACTCGTAGAATCTACATCACCTCCACTTCCCCCACCACCAACAGGCCCTCCTCCAGCATTTGGTCCTTACAATACAGGTACGCGCTCAGGCGGGAAGCAAACAGAAGCTAACATTGTATCCTCAGATATTCAAGAAGAACCGCTGTTCTCGTATGAAGAAAGTGGAAAGAAGAATAGCAAGAGCGAAGACTCGAGAGCTAGAACTGCAGAATTATTGCCCAATTATTCAAGTTGGGCTCAACGAAACATGAGCAAAGCGACCAAAGTGCAAAATCAAGTTAAAGAATCATTACAAAAGGTCAAAGACTTTTTGTTGAGAGTACAGCATATACCGCCTTCAAAAGACGGTCGAAAAATCCCTATTGAGGTTCCGTTAAATCGTCCTGCATTAATTGACGAACGTACCTCAAGGCCGTATTGTTCAAACTTGATTACCTCTTCAATTTACACACCGTATACCTTTCTACCGAAACAATTGGTGGCACAATTTTCCAAACTCGCTAACATGTAAGTGATTGTTCTAAAACTAGAGTGCTAACTATTTTTTCCATATAGCTACTTCATGGCTGTTTCTATTTTGCAAATGATTCCATCATGGTCGACGACTGGTAATTACACGACAATTATCCCCTTGATGGTGTTTATTACAATTTCCATGGGACGTGAAGGGTTTGATGATTGGAGACGACATCGACAAGATAAAGTGGAAAATAATAGAACTTGTAAAATAGCTGAGCTTAACGTCGACTATCAGAATAGGAGACTAGATGATGGGGATGATTTGGAAATGGACGACGATTCCACCACCGAATCTCCTCTTCATTATAAAGAAATTGCATGGAAAGACTTAAAAGTTGGCGATATCGTTAGACTAAAACAAAACGAATGGGTTCCAGCAGACATAATTTTATTGCATAGTTCTGGTGAACAAAACCTTTCGTATATCGAAACAATGGCTTTGGATGGTGAAACAAACCTGAAAACCAAGGAGCCACACCCAGATATGGCCAAGTTGTGTGATACCAAACAGAAGCTAGCTTCGTTAAAGGCTGACGTTGTGACTGAAGATCCAAACCTGGATTTGTACAATTTTGAAGCTCAGTTAACGATAAATGGCAAAACGAACCCTTTGGATTCGTCTCATGTTGTTTATAGAGGCTCAATTTTGAGAAACACACCGAGCGTTCATGGGTTGGTAATCTTTACTGGTGAAGAGAGTAAAATTCGAATGAATGCAGTTCAAGTAGCCAGAACCAAAGCTCCCAGATTGCAGAAAAAGGCCAATAACATTGTTTTGTTTTTGGTTGCGTTTGTTCTGGGATTGTCAGTGTTTTCGTTGGTTGCCGGTAAGGTTTACTATAGTACTACTGGTAAAAACATGTGGTATTTGGTTGGTTTAGAAGTTGGCACAATGCCGAATTTGATGGGTTTCATTATCATGTACAACACTTTGATTCCATTGTCGTTGTATGTGTCTATGGAAATTGTCAAGGTTGTACAGATGCTGATGCTTCAATTGGACATTGACATGTACCATGCTGAAAGCAACACTCCACTGGAAGCCAAAACTGCGACTATTAACGAAGAACTGGGCCAGGTTAGCTATATATTTTCCGACAAAACTGGTACTCTGACAGACAACGTAATGTTGTTTAGAAAGTTCACGGTTGCCGGCCATGCATGGTTGCACGACTTGGATATCCAAATGGCTGATGCCGAAGAAAACGAAAAGCTTTTCCACAAAGTCAATTCTTCAAGTGCAAATGTCGACAAGGGCAAGCAACCGCTTTATTCACCGCAACCACACACCAACACCCAGAATGTTAGAAGAGTTGGGTCAACTGGTGCAATTTCTACTTCCAGAAAGCAGTCCACTGACTACTACAATCAACAACATTCATCACCTAGACCTTCCGTGGACGATATTTTCAGACAAGTAGCTGCATTGCCTAGAAAGAGCTCAAGCATTCATAGACCAAGCACTAGCCGGCCAAAACCAAGAAAGAGCACTGCTTCTGCAATGACTGGCCCTCGTGGTCGACCAAGTGTTTCATCTTCGAATTGGCGATCAACTGCTGTGCCAGGCAAGGTCCAGTCTACTTTTACGACTTTGCAGCTATTGCAGTATCTACAGTCTAACCCTCACACTGTATACTCAAAGCGTGCAAGATTTTTCCTGCTCGGGTTGGCATTGTGCCATTCTTGTCTTCCAGAAACTACTGGTGATGGCGAGATTGAGAATTTGGAGTACCAGGCGGCATCGCCGGATGAATTGGCACTGGTTGAAGCTGCCCGTGACTTGGGTTATATCGTGGTTGACCGACAGCATCAGAGCATTACGGTTCGTACATATCCCCATGGATTCGACAATGACCCAGTAGACGAGGTTTATTCCGTTCTGGAGACCATTGAGTTCTCTTCATCTAGAAAACGAATGTCCATTCTGATCAAGTTTCCGGATGGTCGAATTTGTGTCTTCTGCAAAGGTGCTGACAACATCATCATGGAGCGGTTGAAGAATTCCAAACTTGCCCAGGCAAAGGCAGATGAAATCAACCAACAATCTGCAGAACGAAAGGCTGCCGAAGCTGAGTTGGTGGTTGCGAGAAACTCCATTTCCAGTGCGGCAAACCAGCGTATTTCATCGTCTCAAGCTGTTGCCGCCGCTACTCAGCAGAGTAGGATTTCCATCAGTGGTGTTGGCAGACCAAGTTTGAATTTGGGTGGAAGTCGTCGAAGTATCAACATTGACAGAAAACAAGCCTTGTCTTCGCTGGATCAGCATTTCCAACGGGCTAAGCAGGATGATGGCGTCGAACAAATTGCAGAAAGCTCACGACGATCCATGACTGCAGCACGTCAAAAGAGATACGGTGACAATGCTTCTGGAGCACGAACCTCGAGAGACTATTCGCGAACCTCAAGAGATCATTCAGGAGGTGGAGCTGCAGTCCGCTTTTCTACTGACAACAACAACTACAGCCCACAAGAAGACTGGGATTACGATGGCGAAGAGTATATCGAGATAGATGAAAAACTGGTAATGAACGACAACTACGTGATGGAAAGAACTCTGGAACATATCGAGGAATTCTCCACTGAAGGGTTGAGAACGTTGATGTACGGCTATCGTTGGATGGACAAGGAAGAATACGACAACTGGGCCAAACTTTACCGAGATGCACGAACCTCATTGGTAGATCGTCAAGAAAAGATTGAAAAAGTGGGTGAATCAGTCGAAAGGGATTTCGAATTGCTCGGTGCCACTGCAATCGAAGACAAACTACAAGAAGGTGTTCCTGAAGCAATTGACAAGCTACGAAGGGCCAACATTCGACTGTGGATGTTGACTGGTGATAAACGGGAGACTGCTATCAATATTGGCTATTCATGTCGACTGATCAAGGACTATTCAACTGTTGTTGTGCTGCGATCCGATGAAGGCGATGTTGCTGGTAAGATGGCTGCTGCTATGCTTTCACTTGACGGCGGAAACGTTGCTCACTGCGTAGTTGTAGTTGACGGGTTGACTCTATCCCAGATTGAACAGGATATGACTTTAATGACTTTATTTATTGATTTGGGAGTCAAAGCGGATTCTGTTATTTGTTGTCGAGCATCTCCGGCCCAGAAGAGTGCCATGGTCACGGCAGTACGAAAGAAAGTCAGTAGTGCTGTTTGCTTGGCTATTGGTGATGGTGCCAATGACATTGCCATGATTCGGTGTGCAGATGTTGGTATCGGTATCACAGGTAAAGAAGGTTTGCAAGCTGCGAGATCATCGGATTATTCCATTGCACAGTTCAGGTTCCTGTTGAAACTTTTGCTGGTTCATGGACGTTGGAATTATGTCCGAATTTGTAAATATATTCTGGGAACCTTCTACAAGGAATTCATGTTCTATCTGACACAAGCCATCTACCAGCGGAATACAATGTTCACTGGTACCTCCATGTATGAGAATTGGTCGCTGTCCATGTTCAATACATTGTTCACCTCGTTACCGGTTCTGTGTGTTGGTATCATGGAGCGTGATCTCAGTCCTACAACTTTGATTGCAGTCCCAGAATTGTATGCCAAGGGTCAAAAGAATCAAGGCTTTGGTTTGCTGATCTTTTTGGGATGGATGGTTATTGCAGCAAGTGAATCGGTAATTGTGTCATTCTTGAGCTACTATCTGTATGGATTTTATGCTATTACCGACAACACCATGTATCCATTGGGTACATTGTCGTTTACCGTGTGTTTGATATTGATTTGCACCAAGCTCCAGCTTGTTGAAATGTACACAATCACTGTGATTTCCATAGCAACTATGGTGATTTCTATCGGTGGCTGGTTCTGCTGGGACATGTTTTTGTCCTATGTGTACAGCACTATGCCTTCCAAGATTTACTTTGTAGAGGATGGTCTGTTTGCTAGGTTTGGCAGGGACCTGTCATGGTGGAGTGCATTGCTTGTTACAGGTGCAATTGGTATCATTTTTGATCTAATGATTCAAATGGTAAGGGTTCAAGTCACACCAACTGAAACAGAAGTGTTCCAAGAACTGGAACACGACCCAGCAGTTTGGAAACGACTCGAGGAAGAAGCAGAGTACGAATTGGCTTCTTCCAATGAAGGTGCCAGAATGTCAAAACTGAAACGAATTGCCAAGAAGCGAGGAATCACTTTGGAAGAGGCTGAGGCCATCGTAGCAGATGAAGTAGCCCCGGGAACTGTCACTCCTTATCATGATGAAACCCGATCGCCAGAACCAGAAGAACAAGAAAGGGACGAGGACGTTGAAAATCATGCTACGTCAAGATTTTCACGAGGAGTCCAGCCACAACGATCCATTCTTGGAAACGAGCGAAAACGAGACAAAATTAAGAAGAAACTGCGATTTGCTCCACGAAAAACGTCGGGAGAATATGAACGAGAAATTGAAGAAATTCTTGAACGACGTGAAATGCAAACACAAGGCTAATAATTTATCCATTGGACATATAAAAATCTATTTATGACTACGAAAGATACTAGAAATAAAATATATGAATGCATTTGTTACTCAAAATAATTGAAGCCGTGCCCTGTTTTAGATACATACATATCAGTGGTGGAGGTAAAACCGAAAGCAGGGATGCTGATTTGTGGTCGATTCGCTTGACACATGCCAACCAGTTTCCCTAATCCCTGTTTTCTCACTATCTCTGTCGAAGAATACCGCGGATCTGGTAGATCTTTTGTAAGAGCCTTGTTTTGAATACGTCGAAACACAATACCCTGCCCCTGCCTACCAAGGATGATCCTCAAAAAAAAAAATCTAGTATATAAGGTTATCACGATAACGCGTTTTTTTTTTCTCTATACAAAGTAATGCGTAGAATACGAAGAATAGGTTCCATTCTCTCTGGTGATAACAAAAAGTCTCGTAGACCAATATGCAACGACAAATTTACGCTGCTGCCGAATGAAGTACATGCCGCTCTGGGCAGTTATCTCTCCACTAGCGACTTGGGTGCTTTATGCCAAGTCAATCATACCTTGTTTAAAGCTTATGTGTCGTTGTACTGGAAAGATATCACTGTGTCCTCTATCAATGAAGTCCAGGTGTTGAACAAACTAGGAAAACTAATAGCAAATAGAAAAACCAAACACGACTACTTTGCGCATATCCAAGTATTGACGTTGGACATGTGGGATGAAATGGATCGTGGTAAAGACGTAGCAAAACTACTAGACCGTACTTATAGGCATCTACGAAAGCTGAGTTTGAACATTGGAGCAGCTTGGGGCGATGAGATTCAACAGGCAATTGCAAACATTCCGCGAACTTGTTACATAGAGCTTGGAGTGGCAACCAAGAGGCTGATATCCCTGGAATTATATCGAGCTACCAACATACGATCACTTGAGTTGCGACTCGATTTTGGTAACGTGGGCTGGTTGACACCGTTGAGCCGCAGCATTGAATATTTACATGTAGGGCCAGACTACTCGATACCATTGAAAAGGCAATTGCGGTTCAAAGATGGAGATTTGAAGCGAACGTTTCAAACAGCAAAGTACTTGCGGCAATTATCCCTGGATTGTGTTTGCATTCAAAGCGATGGTTCAACTACTTGGATTCCGCCGGCAGTCACAGACTTGACATTGCGAAATGTCTCGTTTGATATTTATTGCTTTGACGATTACGAGGATGGGGAAAATATGGACATGGTTCCGGTTGCAGAGAATGTCACCAAATTGACTGTCAAAAGCGCAACAGATGAAGATCAAATCTTTATGCAATTCCCTCGACTTCACACACTAGCATTGGTACGTGACGAGATGGCACTTGATCAACCTCTGAATTTATCACCCATTGAATGCAAAGACATGTGCAACATTCAATGTTTGGAATTTACCGGTTATACATACGAAGAAATTTTGTCTATTGTATCTGCTTCTATGGATAGGCTTCCAGCTTCAACTTTGAGAATCAAAGAAGTACCCAACAACGGTTCAACAGCGTGGTATCCCAGCTCTAACAAAATCTTTGATGATATTCTGGATCAACTACCGAGTTTGATTAGAGTCTATCTAGACTGTACACCTCTGCAGCATGTTGATGTGCCGTTCTCCAAAGAATTGCGAGTTGCCATCATGGATTTGATCATGGGTCATGAAATCAACACACGAAGTCAAAGTCGAACAGAAATGGTGATTGATTTGGGTAAGAACGATGGCGGAGAACTGTTTCAACAAGTGTGCTTTGCAGGTGGCATTGAAATTCAACTTGAAGAAACACCAGAACCTCCATTACAGCGAATTGCTTCTGTGCAGGGGAATCCAGTGCCCGGAATCGTTCTAGTTGTGTAATAATCATAATCATAATATTTTTTTAAGCAAAAAAGTCGTAATCATCATCGTCGGATTCGGGTCCAACATATTCGTCATATTCTTGTTGCAGTTTTGCAGAAACATCGTGAGTGAATACCTCGTCCTGCTCAAGAGGTCGATAGGGAATGGATTCTCTTACGGTAATTACCGGATAGTTGTAATCACCGTATTTCAGTTGCTTTGCTTGTCGGTATATTTCATCGTCGTAATCCATTTCGGCTTGTGTTAGTGGCTCTCTATATTGGTCTTCGGCAGAGGTACCTGAATTGGTTGATCCTGAGGCATTCAAAATTGGGGATGTATCACCAGGCTGAGAAGCCAGTGACCCGTAAGTAGCTGCTATGTGTTCGTTATTATGCAAAAGCCTGTGAGCGCGGTTCAACAGCCTGCCTTCTTCTGATTTGGCCTTGGCTACTGTCGATTTTGGTAGCCAATATTTGGATCTACCGGCGCTTCTATACCGCAGGCCAGCATTGATTCGTGCTCTTCGTGACCGTGATTCTGGATGAGCTAGTACGTCATCGATGGAGTCAAATTGACGGTATCCATAAGCACTGCCGTAAAACGTTGCTCGAAAATCCAATATCAAATCTACAATGCCAAAGGCATCTCGCACGGCATAATATACAGGGAGTCTAGCGAAACCAATGATTTTGGATGTTGCGTAATCTTGATAACTGAATGCATACCAATGGCCAATTGCAAACCCTAACATTTCCACACACATCAAGCTGTTCTGGATAGCTCGAGCAATGTTATTAGATCCCGAACCTTCATTGTCCGGAATAATTCCTAACCACACGGCAATTGATAGGGCAAACCCCTGCCAGTATGAGAAAAAAATGATAATCTTTACACACAAGAACTTTGGGAAAGGTCGATAAGGTGCCAAGTCCTCTAACAAACAGTACCAAAACAATGCTAATGAGTACAAAGATACTGTAATTGACACATTGTAAATCAGCCCAATCCACATGTAACCAGATCGCAACCCAATTGTGTTACTCTGATAGGTGTTAGTCGCCTCCATGATCACTGTAGCCAACGATAGAATTGGCTTCAACCAGGTATATTGCAACACACCCCTTTTGATAGCCAAAAATGTCAATGGATCGCTGATGTCCACCTTGGCACAGCAGTAATTTAGAGGAAATAGATGACTTTTTGGTGGTCGACCACTTGTTGAAATAATGATATCCCGTTCGCCCCCTAAAGTGTTCGTCAGTAGCGTAAAAAACGTATAAATAACAAATGCTTCATAAATCTCTCGAATAGGCTCAAAGATGTTATTGGCTCTATTAGATACCAATCCAAACCAGCTGGAAAGCGCGAATAACGGTAATCTAGCATCAAAACGATTGTGTTAGCATTATCCAACGAAAACGAAACATCTACTCACAGTAATTGGATCCGAACAATTAACCTTTGATCCATAGGTTTCCTATAGTTTTTGAAATGCAACATTATTGATACCATGGAAATAAATATAGAAGAAAATGCAAACACTCCTGTAAACACTTTCAACCATCTAAAAAAGGGATCCGTTAGTCAAACAGCAATTTCCACAGTTTGAGCACATACTTTGGCACTTGAAATCCCTCCCCAGGGGCCAACATTGTCGTTATATTTATATCCATTCCATTAGACAATTGATGCTGAATCTAGGTCGTGTCGGACGGCGGCGTTGATCGAAACAATAATTAAAATTGATGGGGGAGATTTTGATGGGGGGTCATTGATTGGTTACCCGGATTGGTGGTAGTCTGATGACCGCAACGACTGAGTGCTCGTATATAAATGACCTGTCCGTTCGCCACACAACATGCTGCTTGTAGATACCATTTTAGATATCCTGTGATGATCTATTATATTAGCATGGCGATTATTCGGTACGTGATACGATATTTTTGGGTCAGAGCCGCACATTATCCGCTTTTGGACGTCGGAGATCCGATCTGGATTTGTAAGAGTAATATTATATAATAGGACACTTACTAGAAATAAGTACATGCATGATTCGACACAAGATACGTTAAAACTTTACTGGTATGAGACGAGTCGGAGTGCAATCCTTGTTCACTGGCTTGAAATACAGAATATTTTGAAAATCTTCATAACATACAAAGTAAAAAATTTTACCGAGGTGGTCATGCTTAATTGCATTAAGCCCATCTCCTTCGCCAGCTAATCTAGCTTTACTGTGGTGACCAGGTACAATTCGCTTATGGTCAATTGTTTCAATATGACCATTTTTTGTGTCGAACGACAGGTAGCTAATCGGGGAGAACGCACGAAACACAACTGTGTCATTGTCGTTGACAGATTCATCCAAACCAAGTGAATCTGCCCTCAATAAGAAGCTATGGATCAGTGTTCCCGCGGAAAGTAAGAAGAGTGTAAAATCAAAGTCTCATTTTCTATCTGCTTAGTGAATCCCAAGGCATACTACACCCTTTATATAACGAATTGTAACCAACAAAAGCAAGGGGGTAATTTCGTATTCCCCATTACTGTTTGGATGATTAACGCAATACTCCATGAGAAGAACGAGGTAAGCACATCCAAAAACCAGGCAGGTGACTGCCGCCGTCTATAAGGCATACAATATTATATTATATCCCCATTATTTTTTTCATGTGCTGACTAGATTGGTTTACGAGTCGGTTGAGAAGCTGGAGTCATGAATCGCGGACAGGTTCGACTCAATTGAATAATGCTGTTAGGTCGACCCTAAACCAGCATAGGCACCTTGATCTTAGGATGTAGGATGTGGAAATATACGTGCTCTCAGTGTGATATCATCCAAGCATCAAAAAGACGTCCATAGAAATTTGCCTTTTCAAGGATTCCAGCTCAGTGATGTGAATGCCCCCTTGAACCATAAATCCATTCAAAAACAATTGGTTTCCCGGATGTTTAAATGCAGTGCGACAGATGATGTTCCCAGACCAGTAACGATCTGAGAAAAACCTGATCTTCACCCACTGCCAATGCAATAAGAGTGGCACGCTGAATGGACTTTGTGTTCACAGAACCTGAACTCTCGATTGGCATCCATTCGTACAACGACAATTGATGTACTTGCTGAATTTGTTTTGGCATGAGAACCGCATGGTTTTAGACGTGGTGTTCTTCTTTTTTAGAAAAAGAAGCAAAAAACAGTAGAAGTACAAGAAAACGATAATAAATTAAGTGTCTACTTATCTACAACTTCTTGGCAGCCTTTTCGTCTGCAACTCGCTTCAAAGCGGCTTTCATGGCAGCTTCATGTCCGCCGTGTTCACCAAACACGTCGTAACCCCATTGCAACCACAAATCGTTATTACGGGTGTCAGTGTTTAGCTTTTCAAGCTTTTCAAGCGCTTCTTGTGGTAGCTCAAACACATCAAAGTTGGACTGGATTCTTGAAGGAGTGACAGATTTGGACAAAGTGACAAAGCCCTTTTGGATCAAGTATGACACCAGAGTGTTTGCAACTGGCTTGCCGATAGAATCAGCAATTTCCTTGACCTTTGGATCGTCCATAACTCTTGGTTTGCCGTAAACGTTGTTACCCAAGGGACTATACGCAGTTGGCACAATACCATTGTCTTGATGATACTTGTGCAATTCTGGTTGCATCAAATAAGCATGTGCTTCGATTTGGTTGACAGCTGGCTTGATCTTGGCAATCTTCAAGATTCCTTCCAAGTGTTCTTTGGTGCAGTTTGAAACACCAATTGATTTGACTTTGCCGGTTTCAACCAACTTTTCCATAGCTTGCCATGTTTCTTCCAATGGAACTTCGATTCTCAATGGAATACCAGTTTCTGGATCTCGTTGAGTCAAGGCACCTCCACCTGGTTTGAATGCAACTGGCCAGTGAATCAAGTAAAGGTCCAAGTAGTCCAATTGCAAGTCTTTCAATGACTTTTCCAAACCTCCTAGAACGTCTTCAGCCTTGTGAGCGTTGTTCCATAGCTTTGAAGTAACGAATATCTCTTCTCGAGGAACACCACTGGCTTTGATTCCACGTCCAACTTCTTCTTCATTTTGATAAATAGCAGCAGCATCGATATGTCGATAACCAGATTCCAATGCTACTTTAACAGCTTGTTCAACTTCATTTGGCTTGGATAACCAAGTACCCAAACCAAGAGCTGGAATTTCATAACCAGAATTGAGCTTGAATGTAGTGTCAGTGGAGATAGTCATTGTTGATATAATTTGGTGAACCAATCCGGCGGACTTTGCCATCTATTTAACAACAAAATAGAGCTAGGGAGGGGATCAGCCAAGCGGGGTGCTATGGACCTTAAAGTCAAAGGCCATTGATAGAAGTAATCGGATTGCGATATTGAACAGCGATGCAATACAAGCGATTCAGCACGACATATGGTATCATAATGTACCAAAAAGCAACATGCTGCATGGACACCATTTTCTGACCCCGCTCTCCAGCCAATGCGCTATTAGTAACCCCTCACATTACATATCCAGTTAGAAAATCCGGGGATGGTTAGTCCTGTACCATGTAATGTTCCATATCGGACTAGAGCGTCGTAACTAAAAAAACAATTAGAAGGATGCTCTCCGGATCAACTATGTGAACAAAACCTGTGATGGAAATGAAATGTAGTTTATGAAATTTCATGTAGCCCGAGGGGCAAAATTTCGCTTTTGATCACTCAATCACCTTTCATAATTCAACCATTTCGGACTACGAGAATTGGCACTATAGGTTTGCTACAATATTTGGAAGGCCCACTAGTTGGCAATACCTTCGGTATGTTGTCTAACGATCAAGTTATATTCAACGCGGATCCCGAAATTTTCAGCGGAGGACTGCACTCCTAGACAGTGGTGAAATATGTCGGCATCCGTCAGGGTCGCGATATGCTCGATATGCGTTGTACACTTCGTTCTGCCCCGCCACTTGATGCAGTCCACGTAAGAAAGTTGAGAGGGGGAAGAGCAGAAGAAACAATGACTAGTTTCAGTTACTTTTGAGCAGAAATGTACCAATATGTAATATCCAGTGGAAAGTTGTTGGATCAGTTCTGGAATTTCAATTCCACTACACCCCCGCATGTACCCACTGGACCAAATTATATAAGTAGTGGCAGATATCCTTTTTCTTGAGTTGATCAAACAACAAACTGAACTGAAATTCAAAAAATATCACAATGAGTGACAGTCAAAAAACAGAAAAGAAACCAAACTTTCTTGTCATTGTAGCCGATGACTTGGGGTTCTCTGATATTGGATGCTTTGGTGGTGAAATCAACACTCCAAATTTGGACAAACTTGCTCAAAATGGTGGTGTTCGATTCACTGATTTCCATGCTGCTGCTGCTTGCAGTCCTTCTCGAGCCATGATCATGACTGGTACCGATCATCATATTGCTGGTTTGGGTAATTTGATTGAATGGACCAACATTTCTGGTCAAAATGGTCCAAAAGGATCTGCCACGTCCACTGCTCCACAGCGAGGTATGCCAGGTTATGAGGGCTACTTGAACGAACGAGTTGTTGCATTGCCAGAAGTCTTGCGAGACAATGGCTATCACACTGTCATGTCTGGTAAATGGCACTTGGGTTTGACTCCAGAACGATCTCCATACAAGAGAGGTTTCGAGAGATCTTTTGCTCACTTGCCAGCCTGCTCCAACCACTATGCATATGAACCACATTTGGAAGGCGAAGACAAGACTCCAAGCTTTTTGGAAATGAGTTTTATTGCATTGCACATGGAAGATGGCGAATACGTCAAGAAGCTGCCAGAAGACTGGTACTCTTCTGACGGTTATGGTGATAAGATGGTCGACTACTTGAAGGAATGGCAAACTGAAAAGAAGGACAAACCATTCTTTGGTTACTTGCCATTCACTGCTCCTCACTGGCCCCTTCAAGCTCCTCAGAAATTCATCAAGAAGTACCGAGGTGTTTATGACGATGGTCCAGAAGCTTTGCGACAAAAGCGATTGCAACGATTGAAGGAATTGGGCATGGTCAAGGAAGACGTTGTTCCACACCCAGTTGTTGCTGAAGATGAATACCCTCCATGGGAAGAAATGGACGAAGATACCAAGGTTCGTTCATCTCGAGCCATGGAAGTGTTTGCCGGTATGGTCGAATGTATCGACTACAACGTCGGTAAGGTCATGGATTACTTGGAATCCGTTGGTGAACTGGAAAATACTTTCATCTGTTTTATGAGTGATAACGGTGCAGAGGGCGCTGCTTATGAAGCTTATCCAATTGTAAAGGCTGGTGTCACTGAGCATTTGCAAAAGTACTACGATAACAGTCTAGACAACTTGGGTAATGGCAACTCATTCATCTGGTACGGTCCTCGATGGGCCCAAGCTGCCACCGCCCCATCCCGACTGTATAAGGCATACACTACTGAGGGTGGTGTCAAAGTTCCATTCTTGTGCAAGTTCCCATCTAGCATGAAGGTTGCTGAGCAAGCTACCGGTATTACTGATCAATTTGCAACTGTCATGGACTTGGCTCCTACAATCTTGGAAATGGCCGGTGCCAAACATCCTGCTCCAGAATACAATGGACGAGAGGTTGTAGAAATGAGAGGTAAATCATTCGCCAAGTGGGCCACTGGTGAACAAGAACGAATCCACGAAAAGGACTTCATCCAAGGTTGGGAAACTGCCGGTCGAGCCGCTTTGCGATTTGGTGACTGGAAGATTGTATATATTCCAAAGCCAAAGGGTCCAGAACGATGGCAATTGTACAACTTGGCTGATGACCCTGGTGAGACTAATGACTTGTATGAACAATATCCTGACAAGTTGAAGCAATTGACCAAATTGTGGGATCAATATGTTCTTGAAACTGGTGTCATTCCTTTGACTCCAGACTTGGGTGATTTCATTGAAGCTATGGAAGAACAAATGCCAGAAAATGCTTGGATGGAATACGACTACTGGAAGCCAGGTGCTCGAGAAAACCCAGAAGCATTCCAAAAGACTCCAAAGCGGTTCCAACGAGTTGTCAAGCAATTCTAAAGTAATATTTCCTAATAATAAGTAGCATGATTAACGATATTTCTAGTAGCATTTATTTACATTATGTAATTGAAATTGAATTGGATTTTGAAAATTTAAACACAGTTTTTCGCAATTCCGACTACCCTTGCGGCTATTACAATTTTCCATCATGTATTCCGATAACCCGATAAAGTATAATGTCTATTGACGGATACCGGATCTGCGTAGCAGAAGGAGCTATCGAATGAAGGCGAATTTTTCCCAAATTAGAATTCATTACGTCGATCACTTGTTGAGTTGGGTTCTACCCCGCCGCATACATTTCGCAATGGCTTAGGCGGGGTATGCATATATCTCAGATAGAACAAGATCCGAGACACTTAGTACGCTTATTCGAATTTTGCATCCAACCCCTCATTAGTTGTGGGAGAAAATATGGATACTTTCCCTATAGACCTATGGAATCGTAAAGTTTTCAAGCAATTGATAGCTAGAAATGAACGACAATTAGTTAGGTTTATTCAACGGATGCTGAACAGGGGAATCGGGGAGTGCCGAGTTCGTACCAGCGGACCGCCTGGATGATGTACATCAATGCGACTCGGGCAAAACAGTTGTGGATACTTGTAAAGTACTATGAAATCAGCAAGATTAATTAAAATTGACCAGTCATATAACATGCCGCGTTTTTGTTTATCTCCACATGCCGAACTACACCCTATATTGCCCATTTTATCGAGCGAGTGGGCAGCTCATGCCGCAGAACTCCTTATTTTTCTCTAACATGGTCGCCTGGGCATAATTGGCCAAGTTCTGATTAATTGTAAATATTTGTCTATACTGAAATTTGATTCGATTCTGTCTACCCTTGGCACGATGAAAGGTACACCCGTACACCCACCATCCAAAGACCCCACCATCCAAAAAGCAAAACTCCACAGAAAGTCCGAAAATGTGGAGTACGTTTTTGAAAAAAAAACTGCGTTTGCTGCACCATTAGGAATGTCGTTCGCCGCCGTTACCCCACGTTTGACTAGATCTCTGTTACTTTTTTTTTTTTAATATAAAACCATACTGAAAGTCACTATTTTTCAATTTCTGTTTTACTTTACATTACCAAAGAAAAAAAAAATCCATATTCATAGTAGACAATATGTCAAACCTACTCGGAAGACTCCGGTTATACTACCTGACAGCAGTCATTTGTATGGGAGGTGTGCTGTTTGGTTATGATTCCGGTGTAGTTGGTGGTGTATTGACATTTGAATCGTTTTCTCGAGATTTCAGATACACTAAAGAACAAGAAAAGTCTGTCAGCTCAATTGCTGTTGGTATCCAACAGGCTGGGGCATTGGTTGGTTGTCTGGTAGTGTGGCCAGTCACCAAATGGCTCGGGCGTCGCTGGACTGTGGTAATTTGTTCACTTATCTTTGTCGTTGGTGTTGTTTTGGAAACAATTGTCAGCCACAAGATTGAACTGTTTTACGTGGGCCGAGTTATTTGCGGTCTAGGAATGGGTGGCTCATCCACCATTGTTCCAATCTATCTATCAGAAATGGCACCAAAAGAAGTACGAGGTAAGCTTGGAAGTTGCTACCAATTGATGTACACAGTCGGTGTTTTGGCTTCATACTGGATCGATTACGGGGTCAAATTCATGCCCAATACATCCTCTCAATGGCAAATTCCAATTGCTCTGCAAATGGCTCCTGCTATTCTGATGATGCTTGGAATGTTCACATTGAAGGAATCAGTACGGTGGTTGACTGCAAAGGACGATTACGCTCGAGCATGGGAAAGTTTGGTTTGGGTTCGAGGCAGCGATGATGAAGACGTTGTCGCCGAATTTGAAGAAATTAAAGAAGGTGTAATTACCGATCGACGACTACAACAAGGACTAACGCTACGAGAGTTGTTGGAATGGCCAAACTTGAGACGATTGTTGACCGCATTTGCCATCTTCACTTGCCAGCAGAGTACTGGTGCCACAGCACTGGCAGTCTTCTCTCCAAACTTCTTTGCCATGTTGGTAGGCGAAGGCGACACCAATTTGCTGCTGAGTGGTATCTTTGGAGCAGTCAAGTTTGTGGCCTGTTTGACGTTTGTGCTGTTCATTTCTGAACGATTTGGCCGAAAGCCTTTGCTGATCTTTGGCTCTGGCTTTATGAGTGCATGCATGATCACAACCGCAGCAGTCCTGAAGACTCACCCTGCACCAGCCAAAGCAGAAGCAACCCCAGCTGGGATTGCTACCGTTGCATTGCTGTATATCAACATTATGATGTACAATTCGTCATGGGGTCCGTTGCCATGGCCCGTAACTGGTGAGATCTTCAGCACCCGAATTCGAGAACCAGGTGTGGCAGTAGGCGTTGCAGGTCAATGGCTGTTCAACTTTGTCTACTCGTTCTCTACTCCATACATGATCGCCAGCTGGGACTGGGGAACCTTTTTGTTTTACGGGATTGTCGATCTGTTCTGTGGCGCCTTCGTATATTTCTGCATCAAGGAGACCAAGAACAAGACTCTGGAAGAAATCAACGCCATGTATGATCCTCAGGCAATCATCAAGAAGTCTCCTTCTTTCGAGCATGTAGAGGACTCATCATCGAGAACTGACTAGAGTCGCACAAGACAAATCCATTTTCTATTCGACTGCATTTATATTTATATTTATATAAACTATTTAATGATGATTTACACGAGGTTTTTTTAGGCATAAACTAACCCCTCCTCTCTACTCCACCGGTTGCCCCACGCGCGTATTCCGCCATCTTTAGATTAAATGCGATGGCACATGCCGCGATGATCAACGTATAACTAAATTCTAAGTTCCGCTATACCATACGAAAACCGCAAATACCTGTAGATATTCCGTCTTTTAGGGGGTGTCGACAACCTCCAGGAGTAGTCTTCTTCTTTTATAAAAATGAAGCAAAAACAGTATAGGACCCTAATGTCTTTAGTGTCTTGACTGTGTTCAATGTGCTAGTCCGAGCTTTCGCCGCCGCAGGGCTCACTCGGAATATTTTCATTTTTCGGGTCATTAAACCATATTGGTGAGACCTTCCCTGACTTGCGCCATTGTCCGAAGTTTCGCCGCCGTCTACTACCGGAAGGAATTTCGAGCCAAATTTTTTTTTTTTTCGAGTACTGATAAGTCATATATAAATACGAATGATCCTTTAAATTTTTTTTCCCTTCCCGTTGATTTCCCTCTTGTTATCAGTAAAGAATGACCGTTACCGAATCAGTCCAACTTGCTCCACTCGATGCTAGTAAGCTCATCACCAAGATCACTTCCACTCCAAGTGATCCAGCTTCTCTCAAAGTAAATGAACATACCGATCACATGATCGAAGTAGACTGGAGCTCAGAATCTGGTTGGGGTACCCCAGTGCTCAAACCTTGGGCACCATTGCAATTGGATCCAACTGCCTCAGTTTTGCATTACTCAACTACCTGTTTCGAAGGTATGAAAGCCTACAAGTCAGAAGATGGTAAAAAGGTTCGAATGTTCCGACCAAAAGCCAATATTGATCGATTGAACGACTCTGCATCAAGAATCTGTTTGCCAACTGTCGACCCAGAAGCAGCTATTGCCTTGTTGACAAAATTCATCCAATTGGAACACAAATTCATTCAACCAGGTCATTATATCTATTTGAGACCTCTGTTGATGGGTACTGAAGCCAGTCTCGGTTTCAAAACCGCACAACAAGCCAAGTTCATGATCATGGCTACCTTATATCCTGTATTGAACGCAAAGCCATTGAGCTTGTACTGTTCTCCACCTACAGCCATTAGAGCATGGCCCGGTGGCTTTGGCTATGCCAAACTTGGTGCCAACTACGCTCCAACTCTTAAAGCAAATACAGATTGTTTGAATGCCGGTTATTCTCAAGTCTTGTGGTTGCTAGGTGACAACGGAGTGGTAACTGAGGCAGGTACTTCCAATTTCTTTGCTGTAATCAAGAATGAACAGGGCAAGGATGAGGTACTGACCTGTCCATTATCTACTGGTGTAATTTTACCAGGTGTTACCCGAAGATCAGTATTTGAAGTCTTGAAAGATCATTTTACTGATGCAACTGTTGAAGAACGGGAATTTACTATCCACGACCTTGAGAAGGCTGCTGATGAGGGTCGATTGGTTGAAGCATTTGCAGTAGGAACCGCTTACTTCGTTGGAGCTGTTAACAAGATCCGAACTCCAGAAGGTAAAATCATTGATATTCCACTCGGTGAAACTGACGGCATGTTTGGCAAATACTCATCATATGCCAAACAAACTCTTGGTGACATTATGTGGGCTAACGTTGACCACCCATGGGGTGTCGATGTTCCATTGTAAACAAACAGTAGAACACATAGAAATACTTAGTTGATGACATTACGAAACTTTCATACTTTTACTGTTTTTGCTTCTTTTTTGAAAAAGAAGAACATATCCACCACACGTGACTTCATGCACGTTTCTGCAGCATCGTGTGGGTCCCGTTTGAGTGGCTACCGAGGCAGTGATTGGACACCCCTGAACGTACCATTGTTTATAAACAAGCTATAACCACAAAGAAAAAAAACGCGGAGAGTAACATGGTCAATCTACGACAAAGCGACACAGTGTCCCCGAGGACCCTTTGGGAACGAAACATCCACGACATTGTGGCATCCATTAGAGAGAAGGACCAATGGTGGGACAAGTATCAAGATGAAACTATCTTTAACAAGTGGAAGTCCGAGATCAAAGCACAAGTGGAGGGTAATACTGTTGACGAGGGAGGAACCTGGTACAGGTTCTTGGGCGAACAGATTGACGAGACGTTCGGAGCGGTGAAAATACAGTTAGACTATTATGCCATGTTGAGACGGGCACAGTATCCATGGATTGCGGGACACAGCGAAGATGTGTATTATGCTGATGGAGTCGTCGATGATAGTGTAAAGGCCAAATTGAAGGAGCTTGTTGCAAAACTAGAGGCAGAACCAAAGGATTGGCACCCGGGATCCGACGACAAGGTATTGGATCTCGTCCATCCTTCGCTTTATGCGATTGAAGTTGGAGTGACAAAGCTCAAGGATGGCAAAACTGTCCAGCGCCCATCAGATGTTGATAGCTTTGACATTGACGTTCGGCTGGGCGGTGAGAGCAGCAGTGACTTCCAATGGCTACCTGCAGTTTTCAACATTGCCAACAAGCCTGTAACTATCGATTCGTACATCAACAATCTCCATCCGCAGTATTACCGAGAGTATTACCCAGTAATTGCTTCAATCTTTGAACAGGCTCTTCCTGGACTGACCTACGTGCTGAACAGCGCACAATCAGAAAAAATGCAACATGTCGATCCTCCTGACATGTTTGGGCTGTACACCGAAGATATGGACGACAAGATGGAGGCACAAGACTGGGATGATGACGACGAGGTTATCCACAAAGAATGCTTCAAAAAGTTATCCCTCGGCTGGAAGAGTCCTAAAGGTCCTGAGGAACTATACAAACTTCCAGGGTCCCTTAAAGTGATTGTGAAGCTGGCCAACATCCACTTGACACCAGAGAAACCAACATACGACGGAGGATCATGGCACTTGGAAGGCACAGTCCTGGAAAACATTGTGTCCACTGTGCTATACTACTACGACTCGGAAAACATCACCAGCTCCAAGCTGTCATTCCGATCACCTTTTCACGACGATTACGATGCAATTGAATATGAACAAGGGGACGAGTACGGTGTCCGAAATGTGTACAACCTCACGAGACTGCCGGATGAATACAACGAATATGAATGCGTCGAGTCAGCTGGTCACGTCAATTGCATCCAGGACCGAATTGCTGTTTTCCCAAACATGTTGCAGCATCATGTTGACCCCTTCGAGCTTGCTGACAAGTCCAAGCCGGGACATCGGAAGATCCTGGCCTTTTTCGTGTGCAACCCAGCCAACGAACATGTCATTGCCAGTGATCAGGTGCCTTTTCAACAACAGGAATGGGTGGAAAATGCCGCAGGGGCACTACTCGAGCGGAAGCTACCTCCTGAATTGTCTGAAATGATTTATGACAACTGCTCCACCATTACATGGGACCAGGCTGTAGACCGTCGGAAACGCCTGATGGAGGAACGGGCCGCTCCAGTCGAGGACATAAATGGAGCCGATGCATTTGTTGGAGTGTTCTCCCTTTGCGAGCACTAGAGTCTCCTATCCTATATAGATCTTCTTTTTTAAAAAAGAAGCAAAAACAGAAAAAAACTTTTTTCTTACACGGTTTGTTGATTTATTTTTGTTTTGTCTAAGCCGTACCTGTCTTGTGAACCTTATTTTTCGCTATAAGCATGACTTACCGATCACAGTACAGTTAACGGCAGTTGAAAGCCTCATCTCATCGGAAGCCTCACGGCATTCGACAGGTTGAGACGGATAAAAAATTTTTATCCGCCCATGACCGACAGTTGCCGACCAATACCGAGCCACGTGGCGCGGCTCATTACTAAGAAAATTTTCTATACTTAGAAGATGGCTTGGATGGACTGCCGTTAAAGGGTATTCTTAACGTGTTGAAACCAAGACAGAACCGTGTAAAACCCAAATAAAATTTTTTTTGTTCTATATTCATCTTTGGAAATAATTGTTGAGGTAGGGTTTAATTAAATCATGAACTATATAAAGGGCCCAAAAAGTTGGTCAATTAAGTTTCTATATCATCAATAAAAAATAAAACTAAAAATGCGAACTACTACTCAACCACGAGCTACTTCCAACAACGCAATTGCTCCACAAGCATCTGCTGCTTCAAGCACCACTGAAAAGAAGTCTATCAAGAACACCTTAAAGAAGACTGTTCGAGGTCTATTGACTCCATTGCCAAAGAAGGAAATGAGCCATATTGAAGACTTGTACGCTTGTCGATCACGATAAGTGCTTTAACACTTCATTAATTTATCTGAATACACCAAAAGTTTTTGTTTTTTTGTTAATATTTATTATATAATAATCTCCTAATCTTAATCTTAATCTTAATCTTTTTTATCTAATCTTTCACTTTTCATAGCGCGGCTGTGATGTGTCACGTGTGCGTTGCGCTACATGTCACGTTACTTCTTTCCATTGGCGCACTTTCGACCAGAAAACACCCATTCAAAGCCCATGTCTGGCTCTACTGGTTTTTGCTTCTTTTTTTGAAAAAAGAAGACGTCCACGGCAGTTCTACTTATCGTGTCTTCAGGGACGTAGCAGCGGTCGGAAATCTATTGGCCAATCTTGTTCCGAGGCGCACGGCGCCCGTCTCGCCTAAGACAGATCTTATATTCAAAGCAGCGGCCGTTGGAACAGGAAATTTTTTGTGAAATGCGTACTGTGGATGGATTAACTGACCCCGCATAAATTGACTGTCCGACCTGACATACCGTACATTCACATTTAATACTGGTCCTGGGAGTGAGCCCTAGGTTGCCTTTTAATTTGTTAGATAACCATGGTAAATGCCGCAAAGCGAATCAAGCTAGAAACAGAGGAGGACGACGATCATAATTCGGATAACCAACGTCCATCTGGGTCGTAAGTGGAGCTTTGTATAAAATTTTCGGGAGGTTTTGCTAACTATTTCGGCATTCTATTAGCTGCGAGACCTGTAAGACTCGTAAGGTACGGTGTGATAGAGCACGCCCAGCGTGTGACTGGTGCAAGAAGAATAGTATGTATTTTGGCTATATGCCGGGATGTGAGGTTAACAGAGCTATTTTTAAGATACTGAATGTGTATACAAGACGAAGAAGAAGCCAGGGTTGAAGCCAGGGTTTGGTAAGGAGCTGACTTCAAGAATATGTATGTGTTTTGTTGGATTTGTGGATTGTATACTAACCTCTTTTATTATTGCTAGCCACTGTTGAAGAAGAATTAAGCAAACATGCCAAGTTAATTGAATCGTTGACTCAGCAGGTTGAGTACTGGAGGAATACCGCAATGCAGCCCGGAGTGAACGGTAACAGTCATCAATCACCAAGTGTCCATAGTAATCACAGTAACCACAGTATGCACAGTATAATGGCTAATTCACAGCACCAGAGTCAAAATGCCAGTCCAGGACATGGCCAACAGCAACTGCAACCGCACTCACAAGCATCTTCAACCGCACCACCACCTCCTGCTTTGTCTGCTCCTCAGCAGGATCAGCATCTGTCTCCACTGGACGCACAGGGAGCACAAGAGTCTCCAGTTCCGGATGCCTCGGTAGTGAAAGAGCTCGTAACGCTTTACTTTGCAAGATTGCATCCTCAGTTTCCAATTTTGCATCCGACAAAAAACAAGCAATGGCTGGCAAGCGTAGCAGATAAGAATTTCCATGAGCCATGGCCAATGCTGTTGTATGCGATTGTAACAGTGACATTGCGGTGCTTGCCTGGGTCAAGATTGACTGCAACGCAATTCAAACGTTATTATGAACACTGTAGAAACAAGGTTGTGCTGCAGTCCCTGAATATTACCACTGTTGAACGTCTCCAAGCCCTTGTAGTTCTGGCGGTTGACATGGTTGGTGTTTCAAATGGCCCCGAGACTTGGGGTATTCTGGCTCTCATATGCTCTGCTGCTTCGCACCTGCGAATATGCAAGGAGCCTACTCCTGTATTGAGCAACGACGAGAACAGTTCAATTTCAACAAAAGCGGATGAATTGTTGCCAGAAACTACAAATACCATCGAACTTGAATCCCGGAGACGACTCTTTTGGGGAATCTATGTCCTGGATCGATTCTCGGCTGTAGCAACTTCGTTTTCATTCAAGCTGAATGAAAATGACATTGACAGGATGCTTCCTGTTCAAGAGGCTTTGTGGACATCAGAAAATACCTCCGAACTGCCAAAAACAAGATGGCTAAGGGTGCCCACGAGAACCGATTATTCTCTGAACAATGTCCAGTTTGTTGATCCGTTTGGGTACTTGATTGAGCTTTTGCAAATATTGGGTACTATGCATTCGTTTTTAAAAGAACCAGTGAACATCCATTCTTTGACTGATGTCATCCAGTGGCAGATGAAGTACAGACAAATGGATCAACAGATTGACGACTGGCACAAGTCTGTGCCCCAGGAATATATTAACCCAACACAGCTGTTTTTGCATTCAGACTGGTGTCCTATGAAGATACTGGTGTATTCAGCCTACAACACTGCTATGATTCGACTACATTCATCTGCTGGCTATGCATTTCTAAGATCAGAGTTTTTCACAAACTCACCCACTGCAGCACAAAAGTGTCTACAAGCTGCTAAGAACATGACTGCCCTGGCAAGACAAGTAAGCTCAATCAGTGCGTGGGAGTACATGGGGGCCCATTATGCTTGGTGCATCTGGGTATCTGCTAGGTTGCTGTTGGTGGACTGTGTCACTACCCACAAATCATTTCCGAACGAATTGGAGTTTTTGACTCATCATCTAAAGGAATTGGGCAAATACTGGGGTGTTGCTCAGAGATACTGGGAGATTTTGAACCTGGTTATTGACGAAGAGTTGTCGTTGCGAACTTCCAAGCCATCGAGTGCAAAGACGAGCGAAAAGAGCGACAAGGAATCGACCACAAAGATATTCAGTGACATGAGACGAAATGCTTATGCGTTGGATTTCCTGTTGACCAACAAGAAAGATTCTTCGTCTCAATCCAACTCTCCTGCTCAGACAACGTCTTTGAACCAGGCAATTGAGCCTGAGAACCTGAATGGCATGTTTGACTGGTTCAACTGGCCAAAAGCGCTCGATGGTATTGCTACGCCTCAGGTACATTCCCTGGACGAGTACAAGAATATCCTATCCAAGGAGAATTTTGAATACGACATGCTGGACAACCAACAGGACTGGCTGCAGCAGTAGTGCAACAGTAACAAATAATTTATTTGTATATTTATTTATTTTTCATTTTTGAACCACTCTTATCAACGCACATGCCGCATGGCACTTTGGATCAATCCTCTCAAGTAACCCCGAGGAAAGCACAAGACCTGACCCTCGATTCCAACTGCCCATCTGAGTCCCGCTTTATCACCTGGTACTGGTTCAAAAGTTCGAGATGAAAATTCTTGCTCATAAACACGAGCAGTCTGGTGCACATAATCTAGTAACAGCAATTGGCTGCCACAAACGTAGGTAATGAAACGAGTGTAAAATCGTCTCGCAGATGGAGCCCATTCTGTCTTGCATGCTCCAATTGCAATTTGATACCACTCTGGTCTTTCCCCATACAATAGCGATGTAACAGGGGAGCAATATATATCATTCTTGTAAGTCTGGGCATACAAATGTGTTCCAGTAGCCGTAATGTTCTTGACATTTTGACATGGGACTCTTGGGCCAGCAGGTCGACCATTTTGGACGTGATAAGCAACGACGGAGTCTGCATACAAGACAACTACAAAGTCGTCAAAGATTGCAAAGCCCAAGTTCGGAGAAGGTAGTTTCCATTCACCAAATATGGCACTGTCAATTGACTCACAGGAAACGATCCAGTGATCGCCAGGTTTCTTGCCATTAGACACCCTGTAGACTGCCACTCTGTCTGGATTCAAATGCTCCATCTTCCCATATACACCAATAAGTTTACCAGGATTACTTGGAGGATCATCCTCAAATGTTCTAGCTTTTCCATCAAGATCCAAATACAACCACCTGGTTACTCGATGACGCTTATACTGGTTGATGTTGATGCTGCTTGATTCGCCATTAGACCAAGCATGCCACACTCCCAGATTCAAGGCACCAGAACCTTGATCAAAGTATGCATATCGAACTAGTGGTTCGCCCCGGGTGGTGTTGTGATCAAACGGTGTCATTTCAGTCGTATCACTATCAGCAGTCACTGCAATTGATCTGCTGAAGTTTCTAGGAATACCAGGTCCAACTGGCCGCCACAAGTTGGCTTTGCCACACTCAATTACAATTGGTGTTTGACATTCAATGCGATTCAACATCCGGCAATACTTCTTGGCCTGGGTCAATAAACGCAACTCTCCTTGAAATTCATCAAAAAATTGCAAATTCCAATGGGAGCCCAATGACTCTTCAATTACCGAGATCTTTTTGCTGGTCCATATTTCATAGAACCGTTTGCAACAAGTCAACAATCGAATAGCATGCCGTGGATCGCCCAGATGGCGGATTATCAGCAGTATGATCTCCACTGGTGCGTTTGCGAGTTCCATGTGTTAGGTGTTGCTTCCAGCACCCGAAAGGAAATTTCCGGGTTTTTATATCTATGGGATGCCTCATTTCGTTTGTGATCCTCAAATGGAGATGAGGCACTCAAGGGTATGTTGGATCTATGGGTGACATCTTCTTTTTTTTTAAAAAAAGAAGCAAAAAACAGTCAAACAGCATAGTTGTTTCTATTCTCTATTCATATTGTAAACATTAAATTAAATCGTGAACAAACCCCCCTTGCTTGCACAATCCGTAGAAAAGCGACGAAGGATCCCTCAACAAGTTGGAAGGAGAATCAAATTCTGCAACTTGGCCTCGATCCAAAACAATAATTCGATCGCTATCCATGATAGTATTCAATCTGTGAGCAATTGTTACAATCGTCTTGTGCTTGAACTCCTTCCGAATGGTTTCCTGGACAACCTTGTCAGTCTGGACATCTACACTGGCCGTTGCTTCATCCAAAACCAAAACGTTGGAATTATGGAGAAGCGCCCTTCCAAGACACATTAGTTGACGTTGACCAGCCGATAAATTGGATCCACCTTCACTGAGCTGGGCATCTAGTCCGCCTACCATCGAATTGGCTACATGGCCATGCAAATGTGACAACTTCAGAACTCGCCAGATGTCTGTATCAGAATGCAAGTTAAACGGATCCAAGTTTTGCCTCAATGTGCCTTCAAAGATTTGCGAATCTTGAGGAATGATGCTCAAATTGGACCGCAAGTCCGTCAGTCCCATTTTTGTCACATCCAAGCCATCAACCAAGATCTTTCCACTGGTCGGTTCAATGATTCGAAACAGTGCCATGACAAGACTTGTTTTACCAGCTCCCGTTCGTCCTACCACTCCAATCTTCTCTCTTGAATTGACCTCGAAAGAGACATTCTTCAAAATAGGATCGAGATCTTCGCGGTATTTGGTTGAATAATTTACAAACTGGATCTTGCCATCATGAGGCCAATATGCAGGCGGACGCTTGTCCTCTACAATAGGAGCGGCCTCACCTTTCAAATCGCAGTATTCCAAGACTCTTTCAACACCTACAATTGATGTTTCGAGCTTAACAATGGATCGAACAATATGACTCAAATGATCAGTAACTTCAAGGGTGTATGTCATGATAATACCAATCAAACCGGGGGTAAATGCCTTCTTTGATGCTCCAATTACTACACTGCATGCAGTTGCAAGAACAATTGCTGCACCAATGGTCTGTAATCTAAAGGACAACCACCGGTTAGTGCACCTGAACAAGAAGATGGCTCGGATATTGACGTCGATGTTTGCCTCATTCATTCGTTTAAATCGGCTGTCTTGTCCAAACGCTCGAATTGTAGAGGCTCCATTCAAAGATTCCTGGAAGTGAGAGAAAATTGGGCTTCTAGAAATGCTCATCAGCCGTTTAATCTCTCGTGATGCAGATTGATAGTACCTCTGATAGTAATGGTACAGGACAGAAAGAGGTACTACAACTACCAAAATTCCTGGTACAGATATGATCACTACTGCCAGTGCAAGCACCAATTTGACGATTGTCCGGATCATATCAACAAATGCTACAGGCAATCCCTCGTCTAATTCATTGATATCGGAGGAAAACCTGTTGATAATTCTGCCAACCGGGGTGGTTTCAAAGAATGACATGGGCGATCCTAGTACTTTCCCTGCCATAGTATCATGTAATTGACGTGAAGCTCTTAACCCACAAAGCACTCGAGTGAAGAACTTTCGTAAAACCGCAGTCAATGCACCTGTCAAACCAAGCAAAAAGAACCCACCAATCCAATAGGACGGATCTGCGTTGTACCCATGCTTGTCATTGGATTCAACCCAGTGCTTTAACCAAAAATTGCTTCCTAATGCCACCAGTGACGACGATGTAATTACAAGAAATGATCCAGATAATGCAAGTTTGCCGCATGCGGCTGCATATCGCAAATAGACATGCCATTTTACTCGGCCCAGAGCTCCAATTTCTCGAAATTTTGTAGTACGGCGTTTCTTGGTGCCATATTTCGCTGGTTTAGCTCGCTGTGGAGGTTGTTCTTCGACACTGCCTGCTAGAGTGTCAGAATCACCGCTTCCTTCTCCCTCACCTTCACCTTCACCTTCACTGTTGCTATTGCTGCTCGTAGCCACCACCTCGCCGATAGGAGCGAAATCCTCCTGATGCTGTCTGCCGAATTCGCGGATCAATTCGTAAATATGACCCTTTGTACGCATGACCTGATGATAGGTTCCGCTTTCCTCAATTGTCTTGTGCTCGAGCAAAGTGATGCAATCAGCTCGAGTCAACACATTGATGGCATTGGTACACAAAATACGAGTCTTATCGCCTAGTAGCCCCGTAGAGCTCAAGACATTTCGAATGATATGTCTACCTACGTGTTCATCAACAGCTGACAGAGGATCATCCATCATATAAACATCGCATCTTGCATAAACAGCTCTTGCCAAACTTAATCTAGCCTTTTGTCCCCCAGATAAAGACACACCACGTTCCCCAATTTCGGTATTGTCGCCATCTGGTAAAATTTCCAAGTCCTGGGTCAAAGCACATGCCTCGATTGTACGCTTGTAAAACTCGGGATCGAAATGGCCGCCAAAGATAATATTTTCTCGAACAGTAGCGTTCATCAGCCACGAGTCTTGTGAAACGTAAGCTACTGTTCCCATGGCCTCAACTTTGCCCTTGGACTTGTGCAGATCACCTAGCATACTTTTCAACAAACTGGATTTACCGGCACCAACCCTGCCAACGATACAGGACAATTCACCTTTTCTCGCTTCAAAGTTGATGTCCTTCAAAGCAGGCTCAGAATCGACATCCCAGAAAAAGGTTGCATCTTGAACTCGTACAGCAGTATCACCAGGTTGTTCAGCAGGTGGACACTTTTGTACGCAATCCTGTTGAAGCTCTCCGCTACACAAAAAGTCTCGAATTCGCACCAGTGATACACCACAATCAATTACTTGGGTCATGGTTCGGGGAATTTCCGAGATTGGTCCGGTCATCATGCTAAACAGCTTCATGGCTGGAAAGACTACATCAGATGTTAGAGGGATGTCCTCTAAATACACAAAAAGCGCAAATGTAGCACATGAAAAACAGTATGGAACGATATTCCAAATGAAATCTAGAATACTGCTAACATAAATCACATGTTCCAAGTTTTTCAATTGCAGAGCATTTCGGACATGATGCAGACGTTCCAGCAACGCTTGTTCCCAGCCATAGAGCTTTAAACTTTTCACATTGGTCATTATCTCAGTAGTGAGCCTTGTTCTTTGATCTTTGTATCGCATCTGCTTGCGTCGCATACCCTTGATGAACCTGGTCATGAACCAATTCAATGGCAAAAATACGCACAGAATGACAAACACTGACGATACGCTCACTCCAAGAAGACTGTTCAAAGAAATCAAGCACAGTACAAATTCTAGTGGTGCCTCCCATAGCACCGTGATTGAATAACACATGGTGGTCACGGTGGTGACATCCACTGCCATGATGTTCACTATTTCTCCAGTCGACCGAGATTCTCGTTCTTTGCCAGACAGCACCAAAGATTTTCTATATACAGTGTTATTCAGTGCAGACTTTACTCCGCATGCGGTTCTCAGTGCATACATCATGGTATAGGACCCTAGAACAGTGCGGACTACTGCAATAACGAACATTGCCAATGCGATATAGAACCCGAGAGACATTGGCTGAGCTTCAGCATCAGCGCCCTTTTCCCAATAAGACTTGGAAAACAAGATTAAATATTGCAACAAAAATGGATGTAAATATTTGGAGCTGTCGTACACAATCCCATAAGCCGCACACATCATCAAGGTCGGACCAAAGGATTTGAACAAGACCCATACAAACGAGGATACCGAATCCGAACGGCGATTTTGCCAGTTTTTTGTAAATTTATCGCTATATCTGGCGGACTTGAACCCGGTGTAAATTTCGGGTAAGCTGTCAGAGGTTAATGCTGCTTTAGAAGCCTGGACAATCAAAGGATTCATCCAGGAAAGCGAAATTTTGGAATAAGCATCTGCATTATCCATAAGAGTGGTCTCTTCTTTTTCATAACGTCGTAATCGTTTAGGAATAACATATGCCACTGATTTTCTGATGTGTTAGCATAGCACAGCAAAGGACAAAAAAACTTACAAATAAATATACCACATTGGGTGAAGAGTGAAAAACATGTCAAAGCAAAATAGAATTGAACCTGAAATTTGGCTCTTGAATACATGTTGTAAACCTTCATGAATGTAGTCACTATGCTTAACGGCCAATACACCAACATCAAGCCGCTCGGTACTAGCGACCGATCATTCTCCAGTAAGTGAATAGTCAACCCTAGCCCTAAAGTTAGGCCAACAAGTGCTGGAGTTATTGATCTAACGTCTATCCCAAAAACCCAATAACATAACCCAGCAGTGGCCAGTAAAATGGCCATTTGCAATGCCACTAACGTCTGTTTTCTATATGTTAGTACCAAGTCGGTCCCTGATTGCTCACTTACTATAGTTCCATTGACATACCATGGAGTCTCCCGCCCACTGGGCTGCCGTTTAGCCAATCTATACACAAATGCTGGACCAAGTATGGCCAAGACTAAACTTGGAGCCAGCTGCAAAGGGCCATCTATAAAACAAGGACTCAGAGATCCATCAGGCAGCAACCAGCTGGATGCATCAAAACAAAAGCTTCTAGAGTCCGAGTTTTCTACTGGCGATGATATTGATACCTGTTGCGATATCATCATCACCTTACTCGTCATCTTTGTGAAGCTTCTCTTTTGTGTAATCTAATATATTTACCGTAGTTGCACAGATCTAAACTGATTTAAAAAAAACAACAACAAACGAGTGTACAAAAGTTAGAAACTAACTTTTAGAGTAAGAGGGCCAGAAATCAAGAAAGGTGAGAGACAAGACGGTAAAAGTGACAATAAAACCACTCAAGACAACATAGACATAAATTTGATCCTAGACAAAAAAAAGTCCCAAGTCACACACTCAAAGACGGACGACGCACTCACCCGCACACGCAAACAGTTAGACAACGAACTGACAATGCGATATGGATACATGTATATATATATATATACTCCTACAGATCAGGTCCTATCAGTTCTAAAGATAGAACCCCCATCCCTGATTATATAGTTGTTTTGATTCGGTTCAAGGGTATTGGTGCCTCACCAGGAGTGTGAGGGGCATCCTGTCCTTCGCCTCTCAGGCGCCATTCATGCGATCGCGATAATAATAGAAGCGAGGTTTGCGAGGGCACAGAGCAGAGCGTACTGTGAAAATGTAGATCTCCAAGTGCCAATTCATATACCACGGCACAGCGTTTGGCCCTCAGCGCTTAGCGCCTCCTGGCATTCACCGAAGGCTACGTACCACTAAATGGCTATTTCTGTAGGAATAACTGAAGAATGGTTTGCCAAAGAGGGGGGCAATCTGATCACTGGTTTGATCTGCAGGATACCTGCTTAGTGCAAGGAGAGCCTGGTGGTATAGTTTCGTGCCGATACCGACACACCGACAACGGTTCGGCATCCGATCATCAGGCGATAGATACCGTCCGTGTGCCTCCCCTAGCGGGTACTGTCTTTTGCTTCTTTTCTAAGAAAAGAAGAGAGTATCCCTGCCGGTGGTGTTCTTCTTTTTTAAAAAAGAAGCAAAAACAGTCGACGCTGGGGGTGGTGAATGGTGCGGCTCACCCCACTACCATTGCATGATGCACACACACCGCTCATTTTTCGCTCCCAAAAATTTTCCCAACCATCGACATCGCCAACCAAAGCACCCAGCAATGAGACTCCATGTTCATGTGCTATGGAGCAGGCCTGGCAATGCGGGCCGTAGAGTCTCTCGTCCTTTTGACTCCCCTTCAATCGCCCTATCCCAGAGTCCCGTGCAAATTTCAGTCAATGAACCTAACTACGAATTGCGATATTCACTGACCCAGGTCGTCAAATCGGAACAACTGTTACGTGAGGTTTGTGACGATATCCGGAAACGATTCCTGAAATTGTACCCTGATGAAAAGTACGTGTCAATTGACTTGTAGCTATGGTAGTACTAACATGTTTGTCAGACCATTGGAGGTTTCAAAGTTCATGGATACAAATAAGTGCGATCTAGATCCCGATTACAGAGTCAGTGACGTTTTCGAAGATAAAGATGTTGCGTATATTGTGTCTGAAACCAATGAGCCACTGAATGTCCAACGTAATAACGCGCCAGTGCATCAAAATACTCCCCAGCCTAATGGTGGAAAGAAAGGCAAGAAGCGAAGACGGGATTCGGATATGGATAGCAATAACAATAACAACTCCAGAGCTCTTAAGAAGAAGCGAAGAAGTTCCATCTGGATGGAACCTGTTCGAGCAGAAAACACCAAACAGCATCAAGATAACGACATGGAAGAAAGTGACCACGATGACTCGACTGTACTTCCACCTCCTGAAGAAACTAATAAGCATTCGTTTACTGACCCGAAGAAAGTTCCTTCTCCCACCCAACCTCCGCTTTCATCTACTCTTGAAAAACAATCATCCATTGATTTGCATCCTCCAACTAGTGGCTCACCAGCGAAGAAAAAGCCTGCAAAGCGGTCTCCTGCAAAGAAGCAGAAGCTTTCGGATACGCCTGATCAACTACAACAACCTCAACAGCCACAGCAGCCACAGCATTCAAAACAGTCCTTTGTGACTCCATCCAAGCCTGCCAAATCTAATGGCTCACCAGCTGTTGTGTCTGGTGTGAGCCAAGACATGTTTGACAAAATAATGGCAGATAGAATTGAATCAAAGTTGAGTCCTTCTGTAGCCGAAAGTAGTAATAGCGCACAGCAGAGGCAATACGAATTAGATAGAAAGAAAAAGGAAGCTGCCGAGAAGCGGAGAAAGGCCGCTGCTGCAAGAAAACAGAAAGAACAAGAAGAGAAGAAAAAGCGTGAAGAAGAGGAAGCGCTGAAGAAACAGCGTGAGGAAGAAGACGAACGTAAGAGGAAAGAAGCTGAAGAGCAGAAAATGAAGCAAGAAGAAGAGGAGCTGAAAAGGAAACAAGAAGAGGAGCGGAAGGAGAAAGAAGCGGAAGAGTTGAAGAAGAAGCGAGAAGAGGAGGAGCGTAAGAAAAAAGAAGCTGAAGAACTAAAGGAAAAGGAAGAAGAGGAACGTAAGAAGAAGGAAGAGGAGGAACGTAAGAAGAAGGAAGAGGAGGAACGTAAGAAAAAGGAAGAAGAGGAAGTAGCGGCTAAGAAGAAGCAGGAAGAAGAAGAAGCCAAGCAGAAGAGTGAATCCGCAGACCACGAAAAACAGCCACTGGAACAGCCAGATGACGAGGAGGCAAAGAGACTGGCCAAGGAAGCGGAATTACGTAAAAAACGAGAAGCAGCTGCTAAAAAACGTAAGGAAACCATTGCACGAAAAAAACGTGAAGAAGCTGAACGAATAGCCGCAGAAGAAAAGGCAGCAGCTGAAGCCGCATCGGGTGCGGCTGAAGGCATGTCGGAAGCCGCGCCTTCTTCAACAGCTGATGATGAACAACAGAAGAAGCAAGAGGAAGAAGAGGCGGCTAGGCAGCAGGCACTAAAAGAGAAACGACTTGCATCTGCTGAAAAGCGTAAAGCAACTATAGCCAGGAAGAAGGCTGAAGAGGCAGCTAGGAAGGAAGCTGAAGCAGCCTCTAAAAGGGGGGCCGAAGAGGCTGCTAAAAAGGAGGCCGAAGAAGCTGAAAAGCAGAAGGCTAATGATTCCGCTACAAAAAAGCCAGCACATGGCCAGCAATCCCTAGTGGATCAAATCGATTCATCTTCTGATGATGGTAAAGCTAACAAAGTGTCTAAAACGCCTCATTCTCAAGCTCAAGCTGACGCTGAGAGTTCCTCGTCGTCCTCATCGGAAGATGAAGACGATGACGATGATGATGAGGACGACGATGCGTCTGACGGCCGAGCAAGTCCAGAACCTGTGAAAAAACCCCGAGCAGTGAAGGCTCCATCGGGGACTAATTCCAGGGATCATTCACCAGACTCATCGCCAAAAAAGGCTAATAATACAAACGGGAATGGTAAGCTCCCTGAAGTTCCTGTTAAGGCAACACCTCTACCGTCCACTCCGACTCCTAAAATGTCGTTCAGTAATTCTCAGCCGCCCTCATCGCAGCCAAGACCCGGGCCAAGTTTGGAATTGTTGAGCGATTTAGCTACTCAGCAGTTCAACGTGAGAGATGAGCCATTTAGCAAGTCACAGCCGGCCAAAAAGCCTTCGGTGTCTAATGAAGATTCATCAGATTCATCCAATTCTGACTCAGATTCAGACTCTGGGTCTGATGACTCCAGTTCTGGAGAAGAAGAAGGATCTGACGATGACAGTGGCATTCCAATGTCCAAACGGGCCGGTAACCTGAAGAAGTCGTCACCCGCTAGCAAAAAGGGCAACTCTGGGTTCTTTGGGCTACTGAAGGATACAACTGGACGAATGCTTGGTCGATAATCTATATATGTACTACTAATATACTGACTTGTATTGCCCACACCCCCACCCACCCCAGGCCTTGCCGAGCTGGCAGCTGATAGCGGGTAAAACGATCTATGTCGCATCAGTTCTATCGGGATCACCTTGCGGATGGGATCCGCATGTAACGTGGGTGTACCCCGCAGTGTTCATTCATGGAGTACAAATAGGTAGCCATCGGCCATCAATTCGAGTGCACAAGCAGCAGACACAATGTCTGGAATCACCAAGGTTGTAGCAACTGAGGAAGAATTGGCACAGGGAGAGTGGTCGACCGAAAACCTACGAATCCTTCTGGAGGCAATGCACTCGGACGGGATTGTGGTGCTGGAGAACGTAGTTGATTGTGATCATCTGGACAAAATTAACGAGTTTATGGAAAAGGATGCTCTCCGAATTCGTAAAGAGACCAACTATCTAAATTTTGGAACGGAGAATATCCAACAGGGGCCTCCTATTCATGTCGAGGAACTGAACTACGATGATTTCCTGTTAAACAAGCTACTGCATGAAGCAGTCTCTCATGTACTTGGCCCTGGGGCTAAATGGGATTTTGTAAGCGGCAACACCGCATTACCCAAGTCCGCAAAGAGACAGCCAGTGCACTCTGACGACAGTTGTCCCTATATGCAGAGAACGTTTTATGTTGTTGCCAACATTCCCCTTATAGAAACCAGCCCCGAAAACGGAGCGACCGAATTCTGGCCCGGAACGCACAGATTTCGAGACCTTGGCAATTATAACGAAGAAGGAGAAGGCCATACGGTGAAAAAGGACGTACTGGAGGAAAGACGGAAAGTTCGGCCTCCTGTTCAACCACATATCAAGCAGGGCTCCATTGTTATTCGAGATCTCATGTTATGGCATTGCGGCATGCCTAACCCGTCCGATCAGATTAGATGTATGCCGGCACTTGGTTTCAGTGCCAAGTGGTGGAAAAACGATACAAAGTTCAAGGTGCCCAACCAACGGGTGCAGGACCATCTGGTCAACGGTGCCACCGAGTCCGGAATAACTGCAAGAACGAGGATCATCACGGGGGATTTTAATCGTGAGAAAGACTTGCATGACTTTAATTTGAACGAGCAATAATATTAGTAGCAGTAGTAGTGTCTCCACCTTGCGTTAGAAATAGCCTGATGTTATGCATTCTAGCCAGTTACCCCGCTTGGCTTGGTGGAGGTGTGAGACATGGTCAAGGTTGACCCCAAAAAATTCAACCGTTTGTTTCTCTCCTCTCCCGTAATTACTCATAGCTACCTTTTTCTCACTCTATATCACCCTGAGTGTTGAGATAGACGTAATTTCCCTGCGGCATCATAATAGCAATACTAGCAGAGTAGTGGATTTTTGGTTGTCAGAACCATGTCTGATGGAGTCAAGTACCACAAATCCTGTACCTATTGTCGATATCGAAAGATCAAATGCGTGAAAATCAAGGGCACTGCACTCTGTCAACACTGCCAGTCATGTGGAGTGGAGTGTGTATATTCCGTCAAGGAAAAGAGCCAAAAGCGAAGGGCCAAGTCTGCTAGAATCGCAGCGTCAGTAGTCGAGCAGAAGCAACACGCGACGACGACGACAACCACTACCAATCGATACCCGTCGACCGGATTAAGTTCATTTTTGTCTGAACCAGCATATCAATACTCACCGCCATCCATCCCAAATGCTGCAATTTCACCAGCTGCCAGTATGAACGGCATTTCTCCTCCACCTAATAGCCACCAAAATAGACAGAGTAGCATTTCAGATGACAGCAATGGATACCCACGAGCTGTGGGATCTCCCGAAGAAGTGTTTGCTGCTTCAATGACAAACCCCTCTGCCAATCCCGTTACAACCAAGCGCAGTGTCAAAGATATTTATACCCAGTTTGTTCAACCGTTCACACCGTTTCTTCCGGACGAGTTGGCGTTTACCGAAGGGACCATTTCAAAGTTGTGCAAGTGCTGCATTAGTCTTAGTGCTCTGACCTCGGCCGACTACATGAGCCCTGATGCTACCACAGAGCTGCTGCTGGATGTATGTAACAGTCTGCTTCAACAGGAGACAGAATGGTCCAGTGAGACCGTCGCGTCTGTGTTCTTACTTGCGTCGAGAAGCAAGCTTCCGGAAGGAGTACTTGAACGATGTCTGGAAGCATACAACGAAAAGTCGTTCCCATTGACGGGTCGAATGGACTCCAAGATCATCCTAGGAGCCATTGTAGTCGACGCTTGGAACGCTCTGCTGGATGAAAGAGCACCTGTGGTTGACCCCAGCATATTGACCAATTTCGACCTGTACCTGCGAGAAGTTGACGACAACACCTTTGGGTACTATTTCCTGTTACTAACACAAATCTTGCTACGACTGTTGTTTTCATTCCAAGAGAACGACGCTACGTCTCCTGGAACTGGCGACTACTATTCATACTGCCAACAAAAGTACCGCCGCATTCAGCTGGAATCCGAGCTACTGATTTGGCCCGTAAAGCTTCCAAAGCATCTAACTGTAGTTAAAGACGAAATGATCGCACCAAATGAAGCGGTCATTCTTCACGTCATGCATAATACTGTCATGTTAGCGCTGTATGACCATGCATTGAAAAACCCCGAAACATATGGCCGACAGATGGCAGTTTTTCCGGTCCCTGGATTACTGCAATTCATGACCGGAATGGCCAAGTCGACCTTCAAGTGTGGAGGACATATGTGGCATCGATGGCCACTGCTCCGGCAATGCCAGGTGCTGACTGCCAATTACATGCTCGATTTACATCAATCGACCGAATATGAGTTTTGCAAACGGGCCCTTGCATGGTGGCTCGATAACGAGACCAATCCTCCGCTGTACCAACAGGTCAAGGAGTTCTTGGGCGATGCTGACTGGACTGAGCATTCTGATGGTGCGGTTGTGTTCTGGGTGTATCGAGATGTCCGTAGCATGTCGCTGGATCTTTTGTTGACAGATGCCCGTGATCGTGGAGACCTGTGAGTCTAGCTAGTGTACCTATATATATATATATTTATAATTCCAGCAGTAACAGCTGATAGCGAGTTGCGAGTTGCGAGTTGCGAGTTGCGAATGCGGTTGTAGTTCGCCGGTCCGGAGTTCGAAACGGTGAATTGTGAAATGAACCATAGCTCTGTCGTCTTCTCGAATGAAAATCTACCATCCATCCCACTGTTTGTTCACCCCCATCATGCAACCTGCTGTGTCACGATGGATGATTGACCATCGGCCGCTGCTACACTGTCTATTGTCTACTGTTTTTGCTTCTTTTTTCAAAAAAGAAGACGTCCACCCTAGACGCTCGACTGTTTTTGCTTCTTTTTTAAAAAAGAAGAGAGCCACCTCTCGCCACTCCGCTCTTCTTTTTGAAAAAAGAAGCAAAAACCTTGTCTTCCTTTGAAAAAGAAGCAAAACCTGAAGCACACCAGGCGACAGAGTAAAACTCCGAACTTTTCTCCTACGGGCAGCGTGCCAACGTTGCGGTGTACGGAAATATCTGCGGTGTAGCACCACCAAATGCGGGTGAACCACCACTACCACCTCGCAAGCCCCGCAGCTGCCCTCCGCAAAGACCAACAGTGAGGGGGCAGCTACCGAAAAAAGTATATAAATAATATCAATTTTCTCCTTTTTTCAGTCGTTAGAAGACAAAATAAACATGAAGTCTATCACAGTAAACGGTTGGAAGTGGAAAGAGGCTGGCACGGACGAGTGGACTCCATGTGCGCACCAAAAGCCCATCACTGAAATCTACACTGATTTGTTGGATGCGGGCAAGATTCCCGATCCATTTGTCGATAGAAATGAACGACAGGTACAATGGGTGGCCGAAAAGGACTGGGAGTACTCGGCAGAATTCCAAGTCGACGACGTGGCAGCTCATGCTCACCACGACTTGGTGTTTGAAGGTCTCGACACCATTGCAACCGTGTACTTGAACGGGGAACAGATCTTGAAGTCTGACAATATGTTTCACATCCACAGAGTTCCGGTTAAGGTACAGGCCAAGAATGAGCTGAAAATCTTGTTCGAGAGTGCTCTCAACTACGGGTACAAACTCGCTGACAAGTACGGACATGTAACAGTATTCAACGGGGACGACACCCGTGCATATGTTCGAAAGGCGCAATACCACTACGGTTGGGACTGGGGTCCAGTCCTAATGACCTGTGGTCCATTCAAGCCGGTGCGTCTTGAAAGCTACTCTAAGGCAAACGTCACCGATGTCTATGTTGACGGTGATGTGCACGAGGACTTGAGTGCCGATGTTACTGTCAATGCCACCATCCAAGCAGACCCACAGGTAGAGGGCAAGGTGGAATTGATTGACCCAGCTGGAAACTCAGTCTCATCGGCTCCATTGAACGATGGCAAGGCTACGTTCCGCCTTGATAAGCCACAGTTGTGGTATCCGATTGGCTACGGAAAGCAAGATCGATACACTGTCAAGGTCATCGTTGATGGGCAAACGGTTGAAAAAGTAGTGGGTCTTCGACGAGCTGAGCTTATCGAACGTCCACTGAAGGATGCTCCTGGTTCAAGTTTCTTCATCCAGGTCAACAACATTCCTATCTTCAGCCAAGGTTCCAATTGGATTCCTGCACACAACTTTTTGACCAAGCTGTCCAACGAGGACTACTACAAGTGGATTGACCGAGCTGTGGACTCCAACCAGAACATGATTCGAGTATGGGGCGGTGGTATCTACGAACCAGACGAATTCTACGCCGAGTGCGATCGTGTGGGTATCTTGGTCTGGCAAGACTTTATGTTTGCTTGTGGCCAGTACCCATACTATCCTGAGTTCCGAAAATCCGTGTGCCGAGAGTTGGAAGATCAATTGAAGCGGTTGAGAAACTTTGCCAGTATCGTGATCTATGCCGGCAACAACGAAGATTATCAAGTTGCTGAACAAGTCGGACTGGAATGGAATCCAGAAGACAAGAGTGGAGACTATACCACTACCAACTTCCCAGCTAGGACTGCATACGAAACAGACATGCCTCACTATGTCAAATCATTGACCAGAGTACCATACCACCCTGGATCTCCATGGGGCGGAAAGGGCAGTGGCGATCCTACAATCGGTGATAATCACCAGTGGAATGTATGGCACGGATCTCAAGAAAAATATCAAAACTGGGCTAAACTCGCTAGTCGATTTGTTTCAGAGTTTGGTATGCTGGCGTTCCCTCACCGAGAGACTGTCAACAAGTGTATTACTGACCCTGAGGAGCAGTATCCTCAGTCAATTGTGATGGACAGCCACTGCAAGGCCGATGGCTTTATTCGGCGACTTGCATTGTACGTGATGGAAAACATCAAGGTGCTGAATATGGACATGGACTCGTGGATCTATGCCACCCAGCTCATGCAGCACGAATGTATTGCGTATGCATATCGATGCTGGCGACGAGATTGGCGAGGACCTGGTCGAGAATATGTGGCAGGGGCTCTGGTTTGGCAAATTAACGATTGCTGGCCGGTATCTAGCTGGGCAATCGTCGATTACTATGGACACAAAAAATTGTCGTACTTTGCAGTCAAGAGAGAATGTGCCCCTATCAATGTTGGAATCTATAGGACTACCACCGAAGAAAAGCACGCCAAGCTCAAGCCACCAGCCCCTGGTCCTCCTCACGACTTGAAGGACAAGAAGTACATCTTTGACGTGTGGGGTGTCAACTCCACTTTGGAACCAGTCAAGTGTGCATTGGAGCTCAAGACGTTCAACGTCAAGACCGGTGAGTTGGTTAAGCACTACGGCTACAAACAGGTTGAGCTATTGCCTAATCAGAGCACTGAAATCCACGAAGATCTTGATGTCGATCAAGAATGTGTGATTCAAGCCCGATTGATCAATTCTAGTCCAGTCAATCTAGGAGTGGAAGGCAAACAACAACAGTCAGATGTGGATGCGCTAGTAATGGCCAGAACTGGCGACTGGCCACAGCCTCTGAAGTATTTGAAAATGCCTGATCGACAGCTTGTCACCACCGTTCGAGACGGTCGAGTCGAGCTAACAGCCGCTAGACCAGTCAAGGGTGTAAGATTGACTATCGCGGACGATTTGCGGGCTGACTGGAAGGACAATGGCGTGGATGTCTTCCCAGGCGAGACCGTCGTGGTTGAAGCGCCAGGGTTGAGAGCCGACGATGAAGTCCAGGCTGAGTACTACCACTAAATAGACTATAGGTTATTAATAGCAAAAATAGAACTAGTCAAAATCAATTCCTATAAACAAGGGTACCACGGCTGCCCAATAAACCCAATCAACCCAGCGCCATACGTTGCGTACCCGAGTTCCGAACTATCGAAATCGAGGGTGTGGGTGGGTCCCCGATCTAAGAGTCTAGAGTCGCGATTAAAAATTGCAGGGGTTGTTTATTCGCTTGGATTTGACAGGGAGGGTTTGGCGTGCAGTGGCGTGCAGCAGGCGTGTCAGCCGCACAGAAATCCCTACCATCTGTAACGGATCGACGATCGTATATTCTGGTATTGCAAGGTTGGTAAATAGTAAAAATAAATTTACTCTCCCGGAGAATCCTTGGCGCTGGAAGCTGGCGTTGGCTATTAACTGACTGACTGAGATCGTAGGGGGTCATTGGACTATAAAAGGGATGCCACTTCTCTGCAATCGGAATTAGAATCTGGTCTAACCAAACAACTTTCACTCTTTACACTCGCTTACTAAAAAAACAACAAAAAATGAAATTCCAACTTTTGTCTCTCATTGCTCTTGCATCTGTTGCTCTCGCTCAAGATACTGCCGTTATCGATGGCGGCAACGGAGGTGTCGCTGGTAGCGGAGGAAACGGTGGCTCTGGCGGCGGTGGCCTCATCGGCGGCTCCGGTGGTGACGGTGGTGACGGCGGAAACGCTGGTGGCTCTGGCAACAATCAACCACCTGCTCCAGATACAACTACCTCTGGACCTCCAGAAACTACTACTTCAACTGTCAGTGTCATTGAAACTCAAACCGCCACTCCATCTGTTGAGACTTCTTCTTCTTCTTCTTCTAGTGTGCCAGTGTCGACATCCACCAACACTGAAGTTGTCACTTCCACCGCTACTGCATCGGTACCAGCCGCCACCACTCCGGCTCCTTCTCAAGAACCACCACAAACCACCACTCTTGCAGTTGAAACTTCCACAACCCCTCAAGGCCCAGGCTACTGTGTTGTGCGAAAGAAGGTCGTTGTAGTTGGCTCACAATAGATTTTGCCTATGTATTAATTAATTTCTCGAACATCTAAATAATACCTTAAATGAATTGCTACTAAGTTTTGATTGATTGATTGTGACTTGACAAAAAAAGAAGCGAAAAACCGTACAATTGGAGGAATTGGCACCCCTTCAATTAATCTAGAATGTTTACCTTTCTGCTGGGTCAATGCGTAGTCGTTGGCACCGTGTTTGTGGAACATCTACCCTGCCATGTTGCCCTATCTACGCGTTTTTACATATATCGTAAAACAGGAGTAGATAAAGCCAAGCAATTCCAATAACCCATAGTTTTGTTTCCTTACCACAGTCACACTGCAACAATTTATCCACAATTCAAACAACGGCACCGCCCGAACACGTTGTAGATCCCCAAATAAAATTCCATAGCCCTGTTCTTAGATGGCGTGATGATCCACTTAGATTATATAGTGTCACCAAACTAGAACTAGAGCCACAATATGCTAGACAAAAGACATTATCAGTGGCGTGCGGCGCGCCAATAAAAAGAGATGTCTCATAGCGGGGAGAGTGTGACCTATTAGCGCCCTAGGCGTTATCACAAACAAAGATAATAGAAAGAAAAAATTCATTACATAACAAATATAACAAATATAACAAATATAATAAACAATTGTCTATCGACTGCCATATTGGTTGTTGACTTTGGCACTGGCAAATCTATCACCACGTCCAATTACATTATGACCCCCTTGACATTCCCCTTTCATCAGGATTTCTTTAATAACATCGTCGTCTTTATGAGTGCCAAATTCAGAGTCTAACATTGCTGATGCTGCTTCATCATAAACCCCTTGAGAGCCATGATTATGTGAAACAAATACTTTATAGTTTGCAACCACGTCTACCATTGGGACGGTAGAGTCCTTTTTAAATTTATCTAAATCGTTCTTGGAGCTAGCCCATACGATGAAATCTTCATTAATGTTCTTTCCTTTGTAGAAGACTTTGATGTTTTGATCAGTGTTTGCCATTTTGCGAGCGTTTACAGTCAGGTTGTGGATATGTGTTTAGTTTAGCTTAGTTTTGTTTACACAAAGCAAAGCAGGAAAATAAGTGGTCTTTTTATACTTTTTGTACGCTCACACCATATAAATCATTCTTACTCATTCCATGACCGAAACTGGAGACATTGGTTGCTCCAACTCTGCTGAGCACCTGCATTGCCCCACAAACCGTAGCTGGGCACCGCAACAAAGGCTCTTCACGCGCCGCATGCAGCGCTGCAGTCGGACCGGTCGGCGATGGAGAGCCGACCGTGACCACCCCTTAGCGTCTACTGTTTTTGCTTCTTTTTTGAAAAAGAAGAACAGCACCGGGAGGACAATGTCTTCTTTTTCCAGAAAAAGAAGCAAAAAGCGGTCAATCAGCGCTCAATTGGGCCCCAGAGCCTACTGTTTTTGCTTCTTTTTAAAAAAGAAGAACAGCGCCAGGAGGGTAGTGGCGCGCGGGCGTGCGGCTCATGAATTAATAATTACATCATTACACGTACGTAAACTCTAGCTATAGTAGTCGCCTCGTTCGATGAACCGGATCATGTAGTCCTCGACCGAGCCTATCTCGTCCTCGTCTTCAGCCTCCTCCTGTGGAGGTTCGGGCTCCGCGGTGGTTGCCCGTGTAGCGGTTGCTGACGAGTTGGCATTGCCAGTGCCCGGTGCGGACTGGGTGCCGCCCTGAGTAGCAGAGAAGTCGGCATTATCGAGATTGGCCTCCTTCATTGCAACTTTGGCAGCCATTGCATCATCCTGATCGTCTTCGGCCTGTGCAAGCAACTTCTCGTTGATGACGCCCTGTTGTTGCGACGAGTCCGCCAACCCGAGCGATTGTGCGTCGTCACCAAGCATATCCTGCACCGTGAGCTTGTTCAAGTAATCGGTGGTGAAATCGCCCTCTTGGATCACAACATTGTCTAGCATCTGCTTCTGTGTGGCCTTTCGAAGAATGTTCGACTCAATTGTGTACTCAGAGACAAACCGGTAGATATGCACGTCTCGGGTCTGACCAATTCGGTGGCATCGATCCTGACACTGCTTGTCCATCGAAGGATTCCAGTCGTTATCATAGAAAATCACTGTGTCTGCACCAGTCAAATTGATACCGAGACCCCCGGATCGTGTACTCAAGATAAACACCGGAATCCGCGAATCGTTGTTGAACCGCTCAGTCAACACTTGCCGCTCTTCAATCTTGGTGGCCCCGTCTAGTCGTAGATATCTCCACCCGTGAATATTCAAGAATTGTTCTAGAATATCCAAAACCTTGGTCATTTGAGTGAAGATCAACGCACGATGGCCCTCATCGATCAAATCACGCATCAACAGAGCTAACCTTTGCAGCTTACCACAGTCATACTGCAGCAATCGCTTGTCTGGGAACGCAATTGTCAACTTTACTTGTGACTGGTGGAGCAACGAATCCTGGCGATACTTTTCAATCTGCGACGATCCTACAACCTCAGGGCCCAATTCCAGAGCGGCTCTGTCAAGACACACCACATTTGGGGTCACAAACGAGTACTTGTCTATGATCTCACCCATTTGTTGCTCCCGTTGTCTGGGTCCTAAAATCAATTCGTTCTGAAGCATATCCACGTTATCCCAATCCACTGCTTTTGACTTTCTTGGTTTCTTTAGCGTAACCCATGAGATGACATTTCGCCCGTAGATTGGCTTTTGCATCACTCGGAATCGATTGACATACAACCGTTGTTCCATTCTAGCTGCTTTGGAACACTTATCTCGGTACTCCATCCATTTTTGGTGACCGCTCATTGTCAACAGATCAGGTTCGACAGGATTCTTGGTCTCATGCTTCAGGGTCTTTAGCTCGTTCAGCATGATATTGTGTGCGGTGAATTGTAAACCAGATTTGGCCTCATGAGTGCTCAAGTGCTCGAAATCTGTCAACCGTAGTCCCATAACACCCAGATCTATCTGTTCCCGTTCACTTTCTTGTAGCCGTTTTCGAACAAGCAAATCTTTGATGGAAAAATCACCCACAACCGACTTATGACAGGCCATTGACGTCACAATTGGTCGAACCTCAAACAAATCCGGATGGTTACACACCTTTCGCAGCTGCATTAAGCAATTAATAATACTCAGGTAGTTGCCACTTGCTAGGGTTTCTCGGGTCTGGGCTCTACTCATGAAATCGTCATATAAATATCGTTGTCGTTTGGACAGTCGACAATATACAACATGTTCATATTTTGCTGGCATCTGTTTCTCGACATCTGCCTTTAATCGTCGTAATAAATAAGGTCGTAAAATATGGTGCAGTTTCGATACTGTTTGCCGTGTCTCTTCATCGGCTGCTTCTGATTGATGGCCCCCTTCTTCAACCATCTTATCCACTGGCCTTGCAAACCATTCTTGGAAATCTTTCAGATTTGCAAACCCTTCGGGCATCATGACTGTGCCTTGGGATGATGGCATCAAGAAGTACAGCAACGACCATAATTCTACAAGATTGTTCTGAAGAGGTGTACCAGTCAGCAACAACCGTCTCTCAGAGTTGAAGTTCAGCAACGCTTGCCATCTCTGTGACCGGAAATTCTTGATATTATGGGCCTCATCCAGAATCATGTAATGCCATTTCTTTCTTCGAAATGCCGGCTGATCCTGCAAAACCAGTTGATAACTTGTAATGCATACATGCCATACATCTTCCTTGTTCCATCCTCGTCGTTTTTCCTTACGCTGTTGAGGATTTCCATAGTACGTCATGACTTTGAAACCAGGAGCAAACCGTTTGAACTCCATTTCCCAGTTCAACATGACAGAAGTGGGGACCACAATCAAATGTGGCCCCCAAATGTGCTTTTCGCATGCAAGATATGAAATTAATGCAATAGTTTGAATAGTCTTACCAAGACCCATTTCATCTGCCAGGATACCATTGGTTCCCGAGTTGTACAGCCCTGCGAGCCAATCTAGACCATAATGCTGATACTCACGAAGATTACCTCGCAACAGGAAGGGAACTTCTGTCTGGCCCTTGGTGTGCGTAATATCCTCTACTTCCTGTGAAGTACGTGAGATTTCTTCCACATCTTCTTGTGGATGCTGTTCTTCTTCAACCTTTGGCTCTACATCACCGTTACCGTTGGCTTGCTGCAGCTCAACATGGGTTCCATTTTCTTGTTTTGGCTCCTCCATATCTACGTCTTCCGGCTCTTCAGAAGCCAATTCTTCGGCCACTTTGGCGGCTCCGCCATACAACGAAGCCAGGGTATTCTGCTCCTCTTCTTCTTCTTCGCTGCCTTCGCCATCGGTATCCATTTCACTATCCAACTCCACACTTTCATCAGATTCGTCTTCATCATCCGAATCTTCGTCGTTTGCATCAGCATTCTCCAATGCTGCATACTTTGCTTTCAGCTGCTCAACAGTGAGTTTGGAATCGTCCACATCCTGGTCCTTGGAAGGCTCTTCATCGTCATCGTCGTCGTCACCGTCATCAGACAATTCGTCAGAATCAAAGTCTTCAGAATCTCCGGCTCCTGTTTCATTTTCGTCTTCCAATTCCTCTTCGTCCAATTCCCTCTCCAGATCTTCTTCATCCAAGGGAATTCGAGATTCCAATAGCTTGACGGAGTTTTCCAACATTTCATTCATTCGTTGCTTTCCCTGTTCGCGTTCCGCTTCTTCACGGATCCTTGCTTGTCGCTTTTGTACAACCTGTTCAGCCATTTTCCATTTCTTTACTACATCTTGACTGGTTCGTTTGGCCAATTGTTTCAGCCTTCGCTCCTCTTCTTTTCGAAGCCGCTCTTCTTGGCCCTCAATTCGTCTAAAATAGCTGTCAATCTCACGAGAAGTCTTCTTGGCCATGGCGATATGGGCCTTACGTTCATCAGACATTAGCTTTGAAAAATACAATGCATGCCGAAGCAGTTGCGAATGGAATACACTATTATTCTCTAGTGGATCATCAAACTTTTCAATTTGTGTACTTTCATTGGTGCCCGATTCTTCAGTGAAAACTCCGCGTTGCTTGGCTTCTTCTATTCTATTGTGAATTGCAACCTGTTCTTCAACATATTCATCTCGTTGACTCTGGGTAACAAATTCATCCAAAGCCACAAACGAGTCCAGAAACCCCTCCAAAGAGCCCCCAAACTCTGGTTCGGTTGGAATGTGCATAGGATGAGCAAACATCACATCATCACTCACCTCAACCTCAGTGCCAACTGGAACCCCCTCATGAACCTCTTCTTCAGGTTCTTCGCTTTCATGCTTTCGTTTCCGCCCTCTGATCACTTTCTTTTTAGGCTGCTGACGGGTAGAAGTGGCCGAAGGAGGTGTTTCCAATCGTTGTTGCTTTGGAGCTTCATCTTCAATGCCAGCAGTCACTGCTTGTTGACGAATCTGGCGACGCGTAGACCTCCTGCCAACTCGATTATCGTTATTCTCATCTGCAATCTTTGACCATAGATCATATTGCTGCTTGAATTCATCAAACACTTGAGATTTGTCCTGTTTTGCTACCTTGGGGTCGTAATTAACCAAAGAAACAAACTTCTCCAAGTGGAATAACAATCGAATTTTGTCATCGTGCTTTTCTAAAATAGTGCTAATTTCCTGTTGACGTTCCTCTATAGCTTGTTCACGTTTTGCTTCTACAGATTTTGCTGATTTCTTGTCGACTTTTCGTCGTTTTGAACCTAAGTTAGAGAAAGTTAGCATGACCAACCCTGCAAAAAAAACACTTACTGTGCGTATCGCGACCACGGGCTTTTGCCATCGTAATTAAACGACCTATCAAACTCCAAGACCATAAAAAATTACCATCAATCGATAGCTACGGTCAAGTACTGTTCACACACAAAATTTGAGCCTTCTCACGGGTCTGTGTGGTGCGTCGTGTCAAAAAAACTGTAGTTATGCCGTTAATGCAATACTTTTTACCACCCACAATCGAGTCTTGTTTTTGTCAAGAGAAAACAAAATCTGACTTTGCGCGGCCAACCGCAGTTAGCGGGAAATTTTTTTCTTGTTAAAAAAAGTGATGCAAAAATTGCAATTGGGAGGAATAACTTCTTTTTGGGAGAAATATACCAAAATGCGGGCCAATGACATTACTCTAAATTTTTATTTCAAAATTGTTCAATAGGTATAGACACACACACTTCACGACAGAAAATGAAACGATCATTAGCAGTGCTGCGTCAACGACCAGCTACAATTGTAGCTAGACGATTTGCATCTTCTCAACCAGCAGCTCCACAGACTCCAATGACTGCTGACATGAAAACAGAAGCTGGACTTAACGACGAGCGAATGATTGGAGACTATCCTCGAGTACCATTTGAATACTTTCACCATCGAAATCCTCACTTGAAATATGACGATCAACAGCAAAAACGAAACTTTAACGAACCTGTATATGAATTCTATGACACGGTAGACGTATGGTCGCCAGATCGATTCGACCAAGTTTCTGACAATGTCGCACTACGAAATGTGGGCATTACTATTGGATTATTCGCAGCATTCTCAGCATTAGTTTATACATTCTCTACACATGACCAAAAACCAGCAATTCCTCGAGACTATCCACATCAAGGTCTATACAAGGCATTGGGTGCCACTGAAGAAGATAAAGAAGTATACCAAGCCCGACAGGACCCAAAGTATTAGAGTAGTACAAAACACACAAAATATATTATAGTTTTACTTTCAATCCCTTGTTGGTGAGTTCGTCATGGACAAATCCGGCAATTACATGGGCGCTTGCCATGGTTGTAATCATTGGATTCACCCCGGATGCACTTGGCATGACAGAAGCATCAGCAACAAACACATTCTCGCATTCATAGAGCTTACCTTTGGCATTCAATGGAGCGGCTCGTGGGCCGTTCTTGGACATTCTACAAGAAGCCATTTGGTGAGCTGACCCAATTGGCGTCTTGAGAGGCTTTGCCTGGGCGGCTTCAAGTTTCTTGATCCACCGAGCATAATCCTTATCTGAAAGTTGTCGTTCAGACATTGGCTTTGAACTTTCAAAGATTGGCACGTCTGAAAAGGCGGTAATGATCCGGGTGGCTCCTTGGAGGTAAAGCACATTCGACATTTTGATACTGCCCACATGTAGAGCCTCGCAATCAAACTGGTTAGGTGTGTAATCCACTCGTGGTAGCATAGGTTCGTTCTTGTCAATAAACACTCTTCCGCATCCTCTGTCTCTTGTAATTACCAGCATTGCTGCTCGTTGGTTGTACCGCAACAAGTCCTGGCGCATTTCCTTTCCATTCCTCCATGGAATAAAGCTCATTTCGAATGATGGCTGTTGCACCAAAGTCTCCAGTTTGGGCCCATGGTGACGGTCGTCAAGGTTATCAAACTCGGTACTTACCGTAGTCAAGATAGGATCTCGGAAACCGTTCAATTGCTTGCCCGAATACTCGCCATGGACTACGCTTGACGGATGAAGCTTCAACCCGTGGCCAATTTTCTTGTTCTTGAAGTTGGATCTGATCAACAGCGGAGGGGTATGCAATGAGCCGCACGCCACTACAACCTTCTTTGCCACCACTTTCAGTGCAATTGAATCCTTTACAACAGCACGAACCCCAGTGGCCACGCCTCTGCTGTGGTCAATTCGCAATACCTGGGTTTGGTCAATGATTTGTGCACCGTGTTCTGCTGCATCTTTGAGCCAATTGACCACTCCACCCTGTTTGATGCCTCGATAGCACCCCATGCCACAAGTGCCACACTGATGGGGCTGGTTGCCAGTATTTTGTGGAACCTCCTTAATATCGTATCCAAGCTTTGCACATCCATCCAGAAGGATCTGGTTGGCGTAGGAATGCTGAATGTGGTCTGTTTGACACCCCATCTGTCCCATCACGTGGTCCATTGCATCCTCATACACTTTATCTCCATACCACGGTACAGACTTGGACCAATGTCTTCGAATATAATCCGGAGTTCGCAAGCTGGCTGACCAGTTGACTGTGGAGCCTCCCCCGAGTGTACTTCCTGCAAGCACAATCATGCTACCGTCATCAGTCATCAGCAACCCTTTGTTTTCAAACAGATTATCAAAGGACTGCTGCTCGTTGAATCCCATCTCTGATTGATGGAAATAGCGGCCCTTTTCCAGCACCAACACACGATGGCCCTCTCTTGCCAGTCTGCTTGCGGCCACTCCTGCTCCAGAACCAGACCCTACAATCACCACGTCTGTCTCAATGCATGCCTCGGTAGTATGCACACCCAAATCCAGGATCTGATGACGATACATTGACGAAAAGTCTACTTTGTCAAAATCCGGAGGAAACTCGGGGAAGTCCATCGCCTTGAACCCCAACGAATTCTGTCGAACAAAGGTGACCATTGACAGGTTATACAGCGATCGAAACAGCTTGTGCAACTGTGTGGACTTGGACGTGTGCCATGACATCAGTACGGCTTCTCGTTCTTCCAGACTCATTTCGGTCACCAGCTTTGTAGACCCGGTCAACAACAAAGCCAGTGAACGATGGCCCAGGATCCGAATGACCCTCCCCAGCTCCAGGGCCCTGTCTTTGGGCATCACTCTCAATGATGCTTCTACTGTTTCCTTAAACCCTGGGAGCGAGGAAGGGCTCAGGGCCGCCAACTCTTTCACCTCCTGGGGTGTGACTGATTTCGAGACCTGAGATGCAATAGTTTTTTCGTCCACTGGTGGAATAAATCCATCGCAGAGAGCCAGTAATACGTTCCAGTCGCTATAGGTAAACTTGTCCATCGGTCAAAACGTCAATTGTCAATTGGCTAACAGAAACGGATGGACTCGTTCCATGGCCTTGGCTTTATACTCCAGTGCGGAAATGGAGATTTCGTTCGCGGGGTGCGATCTGCAACATGCACAAGCCACACCACTTAAACTCCTAGCTTCCTAGGATCTCCACAAGCTCGGCTGGTATTTACTGTCCAAGTGGGGTTGTTGGGTACAGTTGTTGCCGAGATGGATAGGGTCAAGGTGAAGGTGAAGGTGAATGCGGGGAATAGTATCTAGCTCTTTGCCTTTCTTCTTGAAAAAAGAAGCAAAACCTCTCTTCTTTTGAAAAAGAAGTAAAACTTTAAAAATCTACGTAGACTACAACCGGGCTCTGTTGGCTCTCAACAGGTCCTCCTGAATAAACCCCGAAATAACCTGTGCAGTGGCCATGCAAGACACCATTGGATTCACTCCACAATTACTTGGAAACACAGAGTTGTCTGCAATGTAGACATTATTGCATTCGTACAGCTGGCCCTTGGCGTTGGTACAGGCGAATTTTGGACCCTTGTTTGACATCCCGCAAGATGACATCTGGTGAGCAGATGTGAGATTTGCCTTGGATGGCTGTAGTGGTGTGGTCTCAACAAGCTTAACCCAATTAGCATATTCCTCGTCTTCGAGTGACCTTTCGTTTGCAGGTCTCAAGCTTTCAAAATCCGGTACGTTGGACATTGGAGGGATAATACGTTCAGCCCCTTGTATATAGTGAATATTGGCCGCCTTAACAATGGCCATGCGCATATTATCACAATCTGTTCTGTTTAATGTGTATTCAATTCTGGGAATCATCGGGTTTTCTTGACGGTACAGGACTCGACCTGTTGCAGTGTCCCTCGTAATGCACATAATACCCGATAGATGGTTGTATCTGGCCATGTTGTGTCTCAGAGATTTGCCATCTTTCCAAGGTGTATGGCTTGCAAGCGAGTTTGGCTGATCATTCGAGGTCTCTAATTTTGCCCCGTAAAACTTGCCATCCAAGTTATCGAATTCAGTACACACGCTGGTCACCATTGAGTGCTTGTACCCGTTGATCTGAACTTCTGGATAATCACCATGTGTCATAGTCAAGGTGTGTGCTTGGAATCCGGCTCCAATGTGCTTGTTCTTGAATCCGGATCGCAACAGCAATGGGGGTGTGTGCATAGCACCCCCTGAAACCACTATCTTTTTGGCTCGTACATTCAATTGAATGCCACTGTCAAGCTTATTGGCAGATAGCCCGGTAGCTATTCCATTGTGGTGTTCGATTTTTGTGACTGCACATAGGTCCAAGATTTGAGCCCCATGCTCTGCGGCGTCCCTGAGCCAATTGACAACCCCACCTTGTTTGATTCCGTATGTGCAGCCGTATGTACACTTACCACACGAGTGCTTTTGTCTTCCCGTGTTTTGAGCAACTTCTTCGGCTGTATAACCCAGTTTTGCGCATCCATCTAGGAGATTTTGGCATGTAAAGGAATGCTCGATATATTCGGTGGAACACCCCATTTTGTCCCATACAAAATCCAACGCCTCATCGTAGACTTTTTCAGTGTACCAGGGAACACCAGAACTTGCCCATTGCTGTCGTACGATATCCGGGGTTTTGAAACTAGCAGACCAGTTGATCGTGGATCCTCCACCTAGGGTGCTACCAGCTACCATGCCAATAAAACCATCTTCAGTAGTAATTCCACCACCGTTTTCAAACAGGTTTGCTGCTCCTTCCGTCTCTGTAAATTTGAGTTCGGACTGATGGAAGTATTTACCTTTTTCTATAACCAAAACGTTGTGGCCCAAACGAGATAGCTGTGATGCTACAACTCCACCTCCACATCCCGAACCAATGATTACCACATCTACATTCAATTCAGCTCGTGTTGTATAGCTGCCCAAATCCAGAATGTTGAATCTATAAAACTTACTAAAGTCTATTTGGTCATAATCCGGTACATGATCTGGGTGACCAATTGCTTTATAAACTAGTCTGTTTTTGCCCACATAAATCATTGCTGCTATTCGATAGAATGTCCTGAACAGCAAGTTTAGATATGTGAACCTTGAATTCTTCCAAGAGACCAATACAGACTCCCTTTCGTCCAATGTCATTTCAGTCAATAACATAGTGGAGCCAGTTATCAATACAGCAGTAGAACGATGACAGAGCAACGCAAAAACAGCTTTCAGAGCTTTTAGTTTACTTGCTGGTTGTTTGGCCATCATTTCAAGAACCGTTTCCTTAAACCCTGGTAAGTTTGACGGACAGCATTCTGCCAGCTGAATGATTTCCTGTCGACCCAATGCAGGATTCGACACATCAGGGGCAATGAACTCAGCATCAACTGGAGGAACAATAGCATCACAGATTGCCAATAGCAGGTTGAGGTGGCTGTTATCAAGCACCATTCTGATTGTTACTGTAAACTACGAATATGGGATTCTCTGGTCGCCCTTTTTAAGCTAGTGTTATCGATTGTATCATGCGATGCAATTCAGCCGCCATGTGCAGGATGAGGTTGTTTCTCCGCACAATGACTTGCAGGAGACCGAGGTTTTACGATAACGATAACCGTAGCCCATTTTTGCTTCTTTTTTAAAAAAGAAGACCACCGCCAGATATAGGTAGATAGATAGATAGATAGATAGATAGATAGATAGATAGATAGATAGATAGATATAGATATGTATACATGATGCTTATATAAAACGAAAGAAAAGAATATAAAGAACCCTTCATAACGATAATAATAAAATAAAAAAATAATAACCAAAAAAAACCCATGTCTGTCTCTGCCTGTCCTTTTCCGTCGCTAAAAGATATTAAGAACCAAAAATAAAAGAATCATTCAATAATAAATCATCAAAAATAAAACAAAAATAAACAAAATAAAATAAAACCGTTAAATAAATCATTCATTTATTGTGCATAAACACCATGGTAACCCCTGCCGTCCGCTTCCATTCGGTCCAATCGGCCATCTCGTGCTGCCAAATACATTTCATTTAGCCTAGCCACAGGAACCGGCTCGGAAACATCCTGTCCAGGAGCCACTTGTTGAGGAGGCTGCGAACTGCCACCTTGTTGAATTGGAGGAATTCCATTCTGAGGCAATGGAGCAGGTGGTGCGTTTGGTGGAGGTAAAGGCGCATTAGGATTTAGATGCTGAGCCGCATGAACATGAGCAGCCTGAGGATTCAATGGACCATACGGACCATAATGAGGTTGAGGAGGAATTCCCATTTGGGGATATACGTTTGGAGGAGGTGGAGCTCCACGATAAGCAGCTGCCAAATTATTGGCAGCGTTTTGAGAACGACCCCATGACAATCGTACTCTTGAATTGCCAATTGGATAACCTTGCATTTGAGTAATGGCAGCTTCTGCCGAATGACGTTGAACGTATTGAACAAACCCGCAGCCTTTACCAGGAGGAATTTTGACATAGGTAATGTCACCAAACCCTGCAAAATAGCGTCTCAATTCGTCTTCAGTGACGTTACTTGACAACCCACCTACAAACACAGTGGTATTGTTTGGATCGGTAAACTGGTTGATAGGTTGAGGAGCACCGTAAAATCCTACAGGAGGAGGGCCATTTGCGTTAATTGGGGGCCAAGCACCATTGGTAGCCCCACCGGCAGCAGCAGCGGCAGGATTATGATGAGGGTGCGGTGGAGGAGGAGGTGGTGGAGCACCATTCATCATGGCAGCGGCGGTGGCTGCAGCAGCTGCAGCAGCGGCTGCGGACTTATTCTTTGGAGTCGCGGTGGAGATTCTCATAGGTCTACTACCGCAATAGAAACCCTGCATTTCAACTAAGGCTCTTTGCATATGTAATTCCTCAGAGAACCGTACAAAGCCATAACCTCGACTCAAGTTGGTGACAGGATCGGTCATAATCTTGGCAGACTTGCACGAAGGATAACGCGATTGAAAGATTTGAAGCAAATTATATTCAGTAACTTCTGGCGCTAAATCTCCAACAAAGATGGAATATTCCGGCCCTCGATCTTCACGTTTATCGTTAATGCCTCCACCTGAAGCCCAATTCAACTTGAACAAACGCTGAGAATTTGGAATTGGTTGGCCATTCAAAGACAACGCTTTGACAGCAGCAGCCGATGATCCAAAATCAACAAAACAATAGCCAGCGTTTGCTCCAGTGAATTTATCTCTGATCAGTTTGACCGTCACATTTTCACCAAAAGCCGACCAAATTTTTCGGATGGCGGCTTCATCCAACCAAGGTTCCAATTCACCCATCCACAAGGTTGTTTTTTCAGACGATTCATCGGTTTGTGGTTGCTGCTGTTGTTGGCTAGGAGAATTTGGTTGCTGTTGTTGTTGTTGCTCGTTTTCTGCTATTGTAGAAGAAGATGAAGATGCTTCGTTATTTTGGGTAGATTCGGACGCCCCAGTTTGTTCATAATTGAATGACATGATGTAGTATTCTTTTTTGTGGTATCAATCAATAATAAATAGAGTATAATAGCAAAAACAAGTACAAAATCAAACTGAAAATGAAAATAAAACAGAAAAAAAACAAGAATAACAAAAAACAGAAAAAAAACAAAAAAAACAAGTATATTTAGCACACTCCGCTCACAGAATTCAAAATAACTTGTACCCTCAATTCAACTTTTCAAATATTCACTGTTTTGAAACAACAAAGAGTCGAGAGTATATTGTGCTGTCTTGAAGTGATGATGGCGATGTTGTGTACCTGAGTGCAAGAACTGAGAAGTGAAGGTGAAAAGAGAAAAAAAAAATTAGGCGGAACATAGTTTGGCGTGTAAGTTGCTGCCGCTGGTGCTGTTGCTGCTGCTGCGGCATCGGCGTCGGCATCGGGATACTATATACTCACTGCTTCCGATTAGTCAATTATCAGGTCAGCCACACGCCAGAATTTGCCAAATTTTGAGTCGCGTAATGCACAACATTTGCATTATGCAGGACAACGCTGCTAAAAGCTTCTTTAGGATTATGGTGGTTGCTATTTTTGGATTGAACATGGCACAGTACAGGCATTTCCGATCGTATCCGATCGATTATACCAACATTGTGGGAACCCGCGATCCGAAAAATGCAAAATATGCAACCAATTGATCTACGAAAGCATATTGAGTGTCTTCTCTTTTTAAAAAGAGAAGCAGAAAACAGTCGTATGTCGACTGACTGTCGACAATTGTCCATAGGCGTCGTTCCGTCCCGGGACCCGGGGCTTCCGGGACGGCATCGGAACCAACTGGGAAGTCCAGTGATACCGAAAGAAATGTTATTATTCATTTGTCAAAAACAAGCAGGCAGGAAAGAAATGGGGGTTATCAATCAGCCGTCAGGGAACATCAAGTTCACAAATGTATCGTTGGTACGTCTAAGGAAGGGTAAGAAGCGGTTCGAGATTGCGTGCTACCAAAACAAAGTCCAAGACTGGCGAAAGGGCATTGAAAAAGATCTGGATGAAGTACTGCAAATTCCAAACGTATTCTTGAACGTATCCAAGGGGCAGACCGCCGGGAGCGAAGATCTTAAAGCTTCGTTTGGAACAAGTGATGTGAATGAAGTTATTTTGCAAATCTTGAAAAAGGGTGAATTGCAGGTTGGTGGCAAGGAACGTCAAGCACAACTGGAACAAGTCCGTAAAGAAGCAGTTCAAATCATTGCTGATAAATGTATCAACCCTAGAACAAAACGTCCATATCCAACATCTATTCTAGACAAGACGCTAAGTGAAATCAATTTTAATATCATTGCAACCAAATCAGCAAAGACCCAGGCACTAGATGCTATCAAAACGTTGGTTGAACAGCAGGTGATCCCTATCGCTCGGGCAAGAATGAAGATCCGAGTGGTAGCGCCTTCTAAAGATGCAAAGAAATACGCTGATAAGGTAAAACAGATTGGTCAAGAAGTCGAAGATGAGGATTGGGACAGTGAATGGGAATTGATCATGTTTATTGAGCCCGGAAGCTATCGTCAATTGGAAGAATTAGTTAGAACTGAAGGTAAAGGTAAAGCTAGTGTCGAACTACTCGAAACAGCAGTGGTCCAAGAAGGTGATGCTGCTCTGTAAAGAATGAATTCCTTCCACACTGTATATTTATTATATTATGCTATGATAAACTCGGTAGTTTGTACAGTATGGAACTAAAGATCAAACCGTTTCTGTAGTCCTACATATTTTACATCTACGTTTTGAAAGTACCGTCGTAAGCGTTATCTTCTGCGCGTTTTAGCGTGTAAGAACTACCTGGCTACTTACAAGTGCTCAATAGCTCTATATTCTACCACACTCTACATTCCTGGACAAGCTTGATGATTGTGAGCAGCTCCTGTCGATGTTGTTTAGTGATTTCTTGATCCGGTTTGGGCCCAATATCTGCGGCAAGCCCTACCACGGCGGTTCGAGTTTCTTCAGGACTCTGTCTTGAAATTACTGATGCGATCTGTGTGGCATAAAGGCGACCCTGGATATCATCCGAAAGTCCTCCAACTAGTGGAGTTGGTGTTAGATGTGGTAAAGGAAACAGATCAATTTCATCCGAGTTGTCAATCTCATGTGATCCACTGACTGCTGCTTGTAACGGAACATAATACAGATTACTCGTCTTCCCCTTCTTGCTCACCATTACTGAGATTTTGTCTTGGAATCCTATCGTTACCACGTTCAAATCGCCTTCCGAGGCATTTTTGTGAGGAGCAGGGAACATTATTGTCTAAGGAAGCGAAACGAACGAAACGAAGCGAATAATTGTGGTGATTGAACCATACACTCGCCGCCGTTCCGACACACACACACACGCACACATTTTTTTTTTGTTGTCGACACCGTTAACACATCATCATTATTTACCGCCCAACTAATGAGTGGACGATATACATCACAAGCCCACCAGAGAGATAGGACAGCTCTGTTTGGGAATGCACAAGGTTCCTATGGTAGACCTGTGACCCCAACGAACAACAGTATTAGTGGAAATGCCACTCCATACAGAGCAGCAACTCCAAATTCAAAGGGTCAGTTTTCAGCTCAAGTATACGATGATCTAGAGAGCCAAAATGACCAACAACTAGAAGGACTGTTTGGAAAAGTTCGAATGCTTAAAGATGTAACGAATAAGATCGGAGATCATATCAATAGCGACAATCAGTTCTTGGGAGAGATGGAAGAAACGTTCTCCAATGCAGGCACCAGACTAAAAGGTACTTATAGCAGGATGATGAGGATGGCTGAAAGGTCAGGAGTTGGTTGGAGAGCATGGTTGATTGTATTTGCATTGATCTTTTTGGTGTTTTTCTACGTTTGGTGGAGGTAGACCATATTATTGTTATTATTTATTTAATGTGTAATTTTACCATTTGCAACTATTTACAAGTAATGTCGCGAACTTTTCTAACCACTTGACATCAACCTGGTCAAATCCATCCAAGTCGGTACAGTCAATGTCGATGACCCCTCTTGTAACTCCATCTTCTGTGACTATTGGTACAACAATTTCCGATTTGGTATCACCATCACATGCAATATGGCTAGGAAACTTTGAAACATCTGCTACCAGCTGGGTCTGTTGAGTTTGAGCTGCTACTCCGCAAACTCCCCGATTAAATCTAATAGCTTGGCAAGCAACTTTACCTTGGAATGGTCCCAGGATCAATTCGTTTTCGCTATGTCTAACGTATACACCAGCCCAATTCACGTTAGCTTGTGGAGCTGGTTGTGATTTGTACAAGTGCCACAACAATGACGAGAGGTTTGCTGTATTACAAACCCAGTTCTCTTGGTCCATAAACAACCCTTCAGCTGCTTCGTAAGCTTGCTGATATGCTTCTTCTTTTGATAGTGAATCAAACTTTGTATGATCTGCGTGGTGCTCCTGAGATATTGCGGTTTGAGGTTAGTTTTCTCCTCTCTTCACTTGACCCATTCATACCATTGGTGCTCTTTGTATGCAGTTCTTCTGCTCTTCGTAGATGATTGTGGACCAAATTTTCACGGAGGTCGGGAGTGATCGGTGAAACGAGCGTGAGGCTCATAACCTAAAACATCCGTGCGTGGCAAACACGCGAACGTCCCCCTGCCGCGGCTACCGTTATTACTCTAGAAGGGCGTTCTTCTTTTTTAAAAAAGAAGCAAAAACAGTGCCTGCGGCGCGTTAACCCAGCGTCCACCGCTTTTTGCTTCTTTTTCTGGAAAAAGAAGACAGTCCAGATTTCAGATATAAGTCAGAACAGCTTCCGGAGTTTGAAGTCAATGCCGTGGGTTGCCGAGAAAAGCTTGTTCGTGAAATAACCAAGCTATACGAAGCGGGGGAATAGGTTGTGATTGACCAATGCAAGTCCAAAATAATGAGAATGCGGACCGATAACGTAGAGACATGATACACGATAAGTTTAGCGTTTCACATTCAATCATAGGGGACACGATTGCTTTGTGCCCAGTCTACTGTTTTTGCTTCTTTTAAAAAAGAAGAACGCCATCCCTTAGCGATACCAAGCTCTAATATCTAACCGATACTGATCACCATTCATCGCCGGAACGTTCGCCGCCGCATCCAAACTCCCCCGCTTCGTAATGTAACCTGCAACCTGCCACACCTGTGCAGATGTTATGGTTTGCTAATTATTAGATCTCTGTGCACAAAGATCTCGGACCGAACACTATAGATGTTCATCTCGGACCGTCACACATCTTGAGCTAAGAAGAACCAATCAGATTTAAGTGCCTGATGCGGAGAATGAGTTGAACTTTGAACCTTATAGCGGGTTCCTGCTTTTTTTCTGTCCTACAACTACGACTGATTGAAATCTATAACCCCACTCGACCTCAATACCAACGGACTCGACTATATAAATGTTGTAAAATTGCCCGGGTTTTACTTGCAAATCAAATCACCAAATCAATATGAAACTCTCAGTAACCAACTTAGTCTCAATTGGACTTGCTCTGTTGCCTTCCATCGCAGATGCAAACAACGTGTTTGCCCACGTTGTGGTCGGCGACACTGCTGCTCATAACCAGTCCACATGGTTGGACGATATCAAGCTTGCTGCAGAAGCAGGTATTGATGCGTTTGTCTTGAACATGGGCTATCCAGACCCAAATATTCCAACCCAGATCGCCAATGCTTTCGCTGCCGCCGAAAGCTACAACGATGGAGCATTTAAGATGCTATTTGCTTTCGATTATTTGGGTGGAGGACAACCTTGGCCACCTACTGGAGACAATTCCGTTGTCTCTTATTTGCAAAAATATGGTCCCAGTAAAGCATATTTTAATTACGAAGGTGGCCCATTCGTGTCAACTTTTGAAGGTGTCAATAACGTAGCTGACTGGGCTCCAAGTGGACCAATTCGGTCTGCTGTGGATAACGTTTATTTCGTACCGGATTGGACATCTTTGGGACCGGATGGGGTCAAGCAGCACATTGACAATATCCAAGGCTGTTTCAGCTGGGATATGTGGCCACAGGGTGCTGTTGACATCAATACTACCCATGACCAAGAATGGGTTGATGCTATGGGTGAAAAATCGTATATGATGGGGGTCTCACCGTGGTTTTTCCATTCCGCTTCCGGAGGTACAAACTGGGTATGGCGAGCTGATGATATGTGGCATGAAAGATGGAACCAGGCCAAGGAATTGAATCCAAAGTTCGCACAAATTGTCACTTGGAATGATTGGGGCGAATCAAGTTACATTGGCCCTATCCGTGATCAAAGTGAGATTCCTGCTGGCTCTGCTCAATTCGACAATGGGTTCCCACATGACGCATTTAGGACTTTCTTGCCATACTACATCGCTCAGTACAAGGGTGAATCGTATACTATCGACAAGGACCAAATGCAGTACTGGTATCGAACCGCTCCTACATCTGGTGGGTCTGCATGCAATGTTCGAGGCAATGCTGACTGGCAACCAGTGGTCGATCCAAATACTATCGTCCAGGATGAAGTTTTCTTCTCTGCTTTGTTGACTGAAGATGCCACAATTACTGTACAAATTGGTAGCAATGGCGCTACCAGCTATGATGGAAAGAAAGGTATCAACCACTGGAATCAACCATTCAATGGCCAAACAGGCGAGGTCAAGTTTTCAATTGTTCGAAACGGTGAAACAGTTGCTAGTGGTACTGGTGAATCAATTGATGCCAAGGCTCAGTTACCAACTGGTTGCAATAACTATAACGCTTGGGCTGGTTCCTTTAGTAGTTAAACCTCAAATATGAGATCTATGAGAAATATGCCTTTAAAATATATTCAATCGTAAAGCGCAAAAATGCTACATTCCGTTTACCCAACATTCCGGAACTCCGAGTGAATTTTTACAAATTGGGGAAGTACGTGACAGAATCAGGGGAATGTGCGGCTCAAATATGGTTATGTTGTTACAATTAGGATTTTGATTACTATTTTAAAAGGGTATTATAGTAGAACTTTGGCTTTATGCGCCCAAGGAAGCAAGGAGGTTGTTGATGATGTCAAGAGCACCTTGGATCAAAGCAATAGCATCGGAGATTTCATCTTCACTTGGCTCATCGCCGTTTCCACCAGTTGGAGCTGGAGTAGCAGTGGTTTGACCAGAGGTAGTAGTTGGAGCTGAGGAGGTTTCCATAGATGAAGTAGCGGAAGTAGCAGTGGTTTGGCCAGAGGTAGCACCGCTAGTTGGAGCAGTGGTCTGACCGGAGGTAGCTGCGCTAGTACCTTGAGAAGTTGATGCAGCAGAAGATGAAGCAGCGGATGAAGATGCAGCAGAGGATGCAGCAGCGCTAGATGAGGCAGCAGATGATGAGGATGCTGCGCTGGTGCCTGCAGAAGTTGGTGCAGATGATGAGGAGGCTGCGCTAGAGGATGAAGCAGCGGATGAGGAGGAGGCTGCACTAGAGGATGAAGCAGCGGAAGATGAGGATGCTGCACTAGAGGATGAGGCTGCAGATGATGAGGAAGCGGCAGATGAGGTGGTAGCGGCACTAGAAGATGAGGCTGCCGATGAAGATGAAGCTGCACTAGAAGATGAAGCTGCAGATGAGGAGGAAGCTGCACTAGAAGATGGAGCTCCGGATGAAGGAGCTGCACTAGTGCCAGCTGATGTTGGAGCAGATGAGGAAGAAGCTGCGCTTGATGATGAGGCTGATGATGAAGAGGCGCTAGATGATGAGGCTGATGATGACGAAGCAGATGACGATGAAGCGCTAGATGATGAGGCAGATGATGATGAAGCAGAAGACGATGAAGCGCTAGATGACGACGCACTAGATGATGAAGCACTAGATGACGAAGCAGATGATGATGAAGCACTAGATGATGAAGCAGAAGATGATGAAGCGGAGCTAGATGCAGCAGTTGAAGAAGAAGCAGCAGCCTTCAACAAGTTGGCACCTGCATCCTTGCCAGAGGCAGCTCTCAACAACTTGTTGATAGCAGCCTTTCTAGCATTGGCCTTACCATCAGAACCACCACCTTGCAAGTCATCAAGTGCTTGCATAAGCATCAATTGGACTGTTTTAAGTTCGTCAGTAATGTCATCGACAGCACAAGGTGGACAGCTGTCAGTTGAAGTTGGCTTTGGAGGTTCTGGCTTGGCAGTCTTAGTGACAATACATGGAGTTCCACCACAGTCCATGTTGGCCAAGTCTGGCATGGCAACATCAATGTTGGCCTTATCACCAGCTTTAGCAAAAGCGGTGCCCAAGAAAGATAAACATAACACGGTTGAGAACTTCATTTTTTTGTTCAATTAAAGGAGTGAATGAACTAGTTGGTATTAGTGTGTTGTGTGTTTTAGTTGTTTGTAGAAACATGGCGATTCATGTCCTCTTTTATAGTACATCCAATAACTTTACCAATATTATACACCCATACTACATTCCAGTTCTCTAAACAGTCAATTCTGCCCAAAAAAACACTTGTCTTTGTTTTTGGCTAGCGTTTTAGTGTTCACCCACTTCCAGAAAACTGGTATCTCTCATATTTCACGATGCTGATCTCCGTTTCACGTACCTGGATCTCACCTATCGTACCTTGTATCGGGGCTTGAGCTACCATGTACGTCGAAAATGTCAAGTCTTTCCATCTATTTGGGTATAGTCTCCGGACATTGTAAATTGCCACTGGTCAACGTCCTGTGATAGTATAGGTGCCAGTCTATCCAGGCTAGAACTCAGTGATTTCATACCATGGATCTCATTCTCTGGAATAGCATTAATTCTCTCAGTTTGGCCATCGAGTGGTCAATGAACATTAGTATATCCTAGAGAATGCACTCTGCAGACTTAATGTGTCGATCAAAGAGAATTTCAACCACATTCCTTTCATCCATGTCAGAGGTAACTGAGTATGCTAGCCTTCATTTCGCCAATGAGTGTCTGCGCGTTCCTGTTTACGATTCCTTCATTTATTCGAAAAGAAAACGCAAGGCACATCATGCGTATTTGTTTCAGCTACCTCCTGTCACTGGATAAGAAGATTAAACATGGTCTAAGCAGCTGTAAAACCAGGCACCGAATGTCTGTCCCTGTACCGTCTTGGCGGAAAGTCAAGAATTTCACACGAATTACGTGACGGGGCCAGCGCGCTGGAAATGGCGGTACGCCTATAATCGAAGAATATATGGCCCTAAGGCTCAGTACGTAATCGCGAGAATACTATAGCGGTTATAGCAAACTAGCTATGACGATTATACTGTTCGTACATTCTTCCTTAATACTGGGTACTTCCTCGGTTTTAGTACTGTCCAGAATTTAAATTTATGGTGGTGCTTTCGATGCGGCGCGTGTTGATACACGACGCGTGGACGATGAAATGCCTGTGACAGCGTGCCTGACTTTGACTTGGTGCGCAGGAGTAAGTTTGACTAGAGGGAATTCAGGAGAAAATGCGGCTGGTTTTTGTTCCTCATGACGCTGTAAGGGCGTTATTTGTTTCAAACAACATCCAGGTCAAGTTCTTCACCTTCACATTGGGGGAAACGCGTGGGGCAAAACTGAGTCGTTAGTATTGCCAGGTTCGCTGAGAGACGGTCTTTTAGAGTGCCATGCTCATTGGCATTTTTCTAGCTGACGTATTAGAGCAATGCTTGTGTTTTGGTATGCTTAGATAGACAACTGGGGAATGTAGATGATTATGCAGGTGTCAGTAGTTAGAATATACAGATGGTTGCCAAACTCGTAGTTTTTCTTGTTTCTACAGAATTGTATGGAATCAAATTCTACTATGACGATTGAAATGCCCAATACAATATTGAGGGAGTCTCAAGGAGAAACCACATAAGATCCGGTTGAGTAGGTATCACCTGATGTAGACGTTGGGCCGATGTGCGGCTCTGCGCCGCACAGCTGAAATCGGATTTTTCCCCCTCTTTTGAATAAAAAGAGGACTGGTTTTTGCTTCTTTTTCAAAAAGAAGAGAACAACTATTAGACATGTCACCCCATTGAGTGATTGGTGTATAAGCACAACGTAATAGCTCCCGTACAAGCTCAATCATACACTTACCCCAACAGCGAGGTAAACCAAAGTCACTAATGCTTAAACAGCTATATTAATATAATTCTCCCTAATACCATAAACCTACTACAGGCCATGCATTGGATACTGATCAGGTGACAGCCCGAAGTATCCCTTCTCTGGAAGTGGGTACAGTGGTGCTTTCTGGTTATAGGATTCAAAATCTATTCCAGCCGTTGCCACAGTGTTTCCCCACCAGTCGATTGTTACTTGCTTGGCAAAGTCCAGTGCAAATGTCTGGACTATACCACTGACAGCAACACCAACGTCAAACCCGGCTTCCAGCAAATAATTGTACTTTTCCCACCAAGGACCGTATCTTCGTTTGATGAAATGCATGAAAATGAAGGAGATATACAACCCATTGGTGGCATAGCTCAGATTATTACCTCCGGACCAGTTGAGAGACCCCGCCCAAAACACTGCAGGGTCAAACCAAGACAGCCAACCCATAGGGCTAAAAATGTATTTATCAACGGCCTCAAAACTTGCTTCAGAAACAGAACGTCGTGCATGATCTCTGATTCTCCAGCCGAACTTTTCGACCAGTGCCCATGAAACTCCGATCAGAGTTCCTATGAGGAAGCAATACGGGAGTAGTGGGTACATCTCGAACATGTTCTTGACACCAAACGAGCCGTATGAAATTGCACTGGCGAATACCAACACAGCATCAGTACAAACAAAGTGACTCTTGTTACTCCATGTACAGAGAGTACCATCGTTGAAGTTGTTGACCATCCAATTCAGCATGCCGATAAACACAAAGCAATTGCAGATCACCGAAATGATTTGGCCACGGAAAATTGCTCTAGGTGGAAGCTTAGCGTAATGTGCCATCTTCTGATCTGAAATATAGTTTTCTGCCTGAGCGTCAAAATTGGAGCCGTAGGCAGTCACAATGATCAGTGCCAACGGATTCCCCTGGAACCATAGCCCTCCAAGCAGTTGGAAAATAACGTTGAATCCCATGGTTACATTGGCTTGTGCCATCAGAAGGGCAGATGGCACTAAGAATACCGCGCTAATTCCGAGAACAGCAAACAATATCCATACAGGAGTGTTCAATGGATACACCTTGAGCGCAATGATCCCAAGAACCATGGAGAATATCAGAATACTCAGGAACCACCAGTCTGGAACTTCCTTATACTTGCTCATCATCCTACAGTGTGGATCTTCATCTTCGCCGTAGAAGGACTTTCGATGTCGAATACCCTCGTACATGGCTATAAGCGCATTCTTTAGCTGTGTATATTGTTTTATCGAGACGTAAAACAGAGTCATAGGATACCAGGCGAACCAGGAACCTTGTCCTAGTACCCAACATCCACTGAAGTAAGGTGGACCATACTCCATATATGCTTCCTTACTCACAGTCCCCTTGTCAGACAGGATCTTTGTAACATTGTACACGTTCTGTTTGTTGTCAAATGCTTCATTGCTGTTGATTGGCATGTAAGCCGAGAAGTACATGTTTGACCAATACATGGCAATGATAATTAGCCCAGACAAGAATCGAGCTCCGTATTGCAATGCGAAAGAAAAGAACGGAGTAACTAGGGCACCTGTTCCAGATACGTTCCAGTCAAACGTTGCAATTGGATTATACCCGAGTCCACCGTAGAAACCAGTGACATTGGCCACATTAAAGTTACGTTGGTCGAACCAGGTCATCCAATTGAACGAACGTAAAGCAGTGAAGAGAGTGTTTGGAATCCAGAAGTACAAGAACATTGAGCCGGCACAGAGCATGAAAAATCGATATCTGGGGATCTTCCATCCGTTGGCAACCTCACCCTTCTTTTCGGGGATAATCAAAGCTCGATTCAGAGCCAATGCTGGAAGAATCTTGAACCAAATTGCAGTAATTGGCTTGACAACAAATCGTCGAAGTAGACCTGCAAAACCGAGACCAAAGCACTGCACAGAGAGAGCCAGGATAATTTCATAGGCAAATGTCACCCATTTTTGATTGAGATATTGAGGCAACATCTGAACCAAATAGACGTAGTAAGTTCCACCGGCACCATTACCAACGTTGAATATGATCGTGGCAAACATCTGCTCCTTGTAGCTCCAGGGCCCTGGGTTAAGGGAATGGCGGGTTCCAAAAACGGTAACCCCCCAGTCCGGTAAGACTTTTGCCAAAAAAAAGCCGCATGGGGCTAACAAAAGTTGCAGCACCGTGGCACTGAGAGTGATTTTAGGTTGCCGAGGACTGAAGAAGGTGTTCACAGCAGTAGAGCCTGCCATCCAACACAAGCCAAGAAAGTAAGCTCGAATCGTCTCCACAGGAATCGTGGGATCATCGTACGCATCCGTAACAGACCGAACCTCAGGATAAGGAGAATGATGGTGAATGATAGCTGCTTCGGCCCGAAGATCAAAGTCATAATCAGAAGTTATTTCACTGGCTGCCTTTGGCCCCTGGACCAGCAACTTGATCCTGGCCATAGTGGGAGCCGGAAAATTCTGGTCCTCCTTGTGGAACTCAATTGCTCTCACCAAAATGTCCAATGCCTCGTCTTGAGTCATGGCTTGGATCTTTTCAAAAATATGACGTATGTCTGCGGTAGGCGCAATGTCTTCATTTTCATTTTCATTTTCTTCTCTACCTTCGTCATCTTTTCTTGTGCGATAGAATGCATTGAGCTTTCTTTGCTGCTCGGCAGAGATCTCAGTTGCATCCTTTTCATTGTCCACGACCTCACGTATATTATCATCTACGATTTCATCGTGTTCAACAGATATTTTGTCCTTGGCCATGGCTCTTGTTGATAAACACTGACTCATGGGGAATCATGATAGCTATATAATGACGGACTTAATGAGGGGTATGAGAACGACATTGATGAACATGACGAGGCAACCAGGTGGAGGTCATTTTAATTAACATGAATCCTAGTGGGCACTATCTTTAACATGTTGACAACAGAAATTGTCGTCCTATTTTGTTTCTGCAGGGTTGACTTATCGATTTCAGCGAATTAATGCTAGATACCCCACACCACGTTACTACTCTAGAACTAAAATGTGGAGGAACCGCACATCGTTTGCGTGCATACTGACCATTATGCAGCTTCAATGTTTAATGGTCGGTTAATCATTCGGCAATTCATTCGGCTAATCAAATGGCGGGGGTCATAAGATGCATGCCGTACGCCGCACGAATCTGGGGAATTCGGTTAATCGTTCGGTTCGAAAGCCACTTAGCTTTCTCTCAAACAGGCAAGTTTTTGAAACTATTGATCCATTTCATCCCACTGTATACCCCACTGAAAAGTTGAATAGACCGAACTAGCTTGTGGTGTATTTTGAACATATATATAAAAGGGCCCACTCTTTCTACCAGTGTGCCTCCACTTACTTAATCCAGATAAATATTTACAAACAATGTTGAGTGCAGAACAAATCAAGTCTTACAAGGACAACGGGTTCTTGCTTGTAAAGGGCCTGTTTACCAAGGAAGAGGCAGAAAACTACAGAAAAGCCGTCCGCTCCCTTTTCGATCGAATCGATAGTAAAAACGTCGATGCGACCTGGGGTAGTGCTGGAGATGGTAAGACCAAAACCCAGCTTCAGCATTGTCATGATGTTCAGTTCTATGATGCTTCATTCAGCAGGCTTATTAGCGACCCTCGATTGACCGATGCCACATCTGAGTTGATCGATTCGCCAAACGTCCAGTTGCATCATACCAAGGCATTTATCAAGCCTCCAGAGAAAGGCTCGCCATTCCCACTGCATCAAGACGCGCCATTTTTCCCTCATGAACGAGAATCCATGATTGCGGCCATTATTCACTTTGATGATGCATACGAACAAAAGGGATGTGTCCGTGTCATGCCGGGTTCGCATAAGAACGGTATTTTACCTCATATTCGTGAAGGCAATTTCCACTTGGATAAAGAAAAATATCCTATCAGCAAGGCCATTCCTCAACCTGCTGAAGCTGGGGATGTCTTGTTCATTTCTTACTTGGTAATCCACGGCTCTGGTGTGAATGAGAGCAACGAGGAACGAACCACTCTTTTGGTACAGATGCGTGATCCAGAAGATCTGCCTACTGTCAATACTCACAATTCTAGGGGCCAAGGCATGATGCTGAGAGGAGTTGATCTGACTGCTGGAAAGAAGGGCAAATCTCCAGCAACTGCCATGGCCACCAATTCCATGGGAGGATCCATGGGTGGAAGCATGGGTGGATCAATGGGTGGCTCCATGGGTGGTTCTATGTAATTTGCGAATCATATAGTCTACTAATATTCATAAATATACTTCTGGCCGAACCTGAGACTTCCCCCTTCATGCCCTCTTTTCTCACCAAGAGGACCCCTCCATGATGGAAGCCATAACGATGGGGTAGATGTTCTTCTTTTTTTAAAAAAAGAAGCAAAAAACAGTAGACACCCAGTTGAAACAGGATACGATTACACAAGCTCCACAGGCACCGTTTTTACTTCGCTTTTGAAAAAGAAGAACAATACACTAGAGGTGACTTATTCTGTTCTAAGTCCTGTGTCTGGAGCACAATGCCGGTACCCCCGCACTTCCCCGCTTCGAACGTTGAGGTTTCAACCGATTTTCACACTCCCAGATTCTTACATTGTACCCTGTACCCTGTCACAATATGGCAAATGAGGGCCAGAAGTCTCGAAGAATCAAGATGGCATGCGACGAATGCCATTCGCGTAGGGTCAAGTGCAACGGGGAAGTACCATGCGTAGGCTGCCATCAGAGTGGAATCAGTTGCACCTATTTGCGGCCGAAGAACAAACGTGGAGGAGCATCATACAAACAACGAGCTAATCATCTCAACCGGAGACGTTTGAAAGCTGCCCAGAGAGCTTCTTCAGAGTCTTCAGAGGCGACTTCCGCATCTGCATCAGCTAGTGTACCAATATCATACATTTTGAACGACATGAATCATATTTGGAATATCGACAACATGGAGGATTCGCAGATTAGATACCCTATACTGGGGCCAGTAATGGGCTCTCTCAGTGGAATTCTGACTCCATCAGAGGCTTGCGATATGCTGGAGAGTTATTTCGTGCATTCACTCTGGGGAAACACTCAGATACTTCGTAAATCGTCGTTTTTAACAACGGACTTTAGCAGGTTGCGCAAGACTAAACCTGCTTTGATATATTCAATGCTGTGTCTTGCCGGTGCTTTGTATGTAGATCATGGTGCAAAGGTTGAAATTCTAGATATTCCACGATCAAGCGCCGTTGATCAGCTGTTTGAGCTGTGTAGGACCTCGTTGGTGACCTTTCATAACTTGGAAGAACAGGCGACTATCGACGATGTCATTGGACATTTGCACCTGGCCTGTATTCTAAGTTCCAGCAAGTACCAGAAAAAATCTATCGAGTGGTGGAGTGCTACCTACCAGCTAGCGCGTCAATTGAGGCTAAATGAAGAGAACTCACTCGAGCTCTCTGATGAAGAAAAGGAGGTACAGAGAAGGGTATGGTGGTTGTTGTATTGTGTGGATCGACATCAGGCACTTTCGGTGAGAAAAAGCTTGTCATTTCGAGATGCCGAATGTCATGAGCTGTTACACCCGTGTGATGAGGCTATTTGGAACTCTGATGACCCATTACCCACTGGAATAACTAATACGGATGACTGTGGGATAGTGTATAGAGTTACCAACTGCAGCTTTTTTGGGTTTATTTTGCCATTGATGAGCATCCTAGGCGAAATCATAGACATGTACAACATACAGGAAAACGATTCCACAATCGATGCTTCGGCAAAACGCACGCTGATTGAGGGCCACATGGACATGTATGAACAATCTCTAGAGAGTAGTCCCATAAGCTCCGACGAGTCTGAGTTGTTCAAATGCTATTCACGACATACCTTGTGCACTCTGCGCATCTTATGTGCTGGTAAATGGGATCCTTTGGACGTACTTGCTGATGTGGAAGCCAGTGGACTATCCAAAGAAGTCATCTATTCCGCAGCGATGGCAACCATCGCAGCAAGTACTATCAACGATATAAAGCGACTGGACACCCGATTCCAGTATATCAAACTCTTTTTTGGATTGTTTGTGCTTCAGTGCTCGTTCCCGTTGCTGGTTGTCATGAAGACGTTCGGGACCCAATCTGACGAAAACATCATTGGCGGCTGTGAGGCTATTCTGCAGGCATGGGCAACGTTTTCTAGGTCTAATGATGAAATATACCATCATCCGTACTGGTCTAGCTTTGCCTCCATAACCAATGACATCAAAGAGTCGAAGGTGCAGCCTACCACTAGTCCAGGCGTGGCGAACAAAACCATGGAAGATATCCACACCAAAGCAAGAGAAATTATGGGAATCTACAGGTGGAACAAGACCGGTCATGGGGTCAACCCATAATAAACGAATAGTCGTTGATGCATTATGGTGTCATGTCGACTGACCGATTGGGCCAACAACGAACCACCGGTCTTGATCCCCAAAATCACAGGATGAACTATAAGAAGGGTCGAAACAGATACACAAGAACTACCCATTGTAATTCTAATGCTTGTTCGAAACGCGATATATGCGATATTGTCTGGCATGTGGTTTGTCAGCAGTGCTCTTGCACACCCGGCAATGGTTCGACCAGTCACACCCGGCGAACTGAAATCTGACAACAGCAGCGATGACCTGAGAAATAAACTCGTTGCCGGGTACATCAACTCGCTCCAGGACCTCTGCGGATGGGAGGGATGCAGCGATGAAGTCGAACAGTCGGCACAGTCCATGCGGGACGAAATAACCTCGTAGTCGTATGTACGAATTAATTGTAACCATTGTTTCCACTGTTTTTGCTTCTTTTTACAAAAAAGAAGCAAGTCACCCTAGGAGTAATGTTCTTCTTTTTTAGAAAAAGAAGCAAAAACAGTAGACGCAGCGCCGCATCGCCGAGCCGCACGAATATTATTTCGGTGCGCCGTCAGATCTCGAGCCGCACATCTCCAGGACGGCTGAAGAGTGCTGAGAATGTAGGAAATACTGGCCATAAAATAGCATATCTCGCAGGCAAACGATCAATTGACCGGGATCTTGATAAATCAAGGGGTCAAGTTCGAAGCACGTGCGCCACATGGGTGAACCTTTGCCTGTTTTGGTTCGGGCAGCCGCCCCAGTCGAGCGCACAAGCCAGCCAAACTGTAGGAACAAACTTTTTATTTTCCTGGGAACCACGAGTAATTATACAACGTTTTGAATCTCATTTGACTTCTAACCGTTCAGCCGCCACAATCCTATACTTCTCGATAATTTTAAGCCTTTGACAGCACAGCAAAGTTTGATTGGCCCCCCGATCCAAGAAATAAGATTGTAGATCCTTACTGGATGCAACAGATACAGCTTGCAGGCTGAGTGAACAAAGCTTAAAGAGAGTGCTCCTCGCTAACTAGACAAGAAAAATAATTTTTTTTTGCATTTTCACATTCTGTTTTCCTGGAACCACTGCAACTATTGTCGACACCAAACAGGTAACGAAACGTGGTACCGTCAAGGTGAAACCAATCTAATTGATTATGGACATAAGAAGTAATCGGGAGCCAGCTTCGCCTTCGACTTCAACATTAATGCAGCCATCTTTGTCGCCAGATTCGAGCCCGAGTACTAGTACACTAGCACGAATGTCTCAACATCATTCAGATAACGACCTGGAAGGTTATTACAAATCCGACCAAGATCAGCCACCTCCATTGCGTTTGGATGGCTTTGATCATGATAACACTAATGAATATACCAAGTTAAGCACATCCCATCAATCGCATCAGTCTTATGGAGCGCTAGGGAGTAGGACCCATTCTCCAATGCCTCAGCTATTTGGACAACCGTTTCAAACAGCGGCTCAAGAAGAAGAATTGAATGCACGTTTCGAGAATTTACAGGATATGCGACCTTATCACTTAATTGGCCATAGTGTGCCTTGGGCTGACTGGGCCCAAGTTATGAAAAGTGAAGCAGAGATTAACAGGATAAGCAACAAAAAAGTCCAGAAATATTACAGGCGTCAGAATCAACTGTGCCAACGTTATATGGAGATTGATGAATTACTAGATTCCGGTATTTCTTTGTCAATGTTGCGAGTATATGGGGATGACTTGCAACGGATACATCATGCACCTGAAGACCAGCGTCAAGGGGCCCCGGCTAACATCGATGTGGAAGGTTCACCGTTGGTGAATACCGGACAAAAAGAAGCGAGTGGGGTAGTAATGTTTGCTATTTATGTCAATTTTGTTGTTAATATTGTTCTGCTGATCGGGAAAGTGGTTGTAGCAGTGTTGACTAACTCATTGTCTGTTATTGCATCATTGGTAGACTCGGTGCTGGATTTCATGAGTACGTTGATTATATGGTTTTCAACCAGACTGGTAGAACAGAGCGATTGGCGAACAAAACACCTGTATCCTGTTGGAAGGAATCGACTAGAACCAATTGGTGTTTTGGTGTTTTCCATTTTGATCATAGTGTCATTTCTCCAGATTGCTAACGAAGCATTGCAAAAGTTATGGAAAGGAAACGGAGAAGTAGTAACATTGGGTACTCCATCCATCATTATCATGTCAATGACTGTGATTGTTAAAGTGTTTTGCTACCTATGGTGTCGTACTATCAATTCCAGCGCCGTCCAAGCTCTAGCGCAGGATGCAATGACAGACATTGTGTTCAACACTTTCTCGATACTTTTCCCATTAATGGGCCATTATACTAATATTTGGTGGTTTGATCCACTCGGTGCATTGTTTTTATCATGTTATATTATTTATTCCTGGGGTGGAACTGCGTTGGAGCATATCGATAATCTTACTGGAGCCGCTGCCTCTGATGATGATCGACAGGTTTTATTGTATGCTTCAGCTAGATTTGCAGAATCCATCCGACAAATCACTAATCTTTACGCCTATCATACGGGTGACCTAATTTTGGTTGAAGTGGATTTAGTATTAGACCGTTCATTGAACCTGAAAGACTCACATGATATCGGTGAGGCGCTACAGTATGCTTTAGAGACGCTGCCGTTTGTAGAGCGAGCGTTTGTACATTTAGACTACCGTACCGGTAATTTCACTGGCCACTTGGCGAACCAGTGATCTACTATATAATATATTATCCACGATTCTACTGTTTTTGCTTCTTTTTTTTAAAAAATGAAGACATTATCTGCAGGCGCATGTCGCATGGGTCGCGATATTGCTTCGTGCTCCGTTCCGACGACTCCCCACACTCTTACATCTAACCACGAGCAATGACCAGGGAAGTGCTACCAACGAACGTTCGGCCTGTGGACTATGCTATACAGCTGGCTCCGGATCTTGCTGCAAAGCGGTTCAGCGGGTCTGTGGATATCACATTGCATGTGAATGAGGCTACCAACCAGATTACGCTGAACAGCAATGAGCTGACCATTGGTACTGTGTACGCAACCGCGGATGACGAAGGAACTGAAGTGCCATTGAGCACTATGGTCGACAAGACCAAGCAGCGGGTGACGTTTGCTTTTGCCAGGGAGTTCGAGCCTGGGCTGGAGGTGCTGTTGAGTGTCGAGTTTGAGGGTGAAATCAAGGATAATTACTGCGGTCTGTACCGGTCTGTGAATATTGACGACAAGGGTGAGAAGCAGGACGTGGCGACGACCTTCATGTGTTCTACCGAATGTCGTAGAATGTTCCCATGCTTTGACGAGCCTGCGTTGAAGGCTAAGTTTAAGTTCACAATCTCCGCCGAACAAGAATTGACTGTGCTGTGCAACACTAGCGTGGAAAGCGAGCACGTTGATGAAAACAACAAAAAGGTGACCGTATTCAAGGAGTCTCCTCCGATGAGTACATACATTGTGGCACTCGCCATTGGCCATCTGGATTATGCAGAGAGCAACGAATTCCGGCTGCCGGTGCGAGTGTATGCATCGAAAGGACTGCAAGCTCGGTGCCAGTTTGCAGCAGACTTGGGGGCAAGGACCCTGGAGTTTTTTGAAAAAACTTTTGGAATTGAGTATCCGCTAGACAAGTGTGATATGATTGCGCTACAGGACTCTGTGGTTTCGGCCATGGAGAACTGGGGGCTGATCACGTTCAGAGCGTCTTGCGTGCTGTTTGATGAGAAGACAGATAGCGCTGACACAAAGTTGAGATGCAGTGAGGCAATCCATCATGAATTGGCCCACCAATGGTTTGGCAACCTGGTCACCATGGAATGGTGGGACGGGATTTGGCTCAACGAGGGATTCGCTACCTGGATGAGCTGGTACGCCTGCAACGCGTTCAACCCTGAATGGAAAGTGTGGGAACAGTATGTCCAGTCTACGCTGCAGAGATGTCTGTCGATGGACGGATTGCGGTCTTCTCATCCTGTACAGGTGGACGTTGCGCGTGGCGAGGAGATCAACCAGATTTTTGATTCCATCTCGTACGCCAAGGGGTCTTCTGTGCTGAAGATGATTGCGAGCTTCATCGGGGAACAGGATTTCCTCGAGGGAGTCTCGGCCTACTTGAAGAAACACCAGTATGGCAACACCAAGACTGACGATCTATGGCAAGCCCTGGCGGACCAATCTGGCAAGGATGTTGGCGGAATCATGACCAAGTGGACCAAACAGGTTGGATATCCGGTCTTGACCGTCGAGGAGAACGGAAAAGGCGAAATCAAGATCCGCCAAAACCGATTCTTGAGCACTGGGGACGTCAAACCCGAAGAGGACTTGATTTATCCGTTGAATCTGGCCATAAAGACGGAAAATGGCACGGAGAACGTTCAAATGGACACCCGAGAGTTGACTGTTCAGGTGGACGGCGATTACAAGCTCAATGGCGGGCAATCCGGAGTCTACCGTGTTGTATATCCCCAAGCCCGACTGGACAGGCTCTCCAAGTGCGACTTCTTAACCGCAGAGGACCGAATTGGTCTGTTGACAGATTGCACTGCCTTGGCAAAAGCAGGATATCAATCAGCCACGTCTGTGCTTGCAATGATCACCAGTTGGAATGACGAGCCTGAAGCTACTGTATGGTCACAGATGGTCTCGTCGCTTAACGAGCTCATTGTCACCTTTGCCTTCTACGACCCTGACATCTGCACACGGTTGCGGGAAACCAAGCGTCGGCTGGTTGCGCCGCACGCCAAGGGGCTCGGGTGGCATTTCCACGAGTCCGACGATCTCTTGAAGGTACAGCTCAAGGCGTTGCTGTTTTCAGCCAGTGTCAGCGCTGGAGACGTCGAAATCGTCAAGGCTGCTTCCAAGATGTTCAAACACCACCCAGATGCCAACATCCGCGGCTCTGTCTACGCCGCTGCCATTCAGAAGGACCCGTCGTTGTTTGACGCACTACTGGCCGTGTTCAAGCAGCCTGAATCTAGTGCACAAGCCCTGGATGCTCTGAGAGCGCTGGGCAGACACCCGGACAACCATGACAAGGCACTTGGGCTCATTCTCGATGGCACAGTACGTGCCACGGACTCCCTGGATGTGCTGTATGGCGTTGGCCAAACGCCAAAGGGCGTGGAGAAGCTCTGGCAGTGGCTGACCACCGAGTGGGACGCCATTGAAAAGCTGTTTGCCAACACATGGAACGTAATGGGCAGGGTGATCCAATGCTGCACCTGTGGCAGCCCAGGAATGGTTGGCATGAGCACTGAGGAGCAGCTCAACGAGGTCAAGCGGTACTTCGAGTCCAAGAGCACCACTGGAATAGACATGGTTCTGGCCAATTCATTGGACACAATCGCCGCCAGAAGCGCATGGGCCCAGAGGGACGCAGATGCATTGAGAAAACTGTTGACTATGTAACTTACGAATCACGAATTGTTAAGTATGTAACTTAAAGGCTGTCTTCTTCTTTTTAAAAAAGAAGCAAAAACAGTAGTCGAATCGCGAATGCATTGAGAGAACTGTGAACTATGTAACTTAAAGCCTATCGTCTTCTTTTTTAAAAAAGAAGCAAAAACAGTAGACGATCACTGCACACCAAATTGAAGATCTGCTTCGACACAATGACCCCCTCCATGGGCTCCCATGTTGTCCAGAGCATGGCATACAAGTGCTGCATCAACAACACTGCTCAACACCCCTTCAGTAGCCCCTAACACGAACCAGCCAATGAATCCAGACAGTAACCCAACCGCGTAACCGTATAAACTACCTCCATTGGTGTAATTTGCAGCATGAACCCACCCTGCAAATCCCATGATCACCGCGGTCAAACCCCGAGCAGCAGCAAGCAACATCTTAGACAAGTGGTATGCAGCCCAATTGATCTTTGATGGTTGCTGTTCGCGTAGACTACTCAAGGTTCGAGATGCCTCAATCAACGGTTGAGAATTGACCACTGCTGTAGTCAGTGAAAGTGGATTACATACGCTTAGTGCAGAAGCTGACAAAATGTGATATAGAAACATCTGCGCTGCACTTACCAGTCTTCGAGGCAATACCATGAATGGTAGTCTGATCAATAGTCGAATCAGTGATGAATAACATATCGTGCCAAGCTGGGTGGTACCGGCATATTGGAATCCAGATTTAACAATAGCAATTGACCCCGGTTGAGGATAATCATGTCTGTGAAAATACCATTGAGAGATAGTTGCAGCAGTAGTTGCTCTCTGGAGCCCAGAAACTACTCCAAATGTCCACAAATACATCAGAACATACCAGATACCGAGGAGCCACGACTTGGAGTCAAGCTTCCAACCTCCATTCTGCAAGACATGACCCTGTAAAAACACTCTAGTAAACAGAGCAGTCCACAAAGCAGTAACTAGTAGAAACACACCAACAGTGGCAACTCCCATCACCATCAAAGGTGCATTGTCAGCAATCATCGTACAAGCAAGCTGAACTATGCCTATGCTGCGGCTCAGCGCTTGACGAGATTTATATAGAACATAGACCCACACGCCTGCTAAAACTAGGGGAATAAAACTAGAAAACCTCATGGCCTTGTCCTGAGATCCAAAACCTCCATCTGGAGTCTTGTAGCTCATTACCAGTGGATAAATCCACATAATAAATAGTCCTATAGGAACCGACACGATCGATCCGTACACCACTGCTGGAGCGAACTTCTTCATCGTGAAGATCCATAAGAACGATAGAATAACTGAAATGACAGTTGTTAATACTAGGTTACCTGAAGATGCCCGGATCACTGTGTACATTGTATCGCCGAGCGGCTTCTTTGGTACGTTGGTTTTCAACCATATTAGCATTGACGTAGCCAACAACATAGACACACCACCTATGTATATCGTGGCCCAAATGCTATCAAATCTAACGTTTTCATGAAGTAGTACCGAAGTTGTAACTTCTTGTGGCGGATCTAGTGCTAAGGAACCTTCTTCGTCCTGGTCGGGACGTAAATCTAACGGTCTAAATGGTTGCATTCCTTGCACCTCTACTGCTATATCAGCAGGAGGTTCACTATCAGTGTGATCATCGTCATCCTGTGGGTGTGTTGTGCTTGATTCACCCTGTTTGGATTCTAACTTGATACTATGCAAAATGCTATTATTACTTTCGTTGCTAGACTCCATGGTTTGCCACTTTGGTTCTAGATCATCTTCGTCGTCGTCTTCGTCGTCTTCGTCATCCTCATCCTTGTTAGTAGATTGTTTGCTAGCTACCTTGCTTTGTATCATCCTTGTGGGTCTAGAGGCAAACGATGATACCCATCCCCCTGGTCCTGTGCTCGACTTTTTACCGATTCTAGATGAATATAATGAAGGGCTCTCTTCATTATTATCTTCTTCCACGTCTTCTAATGCGCTATGGAACAGAGGAGCCGTTTCCCTATCTCCGTTCCTGGTTCCCGTCTGGCTTTGACTAAGGAACTTCGATGTATCTATAACGTAGGAGTGAGTATAATCCAAACTATTCGGTACGTACATTCTGAAAACATCCTAAACTAGAGCATAAAGATCAAGTACTGATAGAACCTTTCTGTAGCTGCTGTGGTAATAATGGTGATAATGATGCGATATGTATGAATGGTGACTGACTGACTAGTAGGTAGTGAACGGAACTCCGATTGCCTACGCTTTCTTTTGTACTGCTGACTAGTCACGTACCGTACGTCCCTTTGATCCAGTTTCTAGTCTCACTTCCACTGTTGATTTCCTTATCTGACGCTACCCGCAATATTAAAGTGTGCGAATCCGCCTGCCGCTTAGTATTCTTCGATCACCTGCTTCCTTTTGTCCCAACATCGGGTGCGCCTCCTGGGAATCGGAATCGGTATCGGTATCGGTGTCGGTCGGCAGCAGCGCCGACTTTCCTTTCCCTACCTACCGCCTTACTAGCACCAAAGTCGAAGCCAAAGCCAAAGCCGAAGCTCAAGCTTAAGCGCACTGAAGATAACGTGAGAGTAATTTCTCTGTGTGAAGACAGACATTTTTTATATATATCATCCAAGGTTAAGGGATATCCCACCCACTACATACATTCTTTCACTCGGTTGACTCCCTATTATATATACCAATACCACAGATATGGTTCGAACATGGGATTATATTGCAAAAATAGGTAAGTTTGATTCTCGTTGAACAAAAGCTAACATAAGGAGAGGGGATGTACAGTAATGATTGGAGATTCGTAAGTGCAATATTAGGCTAGTATGTAAGATTGTTAACGAAGATGAAATGATACAGCGGTTGCGGGAAATCGTCATTAACTATTAGGTTGACAGATGATAGATTTTCACCTGTGCATGATGTGACATTGGCAGCAGAAATTGGAGCCAAAATCATACCAGTTGGAGAGAATGATGAAGAGAATTTAAAATTGCAAATTTGGGATACGGTGAGTGTTATATAGAGTAGAAGAACCGAACTAATATGGGCAAATATTACGAACAGGCGGGTCAAGAGCATTTTAGATCAGTGACAAGGTCATATTTTAGAAATGCAGCAGGATGCATTTTAGTTTACGATGTTACACGCATGGATACCCTAGAGCATGCAAAACAGTGGTTAGATGATGTACGAGCACAAGCAGATGAGGATATTAGCATATGTTTAGTTGGTAACAAGACCGACTTGGAGGAACAACGAGAAGTTACTACCGAGGAAGCAGCACAATGGGCTTCAGACAATAATATTGAACAATTTGTAGAGACATCAGCAAAGACGGGTGATCAAGTTGTACATGCTTATACATTACTCGCAAAGGAGATTCACAACAAAATTGTACAGGGCAAATATGATCTTAATGACAAATCGCATGGCATCAAAGCCAACCAGAACAACGGAGGTAATAAAATAAACCTAGCTGTGGATAAACAAAAACGGGCGGCATCTGGATGCTGCTAAATATATATTTCCTTTCGTAATAATACTTGTATTTTTAGTGTTTAGTGTGTGAGCCGCACGTCAGCACCCTGGATCGAGGAATCGATCGAGCACTGTTTTTTTGCTTCTTTTTTTTTAAAAAAGAAGAACACTACAATAACACTACCTACTCTTTACCGGTGCTGACCATAGTCACAGGGTCAGCTCGAGCGCCCCATTCGGCCCACGAACCGTCGTAGATCTTGACCTTCTTGTCAGAAATTTGGTTCAGGGCGTTTTCCAGCACACATGCAGTGACACCGCTGCCACACATGGCGATTGTTTCCTTTGATGGGTCGATCTTGGACCGGAAGATTTCCCTCAGGGCTTCTGGGGACTTGAACGTCTTGTCATCGTTGTAGATGGTAGCGAATGGCACAGACTTTGCGGTAGGCACATGACCAGAGGCTACGCCAGGTCGTGGTTCGGCAGCCTTGCCTTCGAATCGCTCTGCTGGTCGAGCATCGATGATGTTGTACTGCTCAATCTTGGACTGGTCTGCCACAATCTCCCGGAGCTGTTCATACAGAACCACCACGCTGTTGTCCAACCCGGGCGATTGGTAGGTAGAAGGCTCGACGGCAGCCGGTTCACCAGTTTCCACGGGATATCCCTCCTTTTTGTACAGTGGGAAGTTGTCCAACAGCAGCGAGTTGGTGTGCTGGAATGCCCGTAGCATCCAGTACACCCGTGGGCTCGAGAAGTTGCCGATCGCATCGTAGACCACGACGAGATCATCGTTCTGGATGCCCAATTGGCTCATGGCCCTGTCAAAGGTGGACTGGTCGGGCATCATGTGAGGATACGGATTCTCAGTGTCCCTGACCTTCTCGATGTCAAAGAACCGTGCTCCGGGGATTCGTTCTGTCATGTACAACTCGTGGCCGGTCTTTCCCCCAGACTGCACTGCGGGATTCAGGAACCACGAGCCGTCCAAGGGAACGATCCTCGGAATGGTGGTGTCCTTGGTCAACGAGACGAATTGCGATGGTGAAATGGGCTTTCGAGCCTGAACAAGGTCCTTGGCTAATCCTCGTAGCATGTTTTGGTGTGTGTTGTCAGTGACAGAGACGAGATTGGGCTCTTATATGCATTGAGCTGCGGCCCCTCGCGACTGAGACACTCGACCTTGGGTGTCTTCTTTTTTAAAAAAGAAGCAAAAACAGTAGACCACTGGGGATATAACTAACACCAAAACACCTGCTAGGCTACCGCTTTTTGCTTCTTTTTCTGGAAAAAGAAGAACATTACCCTAGACAAACTCTCTTCTTTTTTAAAAAAGAAGCAAAACAGTCTATGAAAATAACTTTTGTTGTGCTACATAAAATCGAGTATAAAGAATTAAAACACTACAGAATGCAAAAGAATATGTAAGTAGAATATTAAATAGGTAGTTGAGCTTCAGAACTAGCTTCAGTCAATGCTGGTAAATGCGAAGAGCCCGTGTTGGATGCAGGTGGCGGCTCTAGTGTTTGTTGTTGTTGTTGTTCGTTAATTGGTTTCAATGTCTTAGTGGCAGCTTTGTCACTAACGACATTCTTGATGAAATTCAGAAATCTGTCTCCGTATTCAACCGCTGGGATTGCTGAAATGGTAGGTCTCGCATGTGACAGTCCCTTCCAGAACGTTTCGACTCGCTTTTGAAACGTATATGGAGTCAGGCAGTCAATGATTCCGAGGTAGTATATCTCGCCTAAATCATTGTCATTTTCATCAGTTGATCGATAACCTCCGCTATCAGCGTAAAACTTAAAGTCCCGTCTCATGTACTCGTCAAATGCAAAATCAATTGCATTCAACGCGGTCGGAGAAGTTGCGTTCAAGGCTTTCCTTAACTCGGCGGCCTTTGACTTGGACAACCCGCTGAGTTGTTCGCTAGGTTCAAACACACTGAGAGTAGAATCTCGAATGTGCTCGCTGTTACCCTTGTTCAAGTCATGAATACCAATCAATAAAGAGTAATCCATAATGTTTAGCCTCTTCAAGAGCGCCACATCGATCTCTAGTTGCTTGATAAAGTCTTGCTTCTTCTTAGGACCCAGTTTGATGGATTCATCATGCTTTAACCAATTCAAATCTTTAAACACAACACTTCGTTTGGCATTCTCTTTGGACTCGGGTAGATACCGCCCCAAAGTAGAGCCTTTCAAGTCATATGTACGATGAATATCCCGATGCGCTGGAAAGAGATTGTTCATGACAATGAAATGGATCTTTCTGCCAAATGGTAATTTGACTCTATGCAAACCGTAGAATTGAGACACCAAAGTGTTTGGATTGTTCTTCACATGAGTATAGTACTCTTTGAGAATCTTTCTCAACATTTTGTGCTCCTGGTGGTGAATGGTCTTGATGATAAACCGGTAATCTCTCGAAAAATAGAAAAAAGATCCCGATTTACCAGGAGACCCCAGTTCACTTACAATATACTTTGATGTCAACGATATCAAGTAGTCGGCCGGATCTAATCTAAATAGCTCCCTCAAATGTCGAAATACATAAGGAGCATAATCCTTGAACTTGAAATCGTATTTGGCACTTGGTGTCAACTCATTTCCAGTAATATCGAAAGCTAGCTTGTGTCTTGCAGTGAAATCTGCATCCGTCAAATCATGATTCACTTTTGCATTACATCTTGAAACTGAAACACGGATACCTGTCAACATGTTGTATGCGGTAGCAAAATTTTGGTCCCCTTCTGATACCTTTGTACCTACCAACACACGTTCATCTTCCAAGAATTCTCTTCGTTTTCGTTTGGATTCCCGTTGGGCCACAATTAGTTCTCGTAGTCTTTCAATGTCTTGGGCCGAAACACTACTACTTTCATCAATATGCACAGAGTTTGTAGAAACTCCCTGGCCGGCCAAACTTCGTCTACGAGAGAAAGAAAAGGAAGGCCGGTGATGCGAATGTCCTGCAGATGTGATGGTTCTATAAAGTGAATGAGAAGTTGATGCATTTGAAACTTGGGACGAAATTGATGCTCTATTAGTTGAAAAGTTGTTGTTTTGTTTTTTGGGTGCTGTTGCAATAACAGTTGACGATGATTGTGGTTGAGTTGTGACAGGAGGTGGAGGAGGAGGAGGGGGAGGTTGCATGGAAGTATTATTGTTGTTAGTATTTCTAGAAATTGCCGAAGTAGAAGAGGATCGTTTGCTCAACATTGGCAATGAAGTGCTTGAAGAAGACGGCGATTTTGGCAAATGTTGCTGAGAAACCGAATTGGATGCATTATATTCCCCTGACTTTCTACCGTTGTTGAATGGTCGTGTAAAATTCGTAGATGTCGACGGGGTGATTGGTGACAATTGAGGTGAAACATTATTATTGTTAATGGGCGGTGCAGCAGAAGCAGATGTAATAGTACCAGGGCTAACAGTGCCACTACTGGTACTGTTGCCATTTGGAATTAACACACTTGGATGCTTTCTTGTGCTGCTGCAACTCACCGCTGTAGGAGTCGTTGCCTGACTCCCGTTCACATACTTCGGTGGTTTGTTATCCACGGTTTTCAACCCACTGTTGCTATTAAAATACCCGTCTTCATCTTGCTTGTCGACAACATAATGCTGCTCTTGAGAGTCCACACTTGTCGCCAGCGATGACATGGATCTCGCTGACGAAGTACGTTCGTAGTCGTCTGCCGTTTCGTCTGATGAATTTATAGTATTTGGATATACAATGTCTTGACTCTCAATAGGATCGAATGAAAACTGCTGCGGTGGTAATTTTGGAGGAGACTGTGCCAACATCACTTTAAACTATTGCAAACAACTCTCGGTGATATTGTAGTGGTCCACTGCGCCTCTCAAACAAACAACAAAATAATTTATAGATAGTTTTACTGTCAAACCCGTCAAAATATAGCACACACTTACTCAGTAAGGTAGTCAACTAAGTAACGAATGTCCTCAACAACCAGTTGTTTACACACAAGTTTATCTCTGTCGCAAAAATAATGCACGCCCTATCCCTGTTGTTTTTGAACTCAACTCCACAGATATAACGATTGGTCGCGCACGAGACAACAAACTAACAAAATGAATGAATGAATGAATATGAAATATAAAAGTGTCGTGACTGTCCCTTCGTTCAGTTCCTCACGACTCCGGGTGGTGGTGGTTGGTGCTTGGTGGTGGTGTTTTGCAGCGGCTCGTTGACTGATTGGCAGGTGTTGTATGTGAGGATGGCAGAAAAAAAATAGAAAAAAAGGGAAGCCAAGTCAAATTTTTTCTTAGGTTGCCGACATTGGGACCGACGCCGACCGCCGACCCACCGACCCACCCATCAGCATCCCAGCCGGGTTCCAAGAAATGGCATGGCATTGCGTGGCACGAAGGCGTTTGGGGCATGAGATTTCACCATTCGATGTGGCTGGGCATCGCCCGCGCACACACACACGCACCCACACCGCGTCTATCCCCTAAAAGAATCACGTGCAAGTCACGCTATCCAGGGCTCCTTCGATATCACAGATGCCTGGCTTTCTTCTTTTTTAAAAAAGAAGCAAAAACAGTAGACAATTGGAATAAACGGACCGCTGGCTATCTAACGGTGGTCCCGGTTTTTGCTGAAAATGCCCGAAACATCGTTTTTGGACCCCCAAACGGGCTCCACGTTACATGGTGCCTGCCTGTCAAAGCGAGGATGGCACGTTTTCTATGGATTACACCTTTTTTCCAAAGAAGATCCAAAATAATTAGACAATTGGAATATACAGACGTCACTCTATCTAGTGATACTCTCAATTTTGTTCAATTCTGTTCACCTTTTTTGGACCCTAAAACAGGCTCCACCCCAAATGGTGCCTGCCCATTTTCTTAGCCTTTCAGGGCCAGAATGGCGACTTTTCTAAGGATTACACCTTTCTTCCAAAGAACAAGCAAAATAATTTTGACAATTGGAATATACATACATCACCCCATCTAATAATACACTCGTTTTGCTCCAAAAGTGCTCGGAACATCGTTTTACCCCCCCCCCCCCTAAAAGTGCTCCACCTCACCTGTGCCTTGCCCCAACGTCTGCTGTTTTTGCTTCTTTTTTAAAAAATAAGAACGCCGCCGGAATCGCCATGTCTCTGGCGATGAGCCGCACTCAAAATTGATTTACTATACTATACTATACACGGTTAGCAGAGGGCGATCCACTCGTCGAGATCCATGTTCTTGATGATGGTAGAAAAGTCTTTCGACCCGTCAGCGTTGCAGAAGTCGTCCCGCTCGGTAGCGGTCACTGTGTTCTTCTTGTCGACGTACTCGACGTGGAATACAGGCTTCTTGTGGGCAATGAACTTGGAGTAGACGTCACACTCGTCCTCGGCCGCACACTGTTCATTGACGCACCATTGCATGTTATCGATCACCTTGTCAATGATGTCGCCGGCGTTCTTCAGGCCCACAGCAAGCCCTCGGTTGTGACTTTCATCAGCAAGCCAGTTTACATAATCAATTGCATCCTCCTGTTGCAAGTCAAGCCCGTTTTTGTTGTCATAGCCATCAACGTTGTCTGGATCAACACCATTGCACTTCTTCTTCTTGGCAAGATCCAACCGCGACTTCATGATGGATCGAACATTGTCGCTGTTGGTATCCAACCATCGTTCTCCTTCCCAGCCCGACAATGGGTCACCCAAATCGTCAGATTTGAACTTTTTGGCATCTGGTCGCCACTCCTCGTAGCTTCCGGCCGAAAAATAGCACACGACCTTCTTTCCCTTGCCCTGAAGCTCGTCAATTATCGACTGTGGAGTGTCAAACAGATCGATGTCAAACACATCAACATCTAACGTAGTGTTTTCTAGCTTGTGATACAGTTCATATTGCCAGGTAGTTCCTACCTTTGGCTTCCAAACATTTTCACTATGCATCTCTTTTCGTACACACAATCCAAATGCCAGCCCAAGGCTGACACCTAATGCAAGGATAAACAACATTAGTCCGTACAGTATCAGTAGTTTTTTTCTGGGTAGTTCGAACTTGTATTTATACAAGGTCACCATACGACGCCCTGTTTTGCCTTCTTTAGTGCCACGAAGCGGCGTAGTAGACGATGGAGGAGGAGAAGCCGGAGGCACTGGCACCATTTGTCTGAAACCTCAATGCTTAAAACGTACGAAATAGGCAATTTAAGTTATAAATAAACCTGTAAAGAAGGCACTTAACCTATAGCACAAAAACGATGTATTAATAAAGAAAGACAACCTTGCAGTTGCAGCTTTAAAATGTACCCTGGCACCGTCTCCACCAAATTGCCGAGTATTGACCCTATGACTTTACTTTTAAATTCATTGTCAAATTTTTTTAAGGGGCCACCACCCTAGATCGATCGCACGATCTACTGTTGCCGTTGCGTTTTTGCTCACAGCTCAACTCACATGATATGCATCTATTACGTAGTTGTTTTGCGTGTGTGGCTCTCTAAACGGCGGGCCCACCACGTCGGAATTATACACTAATTCTTTGATTACCATGTACGGCATGTGCGTAGTTTTATTAAAAGACCAATCCCATGGTTTATGCTTGGTAGTATCTGGGTGGAGAAATGTTGTATAGGTTAGGGGGCTTTGCTCAGTGACTCACCCAATAATAAGGTCTACCGAGCTAATGCATACATTCTAACACAGAATGTCTTAGAGTCGTATAAGAAACCCGCCGCAGCCGGAAGCCGCAGTGGGAGCCGCAGCCGCAGCGACTCATTGGTTGGTCGCTTGGTTGCATCGATCCGAATCCCTAGCTCCGCCGCACATATTATAAATCACCAGAGAATGAAAGAAAATAAAGCAAATAGATTGCCCACCTTTGTTCCCGGGTTCTGGAACAGGTTCCCCGTGGTCCATGGTACTACAATTCAAGTTCCAATTCCACAGGCGTCCAACGCTTCAGCACTTCAGTATCACATTTGTAGATAAATCCCTCAGCCGGCCGTATCACACTAATCCCGTCATGCAATAACCCTCGGGTCTTGGCCATCCAGCTGGCTCTTCGTTCTAGCATGTCTTGAACATAAAGAGTAATGCCGGGATTTCTCATGACAATCCTATGAAGACAGTTCAGCAAGCTCTCCCGTGTCTCAAGTACACTTATATCGACTAGGAGCCACTCTAAGTTTTTCAAAACCCCTGCCAAGTGTAGCATTCCAAGAGCTTGTGTTCCCTGGGCCGGGTCGCCTGGAATAGCCAATTCCTTCACCGGTTTGTCGATTATTAGAGATTTTATGTTTGGATTGTACAACTTTTCAATTACATCGGGCTCCATTGATTCGCATCGCAGTTGCTCGATTGGGCAGTATGACAGATCGACTGGAAACCCTCCGGTGTAATAACTAATATACAGTCTCTCAAGATTCGGAAATCGCATCCTTTTGAAGATGGATCCTCCTAGCGTATCAACCATCAAATACCGTACCTGTGGGTATTCAACAGGTGGTCCTGTGAACTTGTTGCGATCAAACAATGCCAAGTCTTGCACACTGTTTGGTAACCAGTCGTAGCTGTTTGAATTCTTGATATCAAATGGTCGCAGCATTAGAGTTTTAAGATTGCCATTACGCGGTAGAAACGATTCAAGAACCTGGGCATCAACTTCAGTTGGAACCGATACACATATTTCCAGTCGCTCGATTGTCAACGGTAGTTGTCCGCTAAAGTATTCAATCAATGGCTGCAGTTGATCAGACTGCTTTTTAACTACTACCCACTTGAAAATTTTCAGGTTCATCAGAGGAATCTTAATCCCCTTACTGGAGGATGAAACTCCTTCTATTTTCAAGTTTGTTTCAACTTGAGGTAGTCTATCTAGCAATTTCCGTAGAATAGGCATCTTCCCCACTCCATCTACATCGACAAATAGCTCCATTTTAATTATTCCCGTCAATAAAGCGCGGAGGGTTCGCGTAAACAGCCAATTAACCATATCAAAGTTGCTACACGTCACAATGTAATTATCCATTGCAACTTTCTGTGCTGCGGGATGGAAATACTGTGTTTCCAGTGTGAACACCCTCACTAATGGTAGGACATTCTGCAATGCTCCACTCACTATCCCTTGACAGAAATCTCTTAGGTTGCTCTGATCAATCTTCATGCATCTCAAAGGAGCCCGTCGTTTGGCCATAAACGAACGTTCATCACTTACATCATCAAGCTCATCCGTAGGATGCATGAAATAAATCGGAGGATCCCCAATATCGATCACGTCTAAATGCAAATGATACCACGACTTGTACGATAGAACCTGGCGAAAGTGTCGTGCTGTAGACTGTAGATCTATTAACGTTTTCATATCCAGATAGTCTGCTATAGACTCCAATATTTCAACAGGTACTTCTGTTAAAATACCGGGCATTTCGGTCTCTTCGACTCGCATTTCTGTCTATTATTAATATTAATAACTCTGTCTGGTATCGACTAATCGCAGGCAGTTCCAACCCTTGCGACACTGGCACAGCCGAGACATTTATCAGCGAGCATCAAAATATTTCGTAAGCAACCGCCATAAACGTTACGTAATATCTCAGAACTCCTGCTGGCGGCTGAAAAAAAATTCCACCATCACTATTGATTATCTATTGATATCAAGAATACAGTAATGTTTCAAGTCAGCGGGTGGTCTTTGCCCAATAAAGTAGCCAAAGAGGCTCCTAAGAAGAAGGATAAGAAAGATAAAAAAGACAAGAAGAAGCCAGTAGATCAAAAACCTAAACAGAAGAAAGACAAGAAGCGAAAACGAGAAGAGCCATCACACGAAGATCACGAAGATGGTGAAGATACCAGTAAAAAGACCAAGACTAAGGCCCCTGTTGAGGATGTTAAGAAGCCAGAGGCTCCAAAATTGACTCCCTTGCAACTCAAGATGAAAGAAAAGCTGTCGGGATCACGATTTCGATGGATCAATGAGCAATTGTACACTAGTAAATCCGAAGCAGCAGTGAAATTGATTGAAGAAAACCCCGAAATGTTTGATGAATACCATACAGGGTTTAGAAGTCAGGTTCAGTCATGGCCAGAGAACCCAGTAGACACGTTTATCGGCCAGATCAAAGCACGATTGAATAAACCTGTAAGTGCACCAGGTGGACTACCCGGTGATCGAGATGGCAACATTGTGATTGCGGATATGGGATGTGGAGAAGCACAACTAGCGCTTGATGTTAGTAAACTAAAGGGTCATGGTAAGAGCAAGAAAGCAAAATTTGAGGTGCATAGCTTCGACTTGAAGAAGGCAAATGACAGAATCACTGTTGCCGATATCAAGAATGTTCCATTGCCAGACGAAAGTGCTCATGTAGTTGTATTTTGCCTCGCCCTTATGGGAACTAACTTTCTGGACTTTATCAAGGAAGGTCTTCGAATCCTGAAGCCCAAGGGAGAGATTTGGATTGCTGAGATCAAGAGCCGGTTCGTGGAGAACGATTACACCAAATTCGTAGATACACTGAAGAACCTGGGGCTTCTGCACAAGACTACGGATGATGAGAATAAGATGTTTGTTAGATTCGAGTTCTTCAAACCTCCGAAAGAGATTGCTAACGACATTGAACGTAAAAAGAATGCCAAGAAGCGGTTTGTCGACGAGGACGACCACACAGGCCAGGCCGAAGGCGAATGGCTGCTCAAACCATGTATATATAAACGTCGCTAAATGTAGTAGCTCTGCCACAGTTTTTTTGTCCACCTGAAGCGTTAATCACTCCCCAACGTCTACTGTTTTTTGCTTCTTTTTTTAAAAAAAGAAGAACCCACCCTAGTTCCACCATTATCGCTAAGCGTAGTAGCTCTGCTACTGTTTTTTGCTTCTTTTTTTAAAAAAAGAAGACCACCACCCTAGTTGTACCGGTTCGCGATATTTTCCAACGTTGCATCACGACACACGCAATGAGCACCCCAGCCCGGATCAAGGTATATCTAGACACAAGCAACCACTTGCTAACTGTAGGACTATTCGTAGAGACTTGAGCAGGACGTGGTGAACCGTATTGCGGCCGGCGAAATCATCATTGGCCCATCCAATGCGCTGAAAGAGCTGCTGGAAAACGCAATAGATGCCGGCAGTACGCGCATCGAGGTGGTGTGCAAGGAAGGAGGACTGAAGCTGCTGCAAATCACAGACAACGGATCAGGTATCAGCAAGGAAGATTTGGCGATACTGTGCGAGAGGCATACTACCTCGAAGCTGACCGATTTGCACGATCTGGATAGCATTGCTACTTACGGGTTCAGAGGCGAGGCGCTGGCCAGTATATCGCACATCTCGCACTTGACAGTGACTACTAAAACGAGCGACTCCTCGTGTGCATTTAAAGCCAAGTATGTCGACGGCAAGATGCTGGACGGTAGTCCGAAGGCGATTGCAGGCAACACAGGTACCCAGTTGACGGTAGAGGACCTGTTTTTCAACTACGAAGCTCGGTTGAGGGCGTTCAAGAATGGCAATGAGGAATACCAGAAGATTCTGGATGTAGCGGGAAAATATGCTATTCATTCGTCCGGGATCAGTATCTCTTGTAAGCGCCATGGCGACAGCCATCCCGCGCTGTCTGTTCAGAAACAGTGGGACACTGTAGACAGGATCCGGTCGTTCTACGGGTCGTCGATTGCTAATGAGCTAATGCAGGTAGATATTGCTAAAAACGATACACTTGGAGTCGTAAAGGGCGTCTGCCAAGTCACCAACGCCAACTATTCGTCCAAGAAGACCATGCCTTACATCATGTTTATTAACCACAGACTGGTCACTTGCCAGCCATTGCAACGTGCATTGAGCCAAGTGTATTCAATGTTTCTACCCAAGGGAGGTCATCCTTTTGTGTACTTGTCTCTGGAAATCGTTCCCTCCAATGTGGATGTCAACATCCACCCCACCAAGCGAGAAGTTCGGTTCTTGAACGAGGAAGAGATTGTGGACTACGTGTGCACGACTGTCCAAGAGGCCCTGGGACAGGTAGACTCTAGCCGTGCTTTCAAGACTCAAACTGTTCTCCCGGGGTTCTCGTCAGCTGCTACGCCGTCTAAAGTGTCTGCTGCGGCTACTCCTGCTAAATCGTCACCTTATGCTTACCACCAAGTGCGGACTGACTACAGCCAGCCGACAATCACCACGTTGATGAATTCGCAGATGGCTCGCATGAAATCCACCCCATCGAAGAATGCCTCCAAAAGAGATTTCGAACCTGTGAGACTGGCATCAGTGGCAAGCTTTCGCAAGCAGGTTGTTGATGATGTGCACCGGTCATTGACTCAGATCGTTGCTGAGCATTCGTTTATCGGAGTCGTAGACTACTCTAGAAGACTGGCTGCCGTGCAGCACAACATAAAGCTATATCTTATCGACTATGGTGCCCTAGGTAGAGAGCTCTTCTACCAAATCGCGCTAGCGGAGTTTGGTAATTTTGGCACGGTTGAGCTCGAGGAACCAATTCCGATGCTGGAACTACTCCAGCTAGCTACTGAAGAAGAAGGCGAAGCAGAAGTCATTCTGGAGCTCTTCAAACTGGAAGACAAGCGTGCAATGTTGGAAGAATACTTCTCAGTCACGTTTGATGATCGTGGTGAAGAGCTATTTCTCAAAACGCTGCCCATGCTATTGGCAGGTTACACACCGCCTCCTGTTAGCTTGCCGGGGTTCTTCATTGCTATATCTAAAGCGGACTGGAACGAGGAGGACGATTGTCTGAAGACCATTCTCAATGAAATTGCAAACCTGTACACTCCGGAGAGCTTGCCAGATGAAGAATCCGAATACGAAGACGAACGGAGCGACCTGGCATCCAAGCTGGAACATGTCATCTTTCCGGCCGCCAAGAAACGCCTAACAGCACCCAAATCGCTTTCATCAAGCGTAGTCGAGGTTGCCAGCTTGCCAGGGTTGTACAAAGTGTTTGAACGATGTTAATAGAACCGCAGAGTTGAGCCGCGCCCGCCGCACGACGACATGCGGGCGCAAGCTTGCGCTGTTCCCATGTACCCCAGCCAGGGAAACTCTCAAACAACGACAGGGCAAGCATTGTCGTTCATTGTCCCCCTCATTCTCACTTTCAAAAATCGAATTCAAAATGAGCCTACGTGGGTTGGTGCGAGTTTGTGCACAGTCGAGGTGTTCATATCCGTTGAGATGTCGACCCATGGGCAATATCAGATTCCAGTCTTCTTCAACGCTGCAGGAGGCGGGAAAGTTGAGCGAATCAGAAAAGGTTAGTATGGATACTGATAGCGACGAGTTGGAAATTACCACCGGTATGATTGGCAAGGAGCGTAACGAAACTGTGCTCTACTTTGACAATTTGTATCCTAAAATCTCGCAAATTGAGCAGCTAGGTTGGGCTGTAAACCGAGTGCTGGGTTTGGGCACTGACAATCTGACCAAGATACTGTCAGAAAAGACTGCGCCACGAGATTTGCCTGTCAGTATATCCAAAATTATTCCCCGTGAAAAGGACGGTGGGGTGTTTGTTAAATTTGCAGTCGATGAAACGAGTTCAACCACGCCACAAGAGGCTGAACAGAGTCTTATAGAGCACTATGGTCAGCATGTTTATAGACCGTGGTACAAGCTTCCTTTCAACCCCGTACGAGTATTTCCTGTGCGTGGAACTCCCTGGATTGAAGACTTGCGAAGGTCTCAAAGCAATAAGATCAAGGTTGCGTTTGGTGGCGATGATTTGTCTCAGGAGGCATTGTATTCTGTCATGAGAAGATATGGCCCTATCGTAGACATCATTCCACCAGCTCCTGGAGATAGTGCTCCACGCTGTGCGGTAGTATCCTTCAGCAAACTCAACGACGCAGCCACAGCCAGAAACTGTGTTAACGGTCTGTCCCTGCGTAATGGTAAGACAAAGCTGCATATTTCGTTTGTCCCATTTGAAAAGAAGAATGCCATCAGAGATTGGATCGTAGATCACCCTAGAATAGTTATCCCAGTACTGGTTGCATTGCTGGCTACGATGGCTGTGATTATTTTTGAACCTATTAGAGTGTATTTTGTCCGTCACAAGATTACCGGGCAGCTTGTCACTTTAGAGCGGTATCCTACGTTGAACTGGATCAAGAATCGAATTGTTTCGGTCTTCTCGGGACTTGTTTCCCAGGTAAGAGGGTCCATTAGTAGAATTGGGTTATGGAAGGAGTCTTCTGAAGGATTCGATGATTTCTGGGAAGAAAGACGAGCTGCCATTGGTTCATTGAAGCAATGGATTGACGAAGGTGCAAATACATTCGTAGTAGTTCACGGGCCCAGAGGAAGTGGTAAGCAAGACTTGGTGTTCAAGCATGCATTGGCAGAACGCAATAACATCCTCACAATCGACTGTGATACTCTTGTCAAAGCACGGTCAGATTCTGGATTTATCAAGACTGCTGCCAGTATGCTTGGCTACTATCCAGTGTTTTCATGGATGAATTCAATCACCCAGTTTATGGATTTGGCAGTACAGGGTCTTACTGGACAAAAGACAGGGTTTGCCGAAAGTATCGAGACGCAATTCAAGAACATGCTCTCGACTACCGCATCGGCCATCAGTCAAACAGCGATGGAAAAGAAGGGTGGTCTTGATACATCAGATGAGAACTATTTACAATTACACCCGGAAAATAAGCCAGTAGTTGTCGTTACACATCTCGTATCAAAGAGCGAGGAGTCCAACGCTTTTGTATACAACCAGGTTGTGGAATGGGCCGCAACTTTGATTCAAGCCAATATTGCACATGTCATTTTTGTAACTGATGATGTCGGATATGAAAAGGTCTTGAATGATGCGTTGCCAAACCAGATTTTCAAGTTGTTGCCCGTAGGAGATGCAAATACTGAAAGTGCAAAGGCATTCGTAGAGAAGCAATTCAGGGTTCAGCAGCAGGAAGCCGAACGAAAACAGGAGCAAGGCGTTGATGATGACGCGGAAAAAGAGGTGAAAGAACCTGTTTCGCTCGAGGGACTTGACGAGGCTTTGCTACCCCTGGGCGGTAGAATGACTGACTTGCAAGCTTTTGCCAGAAGACTCAAGTCCGGTGAGACACCTAGCGAAGCTCTCGAAGACATGATTGAGCAGGCAAAGATAGAAGTACTGCAAATGTACGTCATGAAGCCGAGTGGTGGCTGGAGTAAGGAACAAGCATGGACCCTGATCAAGCTGCTAGCATCAGCTGATTCTTCTAAAACTGTCAAGAAGAAGCAGCATTCACTGTTTGGCGGGAATGACGAGAAAGCGGCGGAAAAATCTAGTAATTCAGAGACCAAAATGCCGGAAGTCGCGATGGAGACCCTGGCAAATGATTCCAACTTTGCCTCACCTGACAGCACTGGTGCATTGAGCGAGTTAGAGCACGCAGAAATGGTGTCTCTTCACAGTGTTGGTGGTAGAATCATTTCGGTTAGAGCTGGAAAACCACTGTATCAAGCTGCGTTTAAAGCTCTGGTGCATGACCGAAATCTGAACGCATGGATGGAATCTCATTTGATCAACAATTTGATTGCACAAGAAAATGCTACCATTAAGAGCCTGGAAACAGAACTGACTCAATTGGCAGTTATGCCTAACAAGAATGAAATCAAGGTTCGAATTGACTATGTAGCCAAGAAGCTTTATGCGTCCCAAAAGCGGATAGAAGCATTTGAAAAGCAGTGGGCAGATCAGCAAAAGATTCTCGGTAAATAGATTATGTAAAATATTATTGACCCCAGCGATGATCTTCTTCTGTGATCTCATATTTAGCAAACTTTCTGGCAGAAAGCTTTTTCATGAACATGATATCCAGTTCTTCAAATGTACGGCCCTTCGTCTCTGGCAATCTGAACCAGCACCATAGACAACACAATGTCGACAGTCCACCGTAGAACAGTGAAGTTTTACCTCGCCAATTCAACGCAGTTGGGTTCAGCATGTACGGTGTGGCTACCGACATTACAATGATGCACAATGCGTATGCTGTCATTCCGATTGAGACGGTCTTTTCACGGAGTCGTGAAGCAGAAACTTCGCCAATTATCGAATAAGTCACGGGTGCATTTGAGATTTGCCAAGCAAAGGACCAGAATATCATCAGTGAGGCTTGGGCAAACGAGATGTTAGGTTCAGTGGCATCTTTAGAGAGACCCAAGAATCCAATGACCCACATGGTAACAGTCTGGACTATTAATCCATAAAAAAACAGCGGGAATCGGTTATATTTGGCGATCAAAAAGATTGCTACCAGACAAGCCGCACAGTTGATACCGGTGTTTCCAACCCCTAGTTTGAATGCCTGTTCTGAATCGAGGCCTGCTTGTTCAAAGAAATACGTACCACCCATGTTAGAACCATTGAGAGATTGAATGGACCATACTGCGCAGCAAATCTCGGTTCGTCGCAGATTGGTGCCTTTAAAGCAATCCCAGTAAGTAGCCTTTTCAGATTCCTCTTCTTCCAATTGATTCGTTCTGATCATCATGGCCACGGTCTGTTTGATTTCATGATCACTGTCATCGCTGAGACGTTTGAGCGAATGCTCTGCACTTTCGAATTTCCCTTTACGAACCAGCCACCAGGGAGATTCCGGCGCAAAAGGTAACAGAAAGATCAGTAGTACTGGCCAGAAGAATTGGACACAGAATGGTATTTTCCAAGCCAAATCATCCCGACGATGCTCGAGTCCTTGCAAAACACCGATCGAAATGAATTGTCCAATTACCCAGCATTGATCAATCCATGCTTCAGCAACACCCCGAAGCACTACCGGACAAATCTCTGAAATATATGTAGGCACAATTGTGTTGTAGACACCCCAGACAATTGCTACCAAGAATTGTGCTGCACATAGCATTCCTATGGAATTTGCAAATACCTGGATGAAAATGAAACCGGTGATAATAAACAGGTTGACAATCATTGTGTTTTTTCGACCCCATAAACTGACTGACCACCCTGCAATGGGTGCAGCCAGTACTCTTCCCACAGGGGTAGACATGCTGAACGCTACTTGCCATGGTGTGGAAATGACATATTTCCCTTCATGTGGGACTCCAAATCTGAGTTGAAATGATGGAAAGGCCATAAAGTTGCCCACCAATGCACCATCATACCCATCCATGATGATAGCTATTGAAATAGCCAGCGCCCATAGCACGGATTTTTTATGGGTCTTCAATGCCTGTCTAACAGTAAGATCATGCTCTGCTTGAGTGGCATTGTTAGCTCCTTCACTGACAAGCTTCCAGTTCCAAGTTTCTTCTGGGTTCTTTTCTGTGTCTGTTGGACTTGTTTGATTCTGCGTGCGTAATTCAATTGCCATCTTGAATGCTTGTCATGACATATCAAGAAGAGTTGGTCAATATATAGAAGTTATCTCGATCGTGTTCCCCCGCACTTTATGTCAGCCGCACATCAGTTCCTATAATGATTACTCATGCAGGTCCAAAAGCGGAAAGAAATTGACACAATCGGGGACTCTCCCCATAAATTCAACTTAATCTGATTGCCAAGCAGTACGGCTCGGTTGCTGGACTGGGGTATTAATCGTGGGATTTCTCGGCGTACTACATATTCTAAAACAATACTTCGTCCTAGATCGTCTTTATTAGGAGAAATATTGGACTCATTATCTGCTTGGAAGAAGCAAAAATTTACACGCAGGATGTCAGCTATCACGTGCACCTGCAGGGGCATTGAGGGTCTCTGATCAGTGTGTTCGAGATCATTGATGAAGGTACAATTGGATTCTCTTTATTGGTCAAATCGTTGCGTTTACCGTATCTGATGAAGTTAAAGCTAGAACACCAGGGCAATTGGTAGTTCTACTACCTCTACTATTCTTTTGCGTGTCTCATGCATTGACATTCCAAGACATATGACGAGACTGTTCACCTCAAAAAGAGCTACAACCGCAACCACAACCACAACCACTAGTTCTGATTAGTTGGCAGGCGGATAGATACATAGTCTAAAGTACTCAAAAGTTCGTCATACGCGTTAGCTTTCGAAAACGTGATTCCGTGATACCAGAATCCCAAGGGAGCGGTATTGACAAATATATATTGTTCTGGCTGTCCTCCCCTGTTGACGCGACAATATACACATCAATGAGCCCATTTTCGGATACAGAGTTTGAACTCAACGGATCCTCAGGGTCCTCTGCATCATCGTCATCATCTGATTCATGTTCTCAGTCATCAACACTGGCAACAAGTGATGATTTAGGGAAATACAATATGTATCGAATCGCAGACAGAATCATCAACAGCAACATGGATGATGGAAAAGCGAAAATAACTATTCAGCTCTATTCAGACGAAATAAAGAAGCTCCAGTCACCGGAAGGGTTGCACTTGTCATCAGAAGATTTGCATGAACGAGAATCTAGCATCGTGCACAAGTTTTTGGAGGACGTGGATGACATATGCCGGGAGGCTAACGAGTTAATTGATGCATTAGTATATTCAACGGACAAATACAAAGGATTGTACGACAAGCAATCTACCAAAATCTCAAAACTAAAGTCCAAACTGAGAAGAAAAAGCCATCGCATTAAGAGATACAAAGACAAAATCAAGGCAAAAGACCAAACGATCGATTTGCTGAGAGAAGATTTGACTCAGCAGCTTCGAAGCCAAGTATCAGATCTTCAGTTACAAGCAAAGAACCAATTCAACTTTGCAACTGCACCACTACCCCCAATTCCTCCTCATGCTCCAGCTCCAGCCCTGACTTCAGACTCTGAATCACCTCCTTTACCCTCATATACATGGCATCAAGATATACTGAAAAAGTACCAAGAATAGACGAGCCGCACAACGCATATTCGGCCATAAACTCGACACTCTCAACCATTCGAATACCACACGCATGTCGCACGTTCGGCCACTCGAACGCCAGTCCACTGATGCGCTGTAAATAGTCCCAATCGAATGGTGACCCAGCTTGCTGGTATACATTCCCCTCATGCTTTGGTCTAGGAGCAGCATACACCTTTGCATTGAGATCTCTCTGTTAGACCAAACTTCGGTATATGATACTCGTAAAATTCATTCAAACACAGATCAGGATCGGAACTAAAAAGCTTGGTAGCAAAATTGGTCATTGCAGGGAACAGCACTTGTCCTTGGTACTTGATCAAACCTGCTACATCGATTCTAGATCCTATCCCTGCCATTTTCAAATGAGCCAGATGTCTACATGACGCGAGAAACATCAAGGCTAATGCGGACACCTTCCAGGAATCGTGCCGCATGTAGAATGTTTCTAGTAACGGCCATGCCTTGGTGAGTATTGCCACATCCTGATCTCTGAATTGTAAATCATTCGACAAGCGATCTTCTGAGTAAAACCTAAGGTGTCTTAGTCCCGCCAGCTTTGACAGAGCCATAAAATCTCCATGGTTAATGCGACAGTCGTAGTAAAAGCAAGTCAAGACTTGTAAATTGGGGAAATAATCCACCAATTTAGAGCATATTTTGTCTGAATCGACCGTTTCCGGAGTGATATGCAGCACCAACTCTGAGAGATTGGCAAGGTTAGCTACTGGTCGCAATTCAGACTCAGGATTAATTGAGGGCCAATAAAGATCCAAGTATTTCAGCTTCTTAAAAGCATTTTTGTCCATGTCAATGGCAGATTTAAACTGTTCCCACCTACCAATACCAGATAGAGAGCTGAGATGTTTGTTTCCCGAGGCTGCAATGACAAGTCTTGAATCAACTGAATAGGAATTTTGTCTCCTGGATATGAACATCAACGATTCTAGAGGTAGCTCACGAACCATCTTGGTTATAATTTCAGTCTGTGTTTCTGTCGGGTAATCCAGGTTCATACAGGCTAAATTCGGGCAAGCGAGAAGTACATACTTCAGCTCTTGTGGTGAGATGGTTATGCCGAACGCTTCTAGCTTCTTCAACTGTGAATTGAAGAACGGCAATCGTTTAAAGTTAATATAATGTTTTGCGACATGGTTCGGCTCAATTTCATCCGCTCTCATCAGGCGGCGAACAATGTCCAGCCTGGTAAGCCTGTTATACTTGAGATTTAGACACTTTTGTGCGGATACATAGAAGTAATCCTGGCTGTAGTCTGACAATTTGCCGTCCAATTTCCCAACAGGCATACAAAAGAATAGCAATACAACAAAATTAGCATACATCTGTCGCCGTTTTGGACATTCCACTCTAGCTAGATCCAACGAACTAGCTGTGGACCATTGTATTCGGGCTGCCTCCCTGAAGAATGCACGATTCACAAGCAAACAATTAAAGTTTAGCTCCTTTAGCTTCATACGTGGATCGTGACATTCAGACAGGACCATCGACAGCAGCTCTGGAGTAGAGAGCACTGTGTGAACAGCCGAATAGATCATTGTTGTGATTTGAGTGATGTTTTGTGGGGTAGAAGTGCGAAGTGCGAGGGGGAGGGCGAAAGATGTCTTTGTGATAACGCACCGCAACGCACATCAAAACTTCGCGTACGTCCATCATTCGTCGGCCGGGCTTTGATCTTTTTGAGCTAGGCTAGGCACAATGAATAGGACTGAGGCAGCACGGCGATGTGCAGCTACACTTATATCCAAGACTGAAATTGGGGGTGTGCTGGTTGTAGAAGTGACCCAAACAGTACTTGTCGTTAGTATTAGATATCTCGACGTCGAAGTAAGTCACGGAGGGGAACAACGTAGGTTCATCCGTCAACGGGGCCACATCGATAGGCTCGTGTCCCCATAGATACAAACTAGTTAGATTGGCACATCCAGAGAGATGAACTAGCACTTTGTGGCTAAACCTGCTCAGACTGTCAGTCAGCTCAAAGCTGCGGAGCCGTGGCCAGCACTTGACCAAGTCTCCAATGACATCATCGCGAGTGAAGTCGTTGTCGGTAGTTCCTCCCGAGTTTAGCTTGACCTCCTCTAGTTGCGAGAACTTTTGAAGCTCCAGTAGATCGTTGTGTTCTACATGTACATTCCGGATGGTGAGCCTTAGATACCTGAGCTGAGTGGTATGTGCTACGAGTTTTGTGCAGATGTTGGAGGCATTGGGGTCTGCTAGTGTAAGAGAAAGAGTATTTAGGTTCTGTAGATTGGACAGAGCTCCTAGGTGTTTAGTGTCTACGCAGGTGCAGGTCAGTCGCTGTAAAGTTTTGAACGACCTGTTGTCCTGTTCAATGGCGTTCTTGTACATGACCCATTCGTCCAAGCCCTCGATATCAGTTAGCGTATCCTTCGTGGCCGCAGCTTGGACCATTTTCTGCTGCACATCGGAAGATAGCCTGTTCTTTATCCAAAGCGACTTCAATGGCAGTCGTGATATGTGATGAGAAATCACATTGCCGTACTCAGGGTCCACACCCTTCGCAATGCAACACAGTGAGAACGCCTCCAGGTCCTGACACTTGCTAAGGATCTGTTCAAGGTCCCTAGGTGTGATACCTGAAGTGCTAATGTCCATCCGCTTCAGCTGGGGCGTGACAAACGGCATGTACTCCACGCTGAAGTACGTCCTGATCGCCCCAAGGGCCATATCGAACCGGCTGTGAACGAATGCACCGACAATTTCAACCTCCTGTAGCCGTTTGAACCTGAGATTGATGCATTTTGTCATGGCTACATAGTTCGGATCTGTCTCGTATACCTCTGGCAGGACGCCATGCCTCGCCTCAGGAACAAAAGCCTGCAAACGCACCACAAAACTGGCATACATCTGCCTCCTCCAAAAATTTTCCACCTTGCTCAGGGTGGTAATGGCGGAATTGGCCCACATCAGGCGGGCCGTCTCGTTGAAAAACAGGTTGTTGACAAGCAAATAGTTCACGTCGTGCCGCTTCCCGCCCTCTAGGCAGTACTCTAGCACTATGGCAACTAATTCCGGCGTCTCGAAAAGCCTGTTACCACGACTCCCTGTCAACATTGTGTCCGGTGAGAGTAGATGTCAGATGTTTGAGAATATCTACGCTACATGCTATATAAATGCGTCGGAGCCGGGGCGCCGACCCCGACTGGCTCCGACTCGTGCGGCTTTGTTCGTTATCGTGACGCCTTCTTTTTTTTTGAAAGCAAAAAAACAGTAGACGCTAGGGCGATGCGTGGGATGTTGCGCAGCAGGGTCCGGTGCATTTGCGCTTGAACCTGTTACTGTAGTAAATCTTTGGCGTATGGCGGCGGTAAAACTCATTGAGGCATTGGCTACTGTCAGAGTTGAACAACTCGATTTCTAGATTCTCCATGTCTGGGAATAGTGGAAAATCAACCCAATCCAGTAATGTTGCTACGTTGATTCCCACTTTAGGTCTATCAATACAAATCTCTTGTAACTTAGGACAGTTTTGAGATAGTTCAAATAACATGTGACCGGTACATCTTCTAACCCCTCCATAGATAACGAGCCCAATTAACCCTTTCCATTTACTTGTAAGCGTCTTGATATGTTCGTCTCCTAAGAAGAAACCCGCAAATGCCTCATCAGCACTTAGTTTGAACCGTTCCATATGACACAATTCTTTTAGTTGTAGAAGGTCTACGCTTGATACATGAGTCACATTCTTGAATTTCATAGACAAATGCTTTAACAGTTTCATGTACCTTGGTAGCTGAGTACAAACCATGCTGGCATGATAGTCCCATGTTTCTAGTTCCAACTGTGTTAAATTCGTAAACTGGGTTAGAAAGCGCACTTGTGTATAAGTTAACACGGATATACAACTTAATTTTTCGAGATTTGAAAACGATCGTGGATTACGAGCCATTGATTCAATGTAGAAATCACAATTAAGCTCTGGTAACTTCAAGTCTGTCAGATATTCACATTTACCTATAGTATCAACAAGCTGTTGTTGTTGATGATTGGATTCTGTGTCGATAGTAGGTCCAATACAGAGCTGCTCTAACTTTGATAATGCTGGAAGATGTTGCTGAATCAATTCACTTATATCGGGATGATATCCAACATAAGTTAAGCTCTTCAAACCACTACATCGTGATAATATATAGTTGATCTCATGTACGCATGTAAAGACTTGTGGCAGCTCTATACTGACTGTATCCAAAGATGAATTCCATATAGGTAGATCGGTAACTTGATAATATTGGACATATTCAGAGGGACTTGCAGGGTAACCTCCGAGTATATACCAAGCGTCTACGAATACTTCCCTAAGGCTGCCGAACGATAAGTTGGAAAATGAGCAGAGCGCATCATAACAAGGATCACATTGTAAATCAGAATCAGGAATACCTCTAGCACCAAATGGAACGTGTACTTTAAGTCGATAAATAATTCCCGCATACAGTTGACGCCTATCATTGGTTTCAACATAATTGAGAGTTTCCAAGTCTACTATTCGCCATAAGTGTCTTCGAGCTTCTTGAAAGAAGAGGCTATTAACTACCATACAGTCAGGAAGTGTAGATAGAAGGTCATTATAGCTTAAGATCTGGTTTACCAGTTCAGGAGTTGCAAAGACGATATTTGTGGAGTTCATATCACATTAGTAAGAGAGTAAAGAACGGTGTGTGTGGTGATAGGACCCTGTTTTACCTGGTTCTACACAAAGACCTTGTAGGTTGTGAAGTGCATGGAGGCTATCTCGTCCCTCTTGGGGCCCAGGCACACGAACCATGACGAACCTAACCACCACCATCCCCAGTGTCTACTGTTTTTTGCTTCGTTTTTAAAAAAAAGAAGAAGCCACCCGAAGACGTAACCATCCTGCATGGTGGGACGGACGGGGCCGGTGAGCCGCACGATAAAGACAAGGACGGACAAAGGCAACAACAGAAATAAATTAGAAAACAAAATGCTACGATAACCAGAATTTGGACAGTTTAGAGAGCCTCATGCAGGTCCAGAAGCCGTAGAATGCAACGGAGGCCAGTACTTCGGCGAACGGGAACTCGTGGCGGTGAATTGCGTCGTAGAGCCAGAGAAAAGCCTCGCGGGTCTGTAAGAACTTGACGACGAACCCTTTGACGGGCATATTACCAGCCATTAGGCCAGTGATTAGCACGCCGTAGTTGAGAATGCAGATGCCTACTATGCAGGCGACAAACACCTGGGATGGCCTATCGATGAAGCCATTTCTAGCGATGTTTGGCAAAATTTTCAGCTGAGATATGGTTAGATGCACAGAGGTCACCAACTCTGCCGGATACAGCAGAGCAGCAGCAAAGTTGACAGAAGGAGCACACAGGGTGCGATACCATATTCCAATGATGCTGGCGGTCAACAGCACATGCAGCCATCTTTTTCTGCTGTTCATCCGATCCATCAGTGTCGCATGGCGTGTTGGGTTAGTGGTGATAAGAACAACAACCGGCCGGAACAACAAGAACAAAACCTAATTATAGATCGGCGCCGGTAAATTGCGGTGCGGCTCGCCCATGATTCATGGACTAATAACAAGAATAGAAGTGTATAAAAAACCGTTGGCCGACCTACCTGCAGCCTGCAGGTATAGCTAAGGTCTGGATCGATTCCACGTGTGGTGGATAAAATTATTTGGCTCACTGAAACGTATATGTTTTACAACAAAACCGTTATTTGATAATGCCATTGACCACAAATTCTGTTGCACATGTACATTGCGTAGACGTACCGTATGCGCACAACGGCACAAACAACAACGACAGCGACACAAATTTGACAGACGAGCTACTACTAAATATAGCACTAGCCCCTGGCTCGGAGCAATTGATTTCTTTGAGTAGAGTCTATGTACTGTTCCCCCGTGTCAACCTTGCATAGTGATAGTGTGAAGGAGGTGAACCCTCAATCCTCAATCAGTCGAAGTCCGACTTAGCAGCTCCCCCGGCATTCATCCGACCGGAAACTCTAGAGGGTTAAGAGGGTTAAGGCGGCTCAAGGGTTGAAAAATTATTTGGAAAACAATACATGTATGTAAGTACGTATATATGCATGTACTAGGTTTTAGTGGTCTATATATTTGCTGATCAACACCAAAAGCGTGCACCTGCTGGTGGTGTTAGTGGTGCAAAGTGGTGCGCTCCTGCGGGTTGAATAGCGCTAAGAAGGTAAAGAGGTGGCGGGGGTATTACCCTTTTATCGAAAAACAAAGTTAAGAAACAACTACTGAGAACAACGAAAAGAGAGCGAGCAAAAGGGTACGAAGAGAACAAGAAAACAAAAAAAAAACCGTTGTGCAGCTTTTTCTTTCTGCTTGCCTTTACTCCACCTGTAGTACCACTACGGTGGAATTCTTTGCTTTTATTGTATTATTTCGTTAGCTGTAACTGATGCATATCAAGCGTTAGCGTTAGCGTTGTGATTGACGGTTGGGGGTGTGGTCTTGGGTTTTAGTTTAAACCGTTTTTGTAATTGCAAGGTAATAAATTTTCTTTTTCATAGCATCATGTACGTAAAAGCCGATGTTTTTAATGAATTTTGAATCAATCAATCACTCAGTCAATGAGCATAAGCAGTTGTGAGCACTTACGTACTTCCCCTCTTTATGTGTAATTATTCTATCGGTGGTGGATTTTGTGTGTGTGTGAGTGTGTGAGTGCCAACGCTTTCACTGTGGTAACCACCCAAATTTTTTAATTTCTCCCATTCATCAACTTAACAAGCTAACATCTTTAAACATTTTACCACAATAGTCCTGTCGTTGTTTTTATACCCTTTTTATTTCTCTATTCGACTATTGGCGTATTGAATTTGACAACTTTAGGGAATTTTTATTGAATCTTTTTTTTTTTTTTTTTTTGGGTTTAAGGGTATACCAACGGGGGAAGAGAGAAGAGAGAAAGAGCAGTAGAAAAGGTTGATTAGTTGGTTTTATTGAGAAAACTAACTCATCAATCAGAAGAACAGTAACCAAAAAAATGCAGGCGATTTATTGGGATTCCAAGCTCTCAATCGATAATATCAAATTTGAAAAATCGTGCAACATAGAAAATGTTCAATTAATATTGGAACAGGATCAAGTTAACCATGTAGTGGTGTACTCAAAGTTCTCTTCGCTAGCACAACGATTGTTTCAGTGCTCTGCAAAACATGATAGTAGTGAGAGTGAAAACTTGACTTGTAGTTGCAGACCACTGGTTGTATTTCTGGTTAACAATCAAAGCGAAGACTTGCATCAAGTTTTACAGTATTTAAATTCACAGTTTGCTCATTCACCGGCTTGCTGTGCAGTATTGAGCCAGGATAGGGCTGATTTTTCTTGTAATATACGATATGGAGCGGTTGAAGTGTGCGAAAAAGTGATGAAAGCAGAGGATGTTAGTCGCATTTTGCTAAAAGCAGACAAGCTGTCAGCATTACTAAAAACAAGAAGTAACGAATTGAGGGCAGTACTGGGAATGACAAATCATGAGGAAGATTACGGGTTCAATTCAATGACAAGGTTCATATTTTTGAATGACGACTTTTCGTGCAGTACCAAGCTAAAGTTTGGCGACTACTGTATAGATGATTTGTTTACAAAACAACAACAAGCCAGGATATCAGCAAAAATACTGGATTGGAACTTTTATGCACACGAGTTTGATTATGACGAATTGGTGTTGGCAGCCGTTTTGATGCTGCAACACGCCTTAATGATACCAAGTTTAAAATATTATGCGTTATCGGAAAGCGACTTGATTACATTTGTACTGGTTGTCAGAGAAGCATATCACTCAAATAACCCTTATCATAACTTTCGACATGCCATTGATGTTTTGCAAGCCACTTTTTATTTTCTAAAATCGATGGGAGCACTCGATTGTAATAACTATTCTACTAACGACAGTAATACTACTAACAAACAAAAGATTAACGGAACCACCACTCTTCAATCAAAACTGACGGCTCTGGAGACGTTGACCACACTTGTGGTTGCCATGGGCCATGATGTTGGGCATCCCGGAGTTACCAATGCATTTTTGGTTAGCTGTAACGCTCCAATTGCAAAAGTATACAACGATCGCAGTGTGTTGGAAAGTTTCCATTCGGTTGCGTTTTTGCAAATGTTAAGGAGTTATTGGCCGCAAATGTGTGAAACGAAGCAAAATTCAAATTTGATCATCGACTCGGTACTGGCAACTGACATGGCGATGCATTTTGAGTACATGAAAAAGATTACAAGTCTACAAAGCATTGAACAGGATAGAAATTTGGTGTGTTGCATACTGATCAAGTGTGCCGACATATCCAACGTTGCACGGAACCTAGATATATCCACGAAATGGGGTAAAGTACTATCGAAAGAGTTTGCCCAGGTGGCTAATTTAGAGGTTGAATTTGGATTGAAGAAGAAGTCGCCGGTTGTAAACTGCAGCAGTAGCAGCGGTAGCAGCAGCGCACATAAGATTGAGCTGGAGACGTTAGCCAAAGGTCAATTGTTCTTTATCGAAACGTATGCTGGTCCATTGTTTTCTCAGGTCAAGCGGATTATTCCGCAGCTTGAATTTGCAACTGACATGATCAACTCGAACGCCAATAGCTGGAAGAATGTACTAAAATAGAATAATATATATTTTCAGTTGTTACCGCTTTTTGCTTCTTTTTCTGGAAAAAGAAGACAGTAACCCTCCCTGCGGTGTTTCTTCTTTTTTAAAAAAGAAGCAGAAACAGTAGACCGTGGGGAGTAGGCACCAGGTGAGGTGGAGCTCCTTAGGGTGCGGCTCATTCGCAGTGCAAAAAAGGCCTTGGGCACCAGGTGGAGTGGAGCCCGTTTGGGGGTCCAAGAACGATGTTCCGGGCCATTTTGAAGAGAAACGAGAGCAAAATAAGATAGAGTGATGTCTTTTTATTCCATTCGTCAGTTGTGTTTTGCTTCTTCCTTGGAAAATAAGTGAAATCACGTACAAAATGTGCCTTCCTGGCTTTTAAAGGCGAGAGAAGGGCAGGCACCAGATGATGTGGAGCCTGTTTGGGGGGTCCAAAAAAGGTGTTCCGGGCCCTATTGAACAAAATTGAGAGTATCATTAGATAGAGTGACGTCTGTATATTCCAATTGTCTACATTGTTTTGGATATTTGGAAAAAAGGTGTAATCCATAGAAAGGGCCGAAAGGCTACGAAAATGGGCAGGCACCATGTGGGGTGGGGCCTATTTGGGGGTCCAAAAACGATGTTCCCGGTATTTTTGAAGAAAATGGGAGTACCTACCAGATAGAGTGACGTCTGTATATTCCAATTGTCTACTGTCATTCCTTTGTAGCTGTATTTTGACCGCTTTTTGCTTCTTTTTTCTGGAAAAAGAAGACACTTTGGAATTTTAAAAAAGAAGCAAAAACAGTAGAGCAAAAACATATATTTCAACTATATACCATAAGTGTCTCTAATCTGCTCAAAGATCTTGAGCATCTTGCGTCGTGCACCCAACGCCGAAACTCCACGTTGTTCCAATTCCTGATCAGAAAGCTGCACTAGCTGTCGCCAGGTTAGGTCCTTCAAGTTGTCGGTGTACTTGTGTAGTCGTAAAGTTCGTAGCCATGCGGGAATGTCTTCCAGGAGCTCGGGGTCCATGTAGTTGACATTGTTCTTCTGTGGAGTGGACGTATTGGAGGAGATAGAGACCGGCTTGACTCTGTTTACTCCACTTGGCGATTGGCTTGGAGAACCTCCATTCGATGAAGCACCAGAGAAGGATCTTCTGTTGCTGTTCTCACCAATGGATGGCACACTTCCAAGCTCTTGTAAATGCATATTATGTAGTTCTCTGTCAATATACATTTGGTCTTCATCTGTGACGATTGAACCCTTTCGTCGGAACTTCTTGACGTCAGAATCTAGCATCACTCTATTGTTGACAGTGTTTAGCGCCGCCATCTTCATTGCAGTGGAACTTGCAATCTCTGCATTGAATGGCTGGCCCGAAGTAGTAGGTGAATTCATTGCTGAAACCGGAGTATTTACAATGCTGGCCCAAGAGGTATGGCCATCCGGCAAATAGTTGTTTTTGGTATTTGATTGTTGGAACCGTTTGGAAGAATCCACAGGGGTAGCGGATTTTGGACGATTGATAGACTCCCCTTGATTCGACCAAGGTGATTTTGGAGCTTGTTGTTGCTGAGCATGAGCTGCAGCAGCTGCTGCCTGAGCAGATTTTGGAAGAAATGCATTGTAATAGTCTTTTGGAGGTGGAGTCATGTAGCCTTGCTGTTGTTGTTGTTGTTGTTGTTGTTGCTGTTGCTGCTGTTGATATTGTTTTAGTAACGTCGATGGTAGTTCACTAGTTGGTACCTGACCTAATGAAGACTGTTGTTGATGCTGAGACTGTGATTGTTGAGCTCCTGGCTGTTGTTGTTGTTGCTGCTGCTGCTGTTGCTGCTGTTGCATTCTAACAGGAGGAGATTGAGGTTGTTGGTCAGTAGTTGGACTGAGGATTTGAGAATAAGGGTCTCTATTTGCAAACTGTTGCAACACAGTGATAAAAAACCGGTTTTGCACTGGTGTAGTCTGTTGAAGTAATGCATATAACGCTGCCGTTCTCTCACCAACTGAGAGTACCTGGAACCATTGCTCAATTGCTGATAGTTCTTCTTTGAATTGTTTATCCAGAGACACGGTGGCCATCTGTTCCAGAGTCTGTTGATACAGTTGCAAGTCTGCTAGCCAAGATTCTGCAGCTTGATCAACCTCTGGCTGATTCTGGTGATGCGAATGTCTGTAGAATTGTTGTTGTTGGTAGCTATTTATGTTTGGAAGACCACTACCACTTTGATACTGGTTCTGGCCAGGTGTCATGAAGATTTCACTTGACGGTCGCACCTTATTTAACAGCGGAGAATCAAACGTTGACAAGTCCATTGAATTGTGGTTTGAATGAGGCAGTTGTTGGGCCTGGGGAGGAGGAGGTTGAGGCACTGGTTGATTGGAAGCCAAACCGGATGACGAAATAGGAGGTCTTCTTCTACCTGGGATGACTGGGGTAGTTGACGATTTTTCGCTCATAATGGTGATGAAGTGTGAGGTGTGGTGGTGCTGTTAAAAAGGGAGCCCTTGCCTGTCTTGCGCATTTGCTTGACGATCGATGCTGGCGTTGCTAAATTTTGCGGCCAAGCGACATTCTGTCTGGGACAGCTTACGCGTCGCGCGCCACCACTCTCCGCCGCCGTCATGGAGCGATTCCCCGGCCGCTACGTACCCTCACTGCCATCATCGATGCATCTACTGTTTTTTGCTTCTTTTTTTTTTTAAAAAAAAGAAGACATAATCCTAGAAGCCCTGTACTTCGTGGAGCAACAGGCCACTCCACCCATTATCTTCCCCCGGGTCGGGTCGGACCGGCGTCACTCCCCGACCGACCGACCGTGTGGTGGTACAACAACAACAACAATGTCGGAGCCCCCGATCGGCGGTCACGACGACGACGTGGTTGTTTGTCGACACAAATTTTTTCTCCAATTACTACTCCTTCTTTTCCTTCTAACACCACCACCACATCTTTTTAACTCACTTTGAACTTGAACACGTACCTTGCGCTTTGGGGGGACTCGAGTTTAAATAAACCGCATATTTAACGAAAGACGGGTGACTGCAATATTTTTTCTTCTCTGCTACAGCATTTTATTTTATTTGTTATTTTTTGTAGACGACACGACAACAACAAAACGTATATCGAGGGAGGAGTTTGGTATTTTAGCTGACTAGGTTATCACATTCGGGCAAAAGACAAAACAGAAGCAAAAAGAAAGAAACAGTTAATTTATTGATCTATTTTTTTTGTCGTGTAACTATATCGATATATCGAAGCAACACAGAACCAAAAAGAAAAAAACAAAAACAAAATGTCAGATCAACAAGAAGCAGATTTGGATTCAATTGTAGATAGACTACTGGAAGTACGAGGATCTCGTCCTGGTAAGCAAGTTCAGTTACATGAACACGAAATCCGATTTTTATGCACAAAAGCAAGAGAAATTTTCATTCAACAACCCATCTTGTTAGAATTAGAAGCACCAATTAAAATCTGTGGAGATATCCACGGTCAATACTACGACCTTCTTCGACTTTTTGAATACGGAGGATTCCCTCCAGAAGCTAATTATTTGTTCTTGGGTGATTATGTTGATAGAGGTAAACAATCGTTAGAAACCATTTGTTTATTACTAGCATACAAAATTAAATATCCAGAAAACTTTTTTATTCTAAGGGGAAATCACGAATGTGCTTCGATTAATCGAATATATGGATTTTATGACGAATGTAAACGACGGTATAATATTAAACTATGGAAGACTTTTACTGATTGCTTCAACTGTCTTCCTATAGCAGCAATTGTTGATGAGAAGATTTTTACAATGCATGGAGGGTTAAGTCCTGATTTAAATTCAATGGAACAAATTCGACGAGTGATGAGACCAACCGATATTCCGGATATTGGTTTGTTGTGTGACTTGTTGTGGTCTGATCCTGATAAAGATATAACTGGTTGGAGTGAGAATGACCGTGGGGTGTCGTTCACGTTTGGACCCGATGTTGTGGGCAGATTTTTACAAAAACATGACATGGATTTAATCTGTAGAGCTCATCAAGTTGTTGAAGATGGTTATGAGTTTTTTTCAAAGCGCCAGTTGGTTACCTTGTTTTCTGCTCCGAATTATTGTGGTGAGTTTGATAATGCTGGCGCAATGATGAGTGTGGATGAGTCGTTATTGTGTTCGTTTCAAATTCTAAAGCCTGCAGAAAAGAAGCAGAAGTATTCTAGTTATGGAGGAGGCAACTCAATTCAACAAAATTCTTCTGGCTCGGGAAGACCTGTAACACCTCCTCGAAAGAAGAAGCCTACAAAATAAGAAGTAACAAAATTTTTTTCATAATAATAGTAATAAATTATCAGACAAACGGGAGAGAAGAATATATTCTTTGTTATATACTTGCAATATCTGGGGAGCTCAGTTTCAGTTTCAGTTCAGTTCAGCTGAGCTCACCCGTTCGA